>JARGCV010000401.1:0-55000 GCA_034064705.1 Bothrops alternatus | reverse complement strand
GAGGGAAGGAAGGAAGGATGATTTATTTTTATGAGGAAGGAAGGAAGGAAGGAAGGAAGGAAGGAAGGAAGGAAGGATGATTTTATTTTTATGAGGAAGGAAGGAAGGAAGGATGATTTATTTTTATGAGGAAGGAAGGAAGGAAGAAGGAGAAATATGAGAGAAGGAAGAAAGGAAGAAGGAAGGAAGGAAGGAAGGAGAAAAGGAAGGAAGGAAGGAAGGAAGGAAGGAGAAAAGGAAGGAAGGTTATGATGTAGAAGGAAGGATGATTTATTTTTATGAGGAAGGAAGGAAGGAAGGAAGGAAGGAAGGAAGGAAGGAAGGAAGGAAGGAAGGAAGGATCATCAAAGGGAGATCCAACCAGAGCTAAAAAGGAATTTCCTGACAGAACAATTAATCAGTGCAACATCTTGCCTTCAGAAATTGTGCCTGCTCCATCCCTGGAGGTTTTCAAGAAGAGACTGGACAAACATTTGACAGGGATGGTCTAATGTCTCCTGCCTGGAGCAGGGGGTTGGACTAGAAGATCTGCAAGGTGCCTTCCAGCCCTATGATTGTATGTTCTATATGTGAATCAGATCAATAGATGGAAGCTGCTTCAGTTCCTTTGGGGTGCCAAGAATAGGCTGGAAACACTCATGCTGACAAAACCTGGATTCCGCCATGAAGCCTTGGGCCTTCCCCTTAATGTTCTCAGAGGTGTCTCTGGTGTCTCTTAACAGCTAAGTCATGTGGAGATGCCTTCCAACTCTTTGTACGCCAGTGTCGGGGGACTGACCTTTTACTGCCCTTAAGCTTACTGCTATCCTGTCTGAGCGTCTGCTGAGAACAGCTAAGTTAAACATCGTAAATCCTGGCTCCGAAGGATTACTTTGGGCTTTTCACTAACAATCTTCTGCAGGGATATCAAGCTTGAAAGAGTCATAAATCATCCACACAACATCTGCCTAACAAGGGGGTAACTTGGAATTGATTCTCTAGGCTTAAGTGATCTGAAGGGGAGAGAGAGAGAGAGAGAGAGAGAGAGAGAGAGAGAGAGAGAGAGAGAGAGAGAGAGAGAGAGAGAGAGAGAGAGAGATCAAACTGACTATGTTCACATAAAGCGAGTAAGAAAAACAGGGTGACCAACAGAGTAGGATGTTCATTTGATGGAGCTTGTCATTGAAAACAATGTCAAGAAGGTTGTTTAAGGAATGTTTTAAACCATGAGTGATCTCTCCTACCTTCTGGTCTCAGCAGGTACCAACCATGGTTTGTCTGGGCTCAGACATTAGGCAGGATCAGGTTTGGACGGTGATTGGATGGAATTAGAAGATCCCTGGATAGAAGGATCGGGTGGGAAGTTGAAAAACATGGTCCAGAAGAAGGCATAGGCTTCTCTGTTGTTACCAGGACAATTCTGTGCTTGTGTCCATGTGGTCACCAAGGGTAGAGTTCAAATCAAAGAAGTCTGTTTCTGATCCAGCTGGGTGACAGCATAATCAACCTTGGTTGAGAAGTAAGAAAACAAACACAAAACCTAACCTTGATATAAGACGATGGCAAGCTTCTTCTGTTTCAATGTCAGGAAAACAAGCTGGACATGTCCATGTAGACATCAGAATCTGAACTTATCTCAGAGGAGATGTCTGTAGGAGAAGGAGTGGCAGAACCTGGGGGCGGGGTGGAGTTAAAAGAGGGATCAGCCCAGAATCCCTACAGAGCCATAAGTGAACTAAGTCCAATCTCCTTTGAATTCTGTTGATCCTTACCTAACTCTTACCAGGTGTGGACCGCTAGTTGAGAAGATTCCTGTGAGTAGCAATAAATCACCTTAAATGGACCTTCATGTGAGGACCTGACGTTTCTTACCTGAGAATGTTATACTGCATCACCAGTCTTTTCTCCTTCCAGCATCGCAAATGCTGTTGCAGAATAGATTGAGAGAAATAGAAGTCCCCATTGATTCTGGTTGCCTCGAAGAGGAATTCAAACTTTTAGTCTGGTGCCACCATGAAAATTGGAACGGAATTTAGAATGGAATGTAGAATAGAACAGAACAGAACAGAATAGAACAGAATAGACTAGAATAGAATAGAATAGTTGGAAAGGACCTTGTAGGTCATCTAGTCCTACTCCCCGCCCAAGCAGGAGACCCTGCACCATTTCTGATAGAAGGCCATCCAGTCTCTTCTTGAAAGTTTCCAGTGATGAAGCTCCCACAACTTCTGAAGGCAATCTGTTCCGTTGGGTAATTGTTCTCACTGTCAGAAAAATTCTCCTTATTTCTTGGTTGAATCTCTCCTTAATCAGTTTCCATCCGTTATTCCTTGTCTGGCCTTCAGGTGCTTTGGAGAATAGCTTGACCCCCCCCCCGCCTCTTTGTGACCGCCCCTCCAATATTGGAACACTGCTATCGTGTCTCCCCTGGTCCTTCTCTTCACTAGGCTAGACTAAATTAGCTTGGCAAAGCTTGAGCTGATCCAACTTGAGGTTGGAGGAGATCAGTTCTGGTCTTCACATAGAAAGGGGACCAGGTAAAACCAAGTGGGAACCTTTAGCAGATCCCTCACCAGAGGGGACGTGTTTTGAGAGAGGGAGAAACTCTATAATTGCCTTTTGCCCAAGACAGGTGGTGGGCAATCAGCGATCCTGACTCCTTTTGATAGACAGTTGTGATTAGAAATGTGGCTGAGAGGTCAGTAATAGTACAGTGCTCCTTTCCATCCACTTCACTCCTGTCACACACACCGCTGCACTACGCACACTGCCGGATTAAAAAATGAAGCCAGTCGGAAGTAATGTGATTGGCTGCTCAATTTCAGTCTGAAAGGAAGATTCATTGAGGTGAAACAGAGTCGAAGAGGCCCTGTAGATGCAGGGAGCCAAGGAATTAGGTCGGGCTAATAAAATAATATTTGCATCCCTGCTGATTTGAGTTGCTAGGATTGGTTTGACGGGAAGATGAGGGTTATATATAAGCCTTCGACTGAGTGGAGTTTGAGTGTGTCGATTTGAGCAAAGCAGTTGGCTGAGCAATCTTTCTCTGTCCACGCGTTGGCATTTGGACACCTTCCGAAGTTACAGGAGCAGCCTTTTGTTACGGTGCATCCCCAGACGTTGAGTGTTTTGGAAAATTAACCTGGGATTTTCACCAAACAGGCCCGTCTCTTTACAGTGAAGGATCACTGTCATTCTGTGTTCTTTAATAAATCTATTGTGTCTTGCTTCGGTCATATGAAGTATTAGCATCACTTTATAACACCTTAGTAAGGGCCACACCTGGAATACTGCATCCAGTTTGGGTCAGCACATTACAAAAACGATGTTGAGACTTTGGAAAAAGTGCAAAGAAGAGCAACTAAGATGATAAAAGACCTGGAGACTAAAACCTATTGAAGAACAGTTGAAGGATTTGGGAATGGCGAGTCTAGAGAAAGGAAGGACTAAGGGGGACATGATAGCAGTATTCCAGGATTTGAGAGGCTGCCACAAGGAGGAGGGGGGTCCACTTATTTCCCAAAGCACCATAAGGCAAGACGAGAAACAAAGGATGGAAACTGACCAAAGAAACCTGGAATTAAGGAGAAACTTCCTAACAGTGCAGACAATTAACCAGTGGAACAGCTTTGCCTTCAGAAATCGTGGGCTCTCCATCCCTGGAGGTTTTTAAGAAGAGACTGGACAGTCACTTGTCTGAAATGGTATAGGGTCCCCTGCTTGCGCAGGGGGCTGGACTAGAAGACCTCCAAGATCCCTATTCTGATTCCGATTCTGATTAGAGAATATGGGCTCAAAACTCAGAATGAAGCGGGTGTATTTTGGAAGTGGATCTGGAATCTGGTTAGCATAGGGCTCAGGAACACCCTGTGGTAAAGTCCTTTTTTAGGAATAACTGCATATCTGAGAATCTTCCCTCATGTGCACAGGCCTGGAGAGATTAGAGATTAGGACCCATTCCCTTGTGACCACAGCATTCCAGCCCATCTATTAAAAGACATTGAGCTGGGACACGGTTTGTGCTATCCACTCCCTTCTTCCCTTGATCACCCCAGCGGGCATCAGGGATTAGCAAAGGTTAAATAGGAGCGGCCTACGGAACAACAGACGGTGTGCCTGGTGATAAAATACACTCGTGTGCAACCCAGCGAAGCTGTAGCTCATTTGGGTTGCAAGGAAGGAGATGGGTTTAATTCCAAGCGGAACGACTGTAAACAAAGGACGGAGAGAGAAATCTCTTTTGGAAAGATTAAACTGGGACGTAAGGGTTAAAGGTGGTACAGACTCACGACCAGCGAATTACAGGAAGTCCTCAATTTACCACCACATTTGAGCTCAGCATTCCTGTCGCTAAGCGAAACATTGGTTAAGCGAGTTTTGCCTCGTCGTACAATCCTTTCTTGCCACAGTGGTTAGCTGAGTTGCTGCCCTTGTTAAATTAGCAACACAATTGTGAAACTGGCTCCCCCCCCCCTGGACTTTGCAGGTCGGACGGTTGCACAAAGAGGATCCCAGGAACCAGGGAATGTTGCAACTGTCCTAAATACAAGTCAGTTGCCGAGCGTCTGGAATTTGGATCAGGGGACTCTGGGGATCCTGCCATGGTCTTCAGTGTGAAAAAGGGCCATCGGTCGCCTTTTTTTCCCCAGTGTAAGTTGTAAGTTCGAACGGTCACTAAACGAACTGTTGTAAGTTGCCGTGTTTAAAGCTTAAAGGAGGGGAAGACAAAAGAAAAGAAAAGAAATCACAGTGAGAATGTCCATCAGAATAACAGAGTCGGAAGGATGACCTTGGAGGTCATCTAGTCCAACCCCCTGCTCAGGCAGGAGACCCTAGACCAGGGGTTCTCAACCTTGGCAACTTTAAGACTTGTGGACTTCAACTCCCAGAATTCCAGCTGAGGAATTCTGGGAGTTGAAGTCCACAAGTCTTAAAGTTGCCAAGGTTGAGAACCCCTGCCCTAGACCATTTCAGACAAAAATAGCTGTCCAGTCTCTTCTTAGAAGCCTCCAGTTATGGAGCACCCACCACTTCTGGAGGCAAGTTGTTCCACTGGTGAATTCAGGACATTTCTTCTTAGTTCTGGGTTGGTCCTCTCCTTGATGAGTTTCCAACCCCCTGCTCAAACAGGAGACCCTATGCCATTTCAGAAAAAAACGATTGACTCATTTCCTTCCTAGCCCCCACCAACCTAGCCCAACTCTCCAGGGGCTACAACTCAAATCTCATCCCAGGATGCTGATATTCTCGTCAAAAGGAGATGCTTGTTATCTCCACAAACATCCTTGTGTCCTAAATGGATTCGTGGGGAGGGGGAACAGCTGCTTTTCCCCCCCCCCATGCCTTTCCAGCTTGATGAGGTTAATAATAACTTCGAATGCGTATGTATGGCATTAGCTTTCCAAGTAACATGCATAATTCAACATCCCCTAAAGTACAGCTAAGCTTTGAGGAAGCAAACTTCCCTTAATGTAACTGGGCAGAGATCCAGCTTTTACCAGCTGCCGAAGCTTGATGTACAATTTTTGGTTAAGTGAATAATTTATCACGCATATTATCTGTGGTGGATCACATCCCCACACAGTCTGTAGGGCCTTACATATGGCTCTGGAGACCGGCAGAGCATCGCCATATGTTTTTTTTTTTTTTGGCACAAGGCATTTATTGGTTGAAGAAGAAAGGGTTTTCTGCAAAGAAAAGCTGACCAAGAAAGAAAAGAAAGGGAGGGGGGATCTTCAGGTGAAGACCCTAAGGCCAGCATTCCTAACTATGAGAATTGGGGACAGTTTGAATATTGAGCTTCAGCTGCCGTCATGCGCACTTCCACATTAAGGCCACAATATTCAGCTTAACAAGACCAGCTGGAGACAGAAGAGGCTTGGCCCTCTTTCCACAGGAGGCTCAGTTCCAGAAAGATACAGAGGGGCCTTGCAGCCACTGTAGATATGTGCTTGTATCCAGCAATGGCCACACTGAAGTGGCCGACATTTACTGAAGAGCTCTAACTTGTGTCTCTACATTAGCCTCCATCCTCTCCACCTTCTCTTCTGGCTGTGAGCTCAAACTACATGGGTGATTTCTCAGGACAGAAAGATCCTAGAGAGGAACTGGGGCTGTACTCACATTTCATGAGCCAGAAGCTCAGGAAGCAGAAGCAGAAGCCCAAGAGCCTGGCTGCCACTGCCTCCTCTTCCAAGCCTATTCACAGGGCAAGAGAAAGCCAAGAAAAGAGAAAATATCAAATCAGGATCATTCCTAGAATGGAATGAAATCTGGTCATTCATTAGAGACTTCCTGAACTGGATCTCAGTGATGGCGCTGCAAAAGGGACTCCTGCTCCCTCCGCCAGTGTCAGTACGGTTCCTCCTCATCGGTGTCCAGACACTGCAAACAACAGCTAACCAGCCGCTCTCTACAGCCACTGTGCTCAGGTTCTTCAGAGACTTCAATGGAAGACTTCTTGTAACCAGGCTGTCTCTTAGCTTTCATCAGCCCAGATTTCTGATTCATCCGGACCAGCAGCAGAATCACCACAATGCCAGAGGGAAGAAAGACCAGGATGGAAAACAGTCCCGATGAGGTCAGCTGGAAGGAGGCACCTCTCTGAGTGACTGTGAGCAGGGTTTGGGGAATGTTGTGCTGCACATCAGGGGGGTTCTTCACAGAACAGGTGAATGTCCCGTTATCTTCCAGGGTTGGGTTCCAAACCATAATTGAAGCATCCTGCTTGGCCACATCACCAGCCCAAGAAACTCTATCCTGGAAGCTGCCTCTCTTGGCTGGGTAGGCATTGGACTGGTAGTGGAAGACCCAAGAGGAGCAGAGGCAGCGCGGCCGCTCCGACGAGCTTCCTCCGCGCCAGCCCCATCTTTCCGGGACCGGTCGCACCTGCCCGTCCGGCGGGCCGGCCGGCGAAGCCGGAAGAGGCGGGCCCTGCTCCGTGGCACTTTGCCAGCGCTGGGAAGAGGGGCGTCCCGTGTCTCCCCCGCCGCGCTGGTCTTCGGAAGCAGGGTTGCTCGCCCCCCCGGGGAAGATTTGGGGGGCACCGGCAGATCTCGAGCGGACCTGGGCAGGAAGTGGAAAGGGAGCAGGGCCCCCTTTGGGGGAGGCGAGAACTCCGGCACCGGTCAAGGCGCTTTTGCCGCTTTTCGATCTCCTTCAGGGGCGAAGTTGAATTTAATAAAAAAAAAAGATCGCCATATGTTTTATGGGCCATTACCATTTCCAACTCTCTGAAGGTATGTCTAGTCTAGTGAAAAGAAGGATTAGGGGTGACATGAAAGCAGTCTTCCAATATCTCAGGGGCTGCCCCAAAGAAGAGGGAGTCCAGCTATTCTCCAAAGCACCAGAAGGCAGGACAAGAAACCACGGATGGAAACTAATGAGGGAGGGAGGAAGGGAGGGAGGGAGGAAGGAAGGAAGGAAGGAAGGAAGGAAGGAAGGAAGGAAGGAAGGAAGGAAGGAAGGAAGGAAGGGCAATGGATGGAAACTAATCAAGGAGAGAAGCAACCTGGAACTAAGGAGGGAGGGAGGGAGGGAAGGAAGGAAGGAAGGAAGGAAGGAAGGAAGGAAGGAAGGAAGGAAGGAAGGAAGGGCAATGGATGGAAACTAATCAAGGAGAGAAGCAACCTGGAACTAAGGAGGGAGGGAGGGAGGGAAGGAAGGAAGGAAGGAAGGAAGGAAGGAAGGAAGGAAGGAAGGAAGGAAGGAAGGAAGGGCAATGGATGGAAACTAATCAAGGAGAGAAGCAACCTGGAACTAAGGAGGGAGGGAGGGAGGGAGGGAGGAAGGAAGGAAGGAAGGAAGGAAGGAAGGAAGGAAGGAAGGAAGGAAGGAAGGAAGGAAGGGCAATGGATGGAAACTAATCAAGGAGAGAAGCAACCTGGAACTAAGGAGGGAGGGAGGGAGGGAGGGAGGGAGGAAGGAAGGAAGGAAGGAAGGAAGGAAGGGCAATGGATGGAAACTAATCAACCTAGAACTAAGGAGGAATTTCCTGACAGTGAGGAACAATTAATCAGTGGAACAACTTGCCTCCAGAAGTTGTGAATGCTCCATCACTGGAGGCTTTTAAGAAGAGACTGGACAGCCACTTGTCTGAATTGGTGTAGGATCTCCCACTTGAGCAAGGGGTTGGACTAGAAGACCTCCAAGGTCCCTTCCAGCTCTGTTACAATAAAGTAGCTTTACTTGCACTGTTTATTTTTTAAGCTGAGTACTTCAAGGAGTTTACAGTACTTCAAGATACCCCATTGAACTGGTTGTGGAATTCAAGGAACCCAAGTGGTGATTCGGAAAGTCTACCAAACATTCCTTGATTTGATATGGTTGGGAATCGAGAGCAGGGTGTCCCAAAGTCCATGCTCCTGAATTGGTCCAGAAGAAGTGAAACATCTTTCCCAAATACTGAGAAATAACTAGGCATATTCTGAGTCTGCAGTCATTTGACGGGCCTGATGGTAGAGAATGAGCCTCTCTCCAACCTCATGAGATATTTTTTTTCATCCTCTTTCCCCGAAGATCTTCAGCTGTCTCCATCTGTGAACTTCTAGCTCCTGTCCCTTTCCTCTCCCCCTTCTTAAATCTGTTCATTCCACATTTTTTTTCTAAACAATGTCAAGAGTAGCAACTTTGAGAGAGAGAGAGGAAAGAGAGAAGCTTTGTGTCCACCAAGCTGGTGATTAACGGAAGCTGCCAGGGACGACTCTGAGATTTTGGATACAGTTCTGACTTAATTATTCCAAAACAATGGCGTCAACTTAGTGAGTTTTCTGAATTGACTTGAGTAACCGGAAGATGAGCTATCAAAGAAACATGACTCAAAGATCAAGTCTGACATCTGGTGGTACAGACCAGATTTGTCAGATGTTGCCTTCGTTAGAATAATTGAAACACAGTCATTTCCAAACTTGAGGAATTAGCTTTTTCCTGCTTTCTCTGAAAAAGTCACTAATGCTGGGAAAGGTGGAAGGAAAGAGAACATAGAACATAGAACATCTAGCAGGAGAACCTATACCATTACAGACCAGTCTCCAGTGATGAAGCACCCACAACTTCTGAAGGCAAGCCGTTCCACTGGTTGATTGTTCTCACTGTCAGGAAGTTTCGCCTTAGTTCTGGGTTGCTTCTCTCTCTCTTTTTTTATATACAAATTCTTTTATTAAAACAATCAGCATTGAACATAAAATCATAGTATGCATCAATCATCATAGCACCTGATATACATCACTAAGTATTAATCTTTATAAACGTCTGGTTTGGTAAACATTTTTCACTCCTCACATCAAGCCTCAACTATACGCCTGTTACAATTTATTTGTTTGGTGTTTCTCTTTTCTATAGTCTATCCACAGTTTCTAGTCTATCACATATTATTCATCTCAGTATTAGTACAATCTTTTATGATCCCTAACCAAAAATCCTGAGGTAAAGGTTTAATACCCTGAGGTAAATCTTGTATATGGTTTATCTACTATATCTAGTCTATCACATATTGTTCATTCACGCTTCTGAATTAACTTCGTCTCAGTAATAGTGCAATCTTTTATAGTCCCTAACCAAGGATCCTGAGGTAGAAGTTTCATAACCTGAGGCAGAAATTCCATCCGCTTTATCATTATTAAGGCAGACAACATTAAGCATAAGATCATATTAAGAGGCATTAGTCATAGAACCTAAAGGACCAGGTTAGGCACAGATCATCATGGAGAAAACCTACCCATGTGGTTGCTAGGAATCAACATTGGCTTGAAGGCACATCATCGCTCAGTCACTTACCCAATCAGTCATTGAAAAGACTTGGGTCTCTGGAGGAGGGTCTAATGATGGGAAAGGTAGAATAAAATAGGACAATCAGTAGCAAGGTGTAGTTATGGTAATGGATGTAGTTATGGTAATGAAGGGTGCCCTGTTGGAAGACCTGAAGACCAGGTTAGGGTCAGACCCTCACGAAAAATTCTATATGTTCACTAAGAGCTAACCCTAACTTGTTGGGACGTGATGAGTTCATGTAGGTTAATTAAAGAGATGCATGACTAAATGGTCCCATGGTTTCATCAACTGTTCACAGACTTGAACAATGGGCCCTATCCAACAAAATGAGTTTCAGTGTGGAGAAAAGCAAAGTCCTACATTTAGGCAGGAAAAACCAAAGATACAAATTACAGATTGGGCGAGACCTGGAATACTGCAGCCAATTCTGGTCACCATATCACAAAAAAGATGTTGAGAGTTTGGAAAAAAAATCAGAGAAGAGCAACTAAGATGATCAAAGGCCTGGAGACTAAAACATATGAAGAATGGCTACAGGATTTGAGTCTGGCTAGGCTAAAGAAAAGAAGAAATAGGGGAGACATGATAGCAGTGTTCCAGTCTTTGAGGGGCTGCCACAAGGAAGAGGGGGTCAGGTTGTTCACCAGAGCACCAGAGGGAAGGACGAGAAACGATGGTTGGAAACTGACCAAAGAGAGAAGCAACCTGGAATTAAGGAGAAACTTCCCAACAGTGAGGACAATCAACCAGTGGAACATCTTGCCTCCAGAAAGCGTGGGCGCTCCATCACTGGAGGTTTTTAAGAAAAGACTGGACAGTCACCTGTCTGAGATGGCATAGGTTCTCCTGCTTGAGCAGGGGCTGGACTAGAAGACCTCCAAGGTCCCTTCTAGCTCTATTCTATTCATTGCACTATATTTTTAGAACAGGAAGAAAATATCTCAAGGACCTCCTGAATCCAAACAACAGTCCAGAATCAGGAACAGTCCAGAACTGGTCCCTTTAAAAGCTTCGGTCTTTTCATCACCTCTATGTTCCAACTCAAAATACCACAAGCTGTGTGCCCTTTTCTTGTGGAGGGAGAATTTCCTGCAATTCTAGGATCTGTTGGAAAGTTTCAATTCAAAAAAAGCAAGCCAAGGAAAACATAAGCAGAAGGAAATTAGCGTCAGCCACTAGATGGAAGTGTTGTCACACAAACACAATTTGGCTGACCATTTTTTGCTTAGATGTTCTAAAACCAAAACATCTGGACCCAAACAGGATCCATTTCTCTGTGTTTGACATCCCATCAAAGTGGGGGCTAGGAGGAAGACTGGACAAAGGACTATTGCTTTGGGCGTTGATTCTTTGAGAGTTTGATCCTTTTGCTGTTCTTTTATTATGACGCTTAATATATAATCCCAGGCTGTAAAAAAAATATAACAATCATTGCCACCTCACAGCCTCAGGGCAGGAAATTCGAAGTTTCAAGGAGAAACACTACTGTTTGAGAGTTGCTTTGAGGCTCTGGACCAGACACTGGGAGAACGTGAGTTCTAGTCCTGCTTTGGGCATGGAACCAAGTGAAGACGATATTTATAGACAAGAGTTGAACTGTGGGATCCTGGGTGCTCTCTGAGCTTGGTGGTTTTCTTGCAGACCTTTCATGACCCAACTAGAGAACATCATCAGTGCTATCTAGTTTGGGGTCTGAAACATCTGCAAGACAACCAGCACGCTCAGGAAGTACCAAGGCCCTGAATATACAAATCTTCTCCTTGATTGACTCCACAATCTATTCTCATGCCAAGTCAGGCAAGCTGAGGATTGGCTGAGCCCGCGTTGTAGTGGTGTGTTTCCACCATCCTTCCAATCTCTGCAATGGAATCTGGGAGCAGAGCCCAGAACAGTTCCCCAATTTTCTCATCTCCTAAAGCCATTAGCTAATCTTCTCTGCCTCTTTTCTAACATAATCGACCAGCCACCGAAATAAACACACTGGCTCTTTTTGAAAGGAAAGAGAAAGGATCGGTTTTTAAATCTTGCTTTCCAGGAAGAGAGAAGGTCTGATTCATTTTCTATCTCCAATCAATGCTATGTATCTTTCCCTTCCTTCCTTCCTTCCTTCCTTCCTTCCTTCCTTCCTTCCTTCCTTCCTTCACAGTGGCTAGAAGGCAGCATTGCAGGCTCGATCACTGCCCTCTGCCAGCAGTTCGATCCTGACCGTCTCAAGGATCGGTTTTTAAATCTTGTTTTCCAGGAAGAGAGAAGGTCCAATTCATTTTCTATCTCCAATGAATGCTTTATATCTTTCCTTCCTTCCTTCCTTCCTTCCTTCCTTCCTTCCTTCCTTCCTTCCTTCCTTCCTTCCTCTTCTTTCTTTCTTTCTTTCTTTCTTTCTTTCTTTCTTTCTTTCTTTCTTTCTTTCTTTCTTTCTTTCTTTCTACTTGTCCTGCTTGATCAAGGGGCTAGACTAGAAGACCTCTGAAGTCCCTTACAGCTCTATTCTATTCTATTCTATTCTATTCTATTCTATTCTATTCTATTCTATTCTATTCTATTCTATTCTATTCTATTCTATTCTATTCTATTCTATTCTATTCTATTCTATTCTATTCCTATTCCATTCCATTCCTATTCCTATTCCTATTCTATTCTATTCTATTCTATTCTATTCTATTCTATTCTATTCTATTCTATTCTATTCTATTCTATTCTATTCTATTCTATTCTATTCTATTCTATTCTATTCTATTCTGCAGTTAGTCCTCGGCACTGAAAAAAGCCTCCTACGACCATTTTTCACACTTACGACCCTGGCAGCCTCTCTCTGATTACGTGATCAACATTCAGACGCTTGGCAACTGACTCCCATGGAGAGCGGTCGCCGTGTCCCAGGATCACATGATTCCCCTTTTGCAACCTTCTGACAAGCAAAGTCAAGGTGGGAAGGCAGACTCCCTTCACAACCCTGTGACTAATTGAATACTGCAGTGATTCACTTAACATCTGTGGTAAGAAAAGCCGTAAAATGGGGGCAAAGTGGACTTAACCGCCGCCCCACCTAGTCACAGAAGTTCTACGTCATTGTGGTCATAAGCCGAGATCGTAATTGTGGTCATAAGCCAGGGCTCTTTGAGTCTTCTGTTTCCCCCAAGGAAGTTCCTTATTTCTTTGCTTGATGTATACATCAGGTCAGCTTCCACCCCACCCCACCCCTCAGACACACACACACACACACACACACCCCTCCTTTGTCACTTAAAGAAACAACATGTCCCAAATCTGTGAACTTCCTGGTTTCTTTTTCCCTGCTTCATTTTTATTGCAGTCACAAGCTCAAGGGTATAAAGGAGATTGAAGAGCATAGATAAATAAATTGATTAGCCTTCCCGCCATCGTGCAGGAAAATGTAATTGAAAAGTTGTTTTAATCACTAAATCAACCTAGGGAGATAAGAATCAACACAGTTTTTGGGAGTTGAAGTCAGAGGAAAGCTTTGTGGGAGAAACACATGGAGACAGTGTGTGTTCTTGTAGTCTCCTTGTACAACCTTGGATCTGTTGATTGCTTTGTACCCTGGCTTTGTACCCTGGCTTGGTTTTAAGTCTTGAAAATGAGGTTTAATTGATGCTTGGGGTAATTAGAGCTTGCAGTTTTATAAATTGATATGGTCAAATGATTAAACCAATATAGATTCTATTCTATTCTATTCTATTCTATTCTATTCTATTCTATTCTATTCTATTCTATTCTATTCTATTCTATTCTATTCTATTCTACTCTACTCTACTCTACTCTACTCTACTCTACTCTACTCTACTCTACTCTACTCTACTCTATTCTATTCTATTCTATTCTATTCTATTCTATTCTATTCTATTCTATTCTATTCTATTCTATTCTATTCTACTCTACTCTACTCTACTCTACTCTACTCTACTCTACTCTACCCTACCCTACCCTACCCTACCCTACCCTACCCTACCCTACCCTACCCTACCCTACCCTACCCTACCCTACCCTACCCTACCCTACTCTACTCTATTCTATTCTATTCTATTCTATTCTATTCTATTCTATTCTATTCTATTCTATTCTATTCTATTCTATTCCATTCCATTCTACTCCACTCCACTCCACTCATAAGAACTTGACTCTTTCTATAGACCAGCTTCTAATTAGGATTTCCCAAAGTTTAATGCAGAATTTGCGTAGGATTGGATTGGATAGGATAGCATAAGACAGCATAGGATATGAGTAATTTAACTTGGGAGGGGTCGAATAGGATAGAATAGGATAGGATAATATGGTAAGGAACTTTGCTTTGGGTTAGTTCATTTGTACTTATATGCCTGTGTGTAGACCCCCACTCCTAGCCCATAAAAAGGTGGGGTGGTGCTCATATGATTTCCCTTCCATTAAAACCCCCAATAATCACCCCAATAAATCTATGGTTAATCTGTAAGCAACGAAGATGATTCTCACGTAGACAGCCTTCCACATTCCAGTTTTTGGCCACGTGGGTGGGTGGGTGGGTGTATTCCATGTGGCCACATGGAGTATTTAAAAAGAAAAAGCAATCCAAAGCACGTCGCTTGACAAGATACTAGATGATTTTTCATTCTGGGCCTGCCTTGAATTAATCTCTCTTCCCTTACCAAAGACCTGCTAGCTTTGTGTCCTGATAACTAAACACGTCCTGAGGAAGGAAGAAGGGTGCACAACCCAGCAACAAGCAAATTAAAATCCTTGAAGGGTCTAGCTACAACGAGAGGTTAAGAGAATGAATTAGTTTTCATTAGAAAGGAAGAGAGCTGAGTTGGCCGTGATTGAGTTGTCAAACTGAGTACACCAGAGAGAGGTAGACGACCTAAAAAGGAGAGGGAAGAGGCTTGGCAGAAGAAATAAACACGAGCAGAATGGTTGTGGGAGCTGAGTGTGTCCAGTGAAGAGAAGGACTAGGAGTGACATGATAGCAATCTTCCAATTTTTGAGAGACTGCCACAGAGAAGATGAGGTTGTACTCCAGAGCATCTGGAGGCAGGACAAGAAGTAACGGATGGAAGATCATCAGAGAAAGATCCATCTAGAATTAAGGAGAAATTTCCTGACAATGAGAACAATTAATAGAAGAGTGTAATAATAATAATAATAATAATAATAATAATAATAATAATAATAATAATAATAATAATAAAAAAGCTGGAAGGGACCTTGGAGGTCATCTAGTCCAACCCCCTGCTCAGGCAGGAATCCCTCTACCATTTCAGACAAATGGCTGTCCAGTCTTTTCTTAAAAACTTCCAGTGTTGGAGCATTCACCGCTTCTGGAGGCAGGTTGTTCCACTGGTTAATTGTTCTAACTGTCAGGAAGTTTCTCCTTAGTTCCAGGTTGCTTCTTTCCTTGATGAGTTTCCATCCGTTGCTTCTTGTCCTGCCTTCAGGGGATTTGGAGAATAGCTTGACTCCCTCTTCTTTGTGGCAGCCCCTGAGATACTGGAAGACTGCTATCATGTCCCCCCTCATCCTTCTCTTCATTAAACTGGACATACCCAATTCCAGCAACCGTTCCTTGTATGCTTTAGCCTCCAGTCCCCTAATCATCTTGCCTCCAGGAGTTACGGGTGCTTCACCACTGGAGGTTTTCCAAAGTAGACTGGACAACCCTTTGCCTGGGAGGCTATAAGGTCTCCTGTGTCAAGTGTCGAAGCACGGTTTTGCGGGTGCAACAAATATTACTTCTCAGCTTGCCAACAAAACCTGGGGAGAGGGGAGAGGTTTGGAATGCAGACTTCCAAGATGAAGAAGCCAGACGGAGATTCAAGGACGTTACACCAGGCGTCTGGCCAGATCTAGAGATGCTTTCTCATAACAATATTTTTCTACTTGATTGGGCAACATGACCTGGCCCAGAGGGAGGAGGAAGAATTCAATGCTTTTATTATATGAGTTTGGAAGGGATAATGTAGAGCTGGTTTTGCTTTCATTAGTGCCCGAAGTGATGTATTCAATAACATTGTACATTAAGAGATCAGCATGTCTTGAAGGTGTTTGCTTGGTTGGGTTCGTTAGCTGGAAATCTTGCCTTGAGCAGGGGTTGGACTAGAAGACCTCTAAGGTCCCTGTGATTCTAAAGCAGGGGTCTTCAAACTTGGCCCTTTGATGACTTGTGTACTTCGACTCCCAGAATTCCTCAGCCAGTGGCTCAGGAATTCTGGGAGTTGAAGTCCACAAGTCATAAAAGAGCCAGGTTTGAAGACCCCTGGTTTAAGGAATCAAAATTTCAACCTCCGCCTGCGGGGGCGCTCGTCTCAAGCCAATAGCCTATACAGCTGTCCACGGAAAAAGTTGGCTCGGAAATAGATTTGGCGTTTGAGTCAAACTTGCGTAATTCATACCACCTCCCCAAAAAATAATAATTAAAAAATAGTGCCTGTATAGATTAAGTTAAAAGCATGAGCAAAAAGGTGTAGTGTATCTGGAGGAAATAGGTTGATATGCATTTGCTGGGGGAGGGGGGCTCGCTTCTGCAGCCAATATTTTTCATTTGCTCAGAGGGGTGGGAGTGGAGGTTATCCCCAGAAATAAGAACAGCCTCTCTCTCTCTCTCTCTCTCTCTCTCTCTCTCTCTCTCTCTCCTCCCAGCCAGAAGCCGGCTCTTCCTTGCTTTCCGCTGCCTAAAAGAGCTTTCTTTAACCTTGGAAAGTCTAGCCATCCAAATTGGGTTGAAAAAGATGTCCCTGGCAACCCAAGGTGAAAGTGGCTCTCTTACTGCGGCTGCAGCTGAGGGAGTGTGTTTGTGAAGCAATAGCATGCTGTGAAGATGTGGCCCAGTGGATTGGAATGGGCCTTTGTAAATACCCAGTCATCAGCTGTTTTTTCCCCCATTGCCAAACTCATCTATTTCTAAGAAGTGCCAATGAATGGGAGATAATGGTACCGTTAGCAGCTGCATTGGATGGCAGCTTTCAATTAACATAAACATCTAGTGAAGATCAGGATGGAACACACACACAGCATTTTGCTGATGCTCTCTTCTGGCTTGTTCTGTTCTCTGTCCAATAACAGGAACACTTTTACTTACGGCAACAACACCGAGGCTTCCTACACACCCTCTGCCAGAATGGGACCCAGAGCTTGCTTGGAACAGATGGGTTAGCTTCTCTCCTCTGTTTGGTTGACATTTGGGTTAAGTTGGGATTCAGGTTGGGGTTAGAAGTCAATACCACTGGGTAATGTTGAGGTTCCAGAAGCCTGCTCTGATTCTCAGCCTCCAGAAATTGTGAGTGCTCCATCTTCAGTGGAGGTTCTCAAGAAGCGATTGGACAACCATTTGTCTGGGATGGTATAAGGTCTTCTACTCCAGCAGGGTTGGACTAGTGTTCTTCCTTTGGCTGCTATTGTATTTTTTAACGCTGCCCAAATCTGACGTCAAACACTGACTTCACTCAACTATCCTTTTAACCCTGGAGAGGAGCTGGTTGGAATGTTGTGATTGTCCTGGTTGTGTTTTAATGTCACCTTGACCTGGTTCGTAAGATATATCATAGGATCCTGAACCGTGCTCTGATTCTCAGCCTCCAGAAGTTGTGGGTACTCCATCACTAGAAATGTTCAAGAAGAGACCGGACAACCATTTGTCTGGGATGGTAGGAGGCCTCTTGCCTTCGGCAGAGGGTTGGTGTCAATTGTCCAACTAGCGAATCCAAAACATGGAATCTTCAAGACTTTTGAATGCCATAAAAGATAAACTTTATTGAATACACATCTCGGAACTGAAGAAGCAAAACCAGCTCTAGTTTTCCCACGTGAAAATTTGCCTAGTTAAACCATAGCTTCCTTGACCCCCCCACCCACCCACCAGGTGTTCACGTTGTCCAATCATAGAACTTCATTTTGTTATGGGAACAGTCCGCTTCTCCATCAGACACCTGCGTTCATGACCTTGCCATTCTTGTAGGCTGTCACGGTCCGTGAAGATCTTCTTAGAACCCTGTTTCCTCTGTACACTTTCTACCCCTCCCCCCTGTTTCTATGGCAAGTTGATTAGCAATAGAAGTTAGCAGGCTTCTTAGTGGTTCAACCGTGACAGTTTGGTCTAGTTTGCCCAGGTTCGCCTGGTGCACCAGCTGCAGCCCTATTTGGACCGGGAGTCTCTTCTCACAGTCACTCATGCCCTTATCCCCTCGAGGCTCGACTACTGCAATGCTCTCTACATGGGGCTACCTTTGAAAAACGTTCGGAGACTTCAGGTAATGCAGAATGCAGCCGCGCGAGCAGTATTGGGCCTACCCAGAAATGCCCATATTTCAACATCACTCCGCGAGCTGCATTGGCTGCCAATTGGTCTCCGAACGCAATTCAAAGTGTTGGTTATGACCTATAAAGCCCTACATGGCATCGGACCAGGTTACTTACGGGACCGTCTGCTGCCGCATGAAACCCAGCAACCGGTTAGGGCCCACAGAGTCGGCCTTCTCCAGGTCCCGTCAGCCAGACAGTGTCGCCTGGCGGGGCCTAGGGGAAGAGCCTTCTCTGTTGCGGCCCCGGCCCTCTGGAATCAACTCCCCCCGGAGGTCCGTATTGCCCCCACCCTCTCCGCCTTTCGCAAATTGTTAAAGACACATCTTTGCCGACAGGCCTGGGGCAGTTGACACCTTGCCCCAGCCAGTGTATGTTTGTTGTAAGTTTGTTTTCGGATGATTGGTTTTTAATCTAGGGGTTTTATAAATGTATTTAATGTCAGATTTCTGTATGTTATTATCTATGTTGTAAGCCACCCTGAGTTTTTGGAATAGGGCGGCATAGAAATCTAACTAACTAACTAACTAACTAACTAACTAACTAACTAACTAACTAACTAACTAACTAACTAACTAACTAACTAAATAAATAAATAAATAAATAAATAAATAAATAAATAAATAAATAGATTAGAAGATTTCCACGGTCCCTTCCAGCCCTATGATTCTATGACTTCCACCTTTCCTTATTACAGAGATCAGACAAAGCTACTCTCGATTGGCTTTGTGTCTGAAGATTAGGTGGTTGCAACATCTTGTAAAAGTGGTGGAAAGTTCAACCTCACCATCAATTACCCCAATAAAGGAGTCAACCTTTAATGATAAATTATGATCTTTTGCCTGTCATCAATTTTCCTAGCCTGCAGCATTGACCCAATAGCAACCTCTACTGCAAAGAGAGCAATGTAGCTACGGTAGCTAGCCTTCCTAAAGCAATTTTTGCTCTTGATTTCTCCTCAACTACGAGAAGAGTTGTCCACAGGAAAGCGGGGCAAAATTTGATTAATCATTGCTGATCTTTATGGTTCAGTGTGGTCCCTCTCCAAATTCTCATCCAGAGATTGTGCCAGTCCCCTGCAATCTGGAAATTGGGTTCTGCTCACCTCTTTTCATGAACTTCTGCTTGTCCATTGCATCACCTCTGATGGTTCATCTACTCTCTTGCTGCAATGCTTGCAAAAAAAATTGGATGATTTGGACTTCATCCAGCGGAGCACTTGCTTGTATTTTTAGAGCTAGACTTGGCATTCTTGAAAAAATTCAGTTAAAATACCTGAGATCTTGAGGTTTTTTGTTTTTTGTTTTAACTCAGCTAACATGTTTTAGTGGGGCAGAATGTTTTCGGAATATGCACGGTCTTAGACCTTGGGCACAAAGTCAGCCAGGTGACCTTGGGGCAGCCACTTTTTCCTCAAATGTTTTTCTGAGAACCACGTCTGAAAAACCTTGCCAAGAAAATTGCAGGGACTTGCCCAGGCAATCTTCTGGAATCGGACATGATTGACCGAAAGAAAAACAAAGGTAGTTATATACTTAATGCTTTCTATTTTCTCCAGAGCAACAACCCTATGAGGTGAGTTGGGCTAAGAGAGAGTAACTGGCCCAAGGTCACCCAACTAGCTTTCCTCCCTAAGGCAGGACTAGAACTCCCAGTCTCCTGGTGATTGGCCCAAAGTCAACCAGCGGGCTTTCGTGCCTAAGGTGGGACTAGAACTCACCATCGCCTGATGATTTGCCTAAAATCACCCATTGGCTTTGATGCCTAGGGTGGGACTAGAACTCCCAGGCTCCTGGTGATTGGCCCAAAGTCAACCAGCCAGCTTTCATGCCTAAGGCAGGACTAGAACTCGCAGTCTCCTGGGGATTGGCCCAAAGTCAACCAGCCAGCTTTCATGCCTAAGGCAGGACTAGAACTCGCAGTCTCCTGGTGATTGGCCCAAAGTCAACCAGCCAGCTTTCATGCCTAAGGCAGGACTAGAACTCGCAGTCTCCTGGTGATTGGCCCAAAGTCACCCAATTGACTTCCATGTCTAAAAATGAGCAAGCATTCATAATCTCCCTTTTATTTATTTATTTGGGTTTGTATGCCGCTCCTCTCCGGGGACTCGGAGCGGCTAACAACATATATATAACAGAGAATTACAATATAAAAACCCAAACAAGATATCTAAAAACCAATAAAAAAACACACATTCAATGCAACAATCAACTTCCCGGCCCAGCCCCTTCAGCAGTGCCCCAAACTGACTATAGATTTTCTCTTTTTATTCTCTATTATAGGTGATTTGGTTCCATTTTGTATTTTACCGCCTGGAAACGTCAAAAGCTTGCCAGCAGTTATGATCCTCATGTGGTCCTGTTAAAAATATGAAGTAAGGGGTTGAAACCCAAAGTCTCAAAGAAGAATCCCTGGAAAGTCTGGTTATGTTTAGCTTGAGGTGAAAAACCTAAGGAAAGATAAATGGTTTTTGACGCTCTGAAGACGGAGCAAGCCAGCTCTTCATGACTTCAGAAGGGAAAACACTGGAACTATTAATTGAAAACTGTGGGAAAGCAGAATCTGGATCAACATTAATAGAAACCTTCGGGAGAAGATTGCTAGAGAAGATGGCGGGGTCTCGTTTCCAAAGGATGCACAATTGAGGTCATACAAGGGGCTGTAACTGCACAGTCCTGTCCTGCACCACAATTGGAGCAAACCAGTTCCTCATCCGGCCCTTAAACTCCATGAACTTGAAATCTGGATTGAAATAAAAGGTGATGAGAAGTTTCATGTTCTTTTGGCCCAGCAATATTGGGATATGTATGCTATCCGAGAAGGACAATATAGTTACACCGAGCTGGAATGCTAAATCACCCTGCATTACACAAAAGACACGAACGCTTCACTTCCATTTGATTGGTCATTTTTTCTTAGCCAACATTTTCATTGATCCTGTTACGTTTTATGATGATGGGAGAAGAGACCATGAAAATCAGATGTCACCAAATAGTGGATGGTTTGCTTTGGCCTTGCTGCAATTCACGGGAAAATCTTTATTGGTTCCCTCGGGCGGGGGGGGGGGGACAGCACAATTCAGTTCCAGGCGATGATTCTTCCTCCAGCTCTGATGCTTCAAAATGGGAAAATTGACACACACAGAAGTTCCATCCTTCCTTCCTTCCTTACCTACGGATCGTAATGTAAGAAGCCATATAGCTAGGAAACGGGAATTTGCAAGGGTGGGAGGCAAAGGATCCCCATGCCATCTGTCTGGTAAACTCGCAAGATTTGTTTTTCTTGCTCTACTCCGAACTAGACTTATGTTGTTTATCTGGGCCACATATGTGTGTGCATGTGGGTATATGCATAATTTATTTTATTTATTCTTTTTTTTTGGTCATGTTTATGCAGTGTATATTGGGGGTGGTTATCCTTTGAGAGCTGTATGCAACGAAATCTCATTTTAATGCATGCTGATTAGTGTACATTTAAAGTGACAATAAAGATTATTCTATTCTATTCTATTCTATTCTATATTCCATTCCATTCCATTCTATTCTATTCTATTCCATATTCTATTCTATTCCATTCAATTCCATATTCCATTCCATATTCCATTCCATATTCTATTCTATTCTATTCTATTCTATTCTATTCTATTCTATTCTATTCTATTCTATTCTATTCTATTCTATTCTATTCTATTCTATTCCATTCCATTCCATTCCATTCCATTCCATTCCATTCCATTCCATTCCATTCCATTCCATTCCATTCTATTCTATTCTATTCTATTCTATTCCCTATTCTATTTTATTCTATTCCATTCCATTCCATTCCATTCCATTCCATTCCATTCTATTCTATTCCATTCTATTCTATTCTATTCTATTCTATGTTCCATTCTATGTTCCATTCTATATTCCATTCCATATTCCATTCCATTCCATTCTATTCTATTACATTCCTTTCCATTCTGGTCCATTCCATATTTTATTCTATTCCATTCCATTCTATTCTAAAAGAAGGTGAATAACAGGTGTAATGGCTGCTGTGATTTATGTGTGGCCTTCAGGCCTGAATGCAAGTACAAGTAATCCTCAATTTATGACCACAGTTATGTCTGGAATATTGCAACTAGAACATAGAAAATAGAATAATAGGATTGGAAGGGATCTTGGAGGTCTTCTAGACTAACCCACTGCTTAAGCAGGAAATTCTAGATCATTCTGGGCAAATGGCTGTCCAGTATGTTTTTGAAAACTTCCAGTGTTGGAGCACCCACATTCTCCAGAGACAACTCGTTCCATGGATTAATTGTTCTCACCATCAGGAAATTCCTGTTTAGTTCTAGGCTGGGTCTCTCCTTGATATGTTTTCATCTGTACAGCCGCAGCCAACAAAGCTAGTACAAGGACAGGTCTTGTCCTGGATTGGTAACTGGCTAAATTGTAGGAAGCAAAGGGTGGCAATAAATGGACAATTCTCCGGATGGAAAGAAGTGAGAAGTGGTGTACCCCAAGGTTCAGTTTTGGGGCCTTTACTTTTTAATTTATTCATCAATGATCTGGATGTAGACGTTAATAGTGAGGTAGCCAAGTTTGCTGATGACACTAAATTGTTCCGGGTTGTGAAAAGTGAAACTGATTGTCGGGAGCTCCAGAAGGATCTCTCGAAATTGTGTGAGTGGGCAACAAAGTGGCAAATGCATTTTAACCTAAACAAGTGCAAAGTTATGCACATCGGGGCAAAGAACCCCAATTATACTTACCAACTGATGGGGACCAAACTTTCTGAGACAACCCAAGAAAGGGATCTTGGGGTTTTGGTGGACAGCTCGATGAAGATGTCAACCCAATGCGCAGCAGCAGTAAAAAAAGCAAATTCCATGCTTGGCATGATTAGGAAGGGAATCGAAAATAAGTCAGCAAGTGTTGTATTGCCTCTGTACAAATCGATGGTGAGACCACACTTGGAGTACTGTGTACAGTTCTGGTCACCGCACCTCAAGAAGGATATAATGGAACTGGAAAAGGTGCAAAAAAGGGCAACAAGAATGATCAAGGAAATGGAGCGCCTCCCTTATGAAACCAGATTGCAACGCCTTGGTCTCTTCAGCCTTGAAAGACGGCGTTTAAGGGGTGACTTGATTGAAGTGTATAAAATCATGCATGGGATAGAAAATGTGGATAGAGAAAAATTCTTTTCTCTATCACACAATACCAGGACAAGGGGGCACTCCCTAAAGCTTATAGCTAAGAAAGTGAGGACAAATAAAGGGAAATATTTCTTCACCCAGAGGGTCGTTGATTTATGGAATTCACTTCCTGAAGGGGTCGTGACAGCTGTCAGCCTTGACAGCTTCAAAGCAGGGCTAGATAGATTCATGGATGCAAAGTGTATTGGTGGTTATTAAAACAGATGTCCATGTGCCGCCTCTATGTTGGTTGAGGCAGGCAGGATTCCCTTGAGTACCATTTGTTGGGGGTCAAGGGAAAGGGAGGGTTTTGCCTTCTCTTTCTGCTCAAGATCCCCATGTACATTTGGTGGGCCACTGTGTGACACAGAATGCTGGACTTGATGGGCTTTGGCCTGATTCAGCATGGCTCTTCTTATGTTCTTATGTTCTTATAACACTTGGTTGTATAAACAGAGCCATAGAAGCAAAATCGCACAAAATATTAGTACCCCTTTATAATTCCTTAGTAAGGCCACACCTGGAATACCGCATCCAGTTTTGTTCACCACATTACAAAAAAGATATTGAGGCCTTAGAAAAAAGGGTAAAGAAGAGCAACTAAGATGATTATGGACCTGGAGACAAAACATTGCTTCTTCTTCTGCCTCCTGATGTTCTGGATAAAAGATCAACCCCATCTTCTCTGCGGCAGCTTCTCAAATATTGGAAGGCTGCTATCATGTCCCCCCTAATCCTTCTCTTCATTAGACTAGACATACCTACCGTAGTTCCCCTAACCATTCATCATACGGTTTAGCATCCAGGCCCTTCCTCATCTTTGCTGCTCTTCTCTGCACTCTTTCTAGGGCCTCCACATCCTTTTTTTGTATCATAATGATCAGAAATGGACAAATTAATGTCTGTTGATGCAGGTGTTGTTTTCGAATGGATTCTGCGCATCAGAGACAGATCCCAGCATCCAAATCAGGAGCAAGATCTGGTGTCCTTTGTCATCTGGTTAGACTTTCTGTTCCTCAGAACTTCCATTAAGGATAACATCTGCTTGTCTGTGCAGAAAAAGACAGGGATAAATGATCTGCTCCATGCGTGGCTGAATACATTGACCATCTTCTGTAGCTTTCTTCAAAGGAGAAGCAAGAAGAGATGGGCTTGATTAAATGACTGAAACTTTTGTTGGCTTTGATCCTTCCAGGCCTTTCTTGAGTCGAAGGATGAGGGGCTTTTACCCAAAGCTTTAAGGCCAGATACCCCCTCCCCTTTTTAGCAGAGGTTTTCCATAATTGCTGAAGAGTTAAGCCCTTCCTTCTGTGTTTTCTTAACATTTGCAGCAAATCTGAAATCTGGAGACGATCTGGAGACGATGGTTTATTTAAGACCTGAGACTTTACTGCGCACAAGGAGGATTTTATCAACCAGCCCGCCAGAGATAACAAGGTTCAGAGCATATACGTCTTTAATATAAAAGTTGTGTTAATGAAACTAGACTCTTTAAACCACTATTTTGTATTTTCATGGGTCCCCAAAGAATCTTAAAGATGTTCATTAAAAAGGGAGGAACAAATGTGCTCATGAATTCTGAGAAAAAGAGAGGGATAAAAGAACCAACAAGCAAGCATCCCAAACATTCTGTTGCGATCTTCTACCCTCCCCCCAAAAATAACTTTGTTTTTAGATACTGGAATTGCTGGTTTTAGACCCTCCATCATTTTGGACAAGCCCCATCTCCATGTTTCTTGGCTATCTGACAACCGACAGGGTTTCACATTGTACAATCCCTCAGTAATCTTAATTAATAAATTAATCACCATCAAGGAGCTCCCTTGACACTAGAAATCAATAATTGAGTCAGTAATTAAGAAAAAGCCCACATTAGTCAACTGCTAATGCAGGGTGCTGATTCTTTTTCGTGTAGTAAGAACAACAATAATAACAAATATTCTGAAGTAATCTGTCCATCTCCCTTTTGAAGGAAACCTAGCCAGCTCTTTGCTTGAGGAGATTAAATAGATGTCATTCATGCTGGAATTTTGTGAATGTTGTGTTTGGAGGGTCCAAGAAGGTTGACGCCTTTTTTGAATCACATTGACTCCACGCAACAGATGGGAGGAGAAACATCTGGAGAGCTTTCTCTGTCACCATTTTGTTTTGAAACTGCAATCACCTATACCAGGAGAGGTGTCCAACCTTGGGCGACTTTTTAAGAGTTGTGGACTTCCACACCCAGAATTCCTCAAGCCAGCCAGAATTGAAGCCCACACATCTTAAAGTTGCCAAGATTGGACATCTCTGTATTGTTTCTCAACCTCAGCCACTTTTAAGATGTGTGGACTTCAACTCCCAGAATTCCAGAATCCCCCAGCCAGCATTCTGAGATTTGAAGTCCACACATCTTACAGTTAACTGAGATTGCAAACACTGTCAAATACAATCTCTGGTTTTGCCTCCAAGAATCTTGAAAATCTACCTGTGCTGAATCTCTTAGGCTTCGGTGAATCCGAGCGGTGTTTTCCAAAGCTCCTTTCAAATAACTATGTTTCCAAGGACTTAAAATAATGTTTTCTTTGCCCGAATCATGCTTTTGCATTTTCCCATGAAGATCATCAGCCTTTCTTACTGTCTGCAAGCCAATTTGAAAGTCAGATCTGTTCTCCGTTGCAGGCCACAATGACAATGGTGTCCATTTTGGAAAGAGTTAGCCAGGAAGAATTCCAGGCAGGTAAGCCATGAGGACATTGGTCTTTTTAACAATAACGGCAACCATCATAACCTTTAGAAAAAGAAATTTTACCTACTGCAAAAAACAAAACCAAACCAAAACAAAAGCAAAAACTCAAAAAAACTCACCAATGACCTGGGGTTATCGTAATGGATTTTGACAGTGCTAGGAGACAGATGACATTTGGTATTGCTTTCATCTCAAATCGCTTCAATCATTTCTTCTCCGGCTCCACAGAGGAGACAAAAGATTTCATCTTTTCAGGAAAAAAACAAACAAACAAAAAAACAAATGTGATTTAAAAAAAAAAAGAGCTCTATGTTTCTTCCTGGTTTCTTTTTCTGTATTGATTGCAGAGGGAGATGTTTTGTTTCTTAAGACTTTTTGATGATTCGCAACTAGCATGGCTCCAATTATTGAGCACCGCAACTCCTTGTCATTAAGCTGTGATTCTTACCAGCTCTGTTTGATTTTTTTTATATTACTGTTTTCTGATTATCCCTCTGTCTCTTTCCCATTCTTTCCTTCTCTCTCTCTCTTTCCTCCCTTTTCCCCTCTCTCCCTCCCTTCTTTCCTCCCGCCCTTCCTCTTTCTCTTTCCCTCCTGTCCTTCCCTCCTCTTTCCCTTCCTTCCTTCTTCCCTCCTTCTCTCTTTCTGTCTCTCTCCCTCTCTCCCTCTTTCTCTTTCCCTCCTGTCCTTCCTTCTTTCCTCTTTCTCTCCCTTCCTTTCTCTTTCTCTGTCTCTCTTTCCCTCTTCTCCTTCCTTCCTACCTTCCTTCCTTCCTCTTCCTCCCTTCCTCTTTCTCTTTCTCTTTCTCTTTCTCTTTCTCTTTCTCTTTCTCTTTCTCTTTCTCTTTCTCTTTCTCTTTCTCTTTCTCTTTCTCTTTCTCTTTCTCTTTCTCTTTCTCTTTCTCTTTCTCTTTCTCTCTTCCTTCCTCCCTCCTTCCCCTCTCCTCTCTTTTAACTGGCCAGTACAGAAGTGCATTCTTCTGAATGGAGGTAATGCATGTAAATATGTCTGTTTCTTTCTGATGGCTAATCGTTGAGAAGATGCCCATGAATCTACTTAGTTCCTCACCTACCTTCCTGATAAGAAGGATGCGTGGCATTGGTATTCATGAGTCTCTTCCTCTATGTGAACATAAGTTGATTTACTGGCTGAAATGTGCTGACTTTGAGAAAACACGCATGCAGGGCAAAAGGCAAACACAAGTGAATGAACCGCAGCTCTTCAGTGGCTCATGTTCATCCAGGCGGATGTAGGACATTGCCCTATTTAACGTCTTCTGTCTCTCCTACTTCTCCTAAGTGAGGAATAAAGACGTTCAAAGGGCACTGTTGCTACTCTTTTATGTCTTTCCAAAGACGTCTCTTTCTTAAGATGCTGCCACTGAAACTTTTGCGTACGTTTACAATAGACCTGCTTTGGGATTACTTATGATCCGGGTTCAAAGTTGACCTCTATCATGGTCACAAGATTAAAATTTGGGTGCTTGGCAACTGGACGTTCTTGATTTGTTTTCCTTGAAAACATCTCACTTCTCTTCCAAGAAGCTTCTTCAAAACAAGAAACTCCAGTTGCCTTGGGACAACGTGACCTGGATGTTTGGGAATCTCCAAAGACTGTCCCGGCCTCTTGTAGCTTTTTCTAGAACTCTCCAAGGTCCTGATAGTTTGGCCTTCATTCCTCAAAGACCCCTTGGTATCCTTCTCAACAGAAGGACGTCATCCCTTGCGGACCTCTGTGAGACTAGAACATCAACAGAACCTGGAAAAAAGGGGGAGGAACACCACTTCTGTAGTTCTCGATTTTTTGGCTAGAACTCCTGAATCTGGAAGACTGTGAGTGGCAGCTTAGTTTTGAAAATCCCAAGAAAGGGGGTCTTCTCCTCCCAAGGTGTTGGTGGATTCCCTGTGGTAGAAGCTACTCACTGAGCCACCTGTGTACCGTGTGAAGGTGGGCTTAAAAGGTTCTAGAGTCATAAAAGAGTCAAGGTTGCCTACCCCTGTTCTAGAGCAACATTTTTTCCAAATGGGTTGAGCTGAAACAAGCAAAAGGAAAGAATGATTCCTTCCTCCCATATTTGGGTTTACAGGGTGCAATCTAAAAAATAAACACTTGACACATATCCTTACTCCCTGACTACTGACAAAGCGGGAGAGAACTTGTGGCTCAATAGGTTAAAGCATCTGCTTAGCATGCAGACTGCCCAGGTTCGAATCCCGGAAGGGTGAGTTCTGACTGAAGAGAGTTAAGAAACTCGAAATGGCTATATCAGAAATCCCTTATTTCTTTGTCAACAATTTTAAACAACATATATATTTGTGCTTGCAGGATGGCTCTGGGTTGAGCTGAAACAAGCAAAAGGAAAGAATGATTCCTTCCTCCCATATTTGGGTTTAAAGGGTGCAATCTAAAAAATAAACTCTTGACACATATCCTTACTCCCTGACTACTGACAAAGCGGGAGAGAACTTGTGGCTCAATAGGTTAAAGCATCTGCTTAGCATGCAGACTGCCCAGGTTCGAATCCCGGAAGGGTGAGTTCTGACTGAAGAGAGTTAAGAAACTCGAAATGGCTATATCAGAAATCCCTTATTTCTTTGTCAACAATTTTAAACAACATATATATTTGTGCTTGCAGGATGGCTCTGGGTTGAGCTGAAACAAGCAAAAGGAAAGAATGATTCCTTCCTCCCATATTTGGGTTTACAGGGTGCAATCTAAAAAATAAACACTTGACACATATCCTTACTCCCTGACTACTGACAAAGCGGGAGAGAACTTGTGGCTCAATAGGTTAAAGCATCTGCTTAGCATGCAGACTGCCCAGGTTCGAATCCCGGAAGGGTGAGTTCTGACTGAAGAGAGTTAAGAAACTCGAAATGGCTATATCAGAAATCCCTTATTTCTTTGTCAACAATTTTAAACAATATATATATATATATATATTTGAGCAATGTAGATGACTTTCAGTTGCAAGTTTGACATTGGCTATTGAGAAACGACTCTGACACGGAGTTTGTTAATGATTCATCAGGGCTTCAGAAACACAAATACACAATACAAGCCAAGCGCCAGGGAAATCAGGCGATTCAGGCAGTTCAAATGAGCATAAAGATTTATTGCAAGCTTGAGCTCTCTATAAGAATCTGATCAACTAACAGTCAAGGGAAATGAGCAGGAGATAAGAAAGGCATTCAAGGCGGGCTGGACTTAGACCTCTTGCAGGCGCGCAGAGACTCAGCCTGGTCATCTCTTACATCACAAGCATTAATCTTCTTATAAATCAAATCCTCATTTTTATTTTATTGGGGGGGGGACAAGCAGCCCATGCATTTTGCGTTTGCTTCTTCTCCCCCCCCTCTCAAAAGACTGAGGTCTCTGCAGTGAAAGAAACCTGTTCTTGACGAGTCCCCAGCTTTTTTTTTATTGGAAATGATGTGGAGAAATGAAGCAGGCTGAGCTGTTTCTGCTGCTTTAGAGGAACCCAGTAAAGC
This sequence comes from Bothrops alternatus, assembly GCA_034064705.1. NCBI lineage: Eukaryota > Metazoa > Chordata > Lepidosauria > Squamata > Viperidae > Bothrops > Bothrops alternatus. The sequence goes on along the minus strand of JARGCV010000401.1, from coordinate 25,566 downwards.
ATGAAGACAGTGGCAGGTCAAAGGGAAAGAGGAAATATCTAATGCAAGCCTGTCATCTGAAGGGAAAGCAAAGGACACCCAACGCTGGCTGCAACCGAAGTGGAAGTGACAGGAGTCAAAATACAGACTTATTTACCTCTATCGTTTCAAAATTGGTTTTAGGTTAATGCCAGGAGGCCCAGATCTGGAAGACGGAGGGAAGGAAGGAAGAAAGAAAGGAGGAAAGAAAGGGAGGGAGGGAGGAAGGAAGGAAGGAAAGGAAGAAGGAAGGAAAGAGGGATGGAGGAAGGAAGGAAGGAAGGAAGGAAGGAAGGAAAGGAAAAAGGGAGGAAGGAAGAAAGGAAAGAGGAAGGGAGGAAAGAAGAAAAGAAAAGGAGGGAAAGAAGGACAAAGGGAGGGAGGGAAGGAAGGAACAAAGGAAGGAAAGAAAGAAAGAAGGGGACTGGAGGCTAAAACATATAAGGAACGGCTGCTGGAATTGGGTCTGTCCAGTTTAACGAAGAGAAGGACGAGGGGGGACAGGATAGCAGTCTTCCAATATCTCAGGGGCTGCCCCAAAGAAGAGGGAGTCAAGCTATTCTCCAAAATGTCTGAAGGCAGGACAAGAAGGAACGGATGGAAACTCATCAAGGAGAGAAGCAACCTAGAATTAAGGAGAAACTTCCTGAAAAGTTAGAACAATCAACCAGTGGAACAACCTGCCTCCAGAAGCGGTGAGTGCTCCAACACTGGAAGTTTTTAAGAAGTGACTGGACAGCCATTTGTCCGAAATGGTATAGGGTTTCCTGCCTGAGCAGGGGGTTGGACTAGACGACCTCCAAGGTCCCTTCCAACTTTATTATGATTATTATTAAGGAAAGAAGGGAGAGACCGAGGGAGGAGACCCCCAAATTCGGTGTTAGGCCTAATTGTACCGGATTTTCTAATCACTGAAGAATACCAAATACAGTTAGAAATTTGTTTCCTTTTAGAAAGAGCTTTGTTAATGTTAATGTTGTTTCAGCTAACCCGTTTCCCACCCTCTTTCTGCCAACTCTGGTTTGGCAGCAACATTCACATCAGTTGATTTCTACTGCTATCCGGCGAACATCTGTTACATTTTGCAGCTCAGAGTCCCTAAATTAGCCATCTTTTCTTTTGCAAAGGCTGCTATTTCCTTGGCTTCCTTTTGTTCCCTGCCCCACGCACACGCTCGGCGTGAGATGAAATATATATGCTTTGAAGGAGCAACAAGGCGGAATATCATTGGTGCGGAGACAGCTCAAACATAATCAAAATTCTCTTTTGTACAGAAGGCAGTTGTACATTTCTCAAAGCAGTAAAACACACACACACACACACAAAAAGAAAAAGAAAAAAGGAGTGGCTATCAATCTGCTAAAAACCGAGAGCCGGGGACTGAACGGAGCAAATTAAAAGATGCATCAAAAATAGTTCAGCCTTGGCATGAAGGTTGCAGATTTCTGCATTCTAAGTATGCCACAATCCCAGGAAGGGATTGTAGATGTACTGTACTGTAGATGTTATGATTTTTTTTTAACAGAGGGATTTAATTGTTCTTTGGACTCTCCCTGGATATATTTTCTACTACCTGAGCAAATTTACTTTAATTAAAGGAAGCACTGAATCTGGAAACATAGCTCAAGGGTACTGTAATGGTATGCGAGAAGGACCTTGGGAGATGGGGAGCAGTCAGATAAGAGACTGCATGGCCCACAGATGGGTAATGGGCAAGGTAAGAAACTCAGAAGGGACCCTACCTAGTTTCTTGGGCTGTAAAAGAGATGGTTATGGTATGTGGGAAAGACTTTGGGAGACAAGGAGAAGAGAAGCTCCATAGGGAATGATAAGATAAGAGCCCGCATAGCCCACAGCTGTATGATGGATGGAGAAAGATGCTCAAAAGGGACCCTCACTAACTTAAGAACATAAGAACATAAGAAGAGCCATGCTGAATCAGGCCCAAGCCCAGCATTCTGTGTCACACAGTGGCCCACATGGGGATCTTGAGCAGAAAGAGAAGGCAAAACCCTCCCTTTCCCTTGACCCCCAACAAATGGGACTCAAGGGAATCCTGCCTGCCTCAACCAACATAGAGGCGGCAAATGGACATCCGTTTTAATAACCACCTGATACACTTGGCAGCCATGAATCTATCTAACCCTGCCTTGAAGCTGTCAAGGCTGACAGCTGTCACGACCCCTTCTGGAAGTGAATTCCATAAATCAACAACCCTCTGGGTGAAGAAATATTTCCCTTTATTTGTCCTCACTTTCTTAGCTATGAGCTTTAGGAAGTGCCCCCTTGTCCTGTAAAGGCCTGTGAGAAAGACCTTGGCAGATGGAGGGGGGAGATGCTGCCCAGAGAATGATCAAGTAAGAGACAGCATAGCCCACAGCTGCATAATGGGTGGAGAAAGACAGAGGAGACCCTCTTGGGCTATAAAGAAGATGGCTGTAATGGTATGTGAGAAAGACCTTGGGAAATGGAGAGACGAGATGCTGCCTAGGGAACAGTCAGATAAGAGACAGCGTAGCCCAGAGCTGCATAATAGGTGGAGAAGGGTACTCAGAAGGGACCCTCCCTAGTTTCTTAGGCCGTAAAGGAGGGGGCTGTAATGGTTATGTGAGAAAGACCTCAGGAAATGGGGAGATGAGATGCTGCCTAGGGAACAGTCAGATAAGAGACAGAGTAACCCAGAGCTGCATAATAGGTGGAGAAGGATACTCAGAAGGGACCCTCCTAGTTTCTTAGGCTGTAAAGGAGGGGGCAGTGAGAAAGCTTAGGGAGACGAGATGCTGCCTAGGGAATAGTCAGATAAGAGACAGCACAGCAGAGAGAGAGAGAGAGAGAGAGAGAGAGAGAGAGAGAGAGAGAGAGAGAGAGAGAGAGAGAGAGAGAGAGAGAGAGAGAGAGAGAGAGAGAGAGTCAAGTCAGAGTGCTCCCTCCACCAGCATAATTATTTCTGAGCTGAGTCAGCTTCTTGACTTCCAAAGTGCCTGTGACCTTTGATCATGAAACTGACATGAGGTCCACCCTGGAGCTGGAGAGCTTACCACAACTTTGAAAAAAAAAAACATTTTCTCCCCCCTCTTCCTCCAAGTTTCTTCATGTCAGTTTTCAATTTGCAACTTAGGGTAATGGTGAGTCCTTCCCTAGCAGAATCAAATGAACAACAACAACACACACACACACACAGAGACACAAAACTCCATTATTTTTCTGCACCGAGATGTGTTCTTCACTTAATCTCACACCTACTTCATATCCCTGCAGGAACCACAAATCAATGGAAGCTCAGGTCTTTTTCTTTTAAAAAATTTACGAAGCCTGACTCTACTAGGGATGCTCAGCTTTCAAAATCTGATCCTGTATTCTGTTGGCTGCCTTAACAGAATAATAGAGCTGGAAGGGACGTTGGAGGTCTTCTATTCCAGCCCCCTGCTCAAGCAGGAGACCCTATACCATTTCAGACAAATGGCTGTCCAGTCTCTTCTTAAAAACTTCCAGTGTTGGAGCACTCACCGCTTCTGGAGGCAGGTTGTTCCACTGATTAATTGTTCTCCCTGTCAGGAAATTTCTCCTTAGTTCTAGGTTGCTTCTCTCCTTGATTAGTTTCCATCTGTTGCCCGCCCTTCCTTCTTTCCTTCTTTCCTTTCCTTCTTCTTTCTTTCCTTCCTCCCTCCCTCTTTCCCTCCCTCCCTCCTTAGTTCCAGGTTGCTTCTCTCCTTGATTAGTTTCCATCCGTTGCCCGCCCTTCCTTCTTTCCTTCTTTCCTTTCCTTCTTTCCTTCTTTCCTTCTTTCCTTCCTTCCTTCCTTCCTTCCTCCCTCCCTCCCTCCCTCCTTAGTTCCAGGTTGCTTCTCTCCTTGATTAGTTTCCATCCCTTGCTTCTTGTCCTGCCTTCAGGCGCTTTGGAGAAGAGCATCTTTGCAAGTCCCATCATCTTCACCAACCGTTCCTCCTTTGGTGGGGGAAGTGTGGAACCCAGCGGCCCATGGTCTAATTGAGAAAGACAAGGCGGAGATGAAGGGAGTCAGACAGATGGCAGGAGAAGAAATCTTTGCATTGCTGATGTTGACGGTCCAACTTCAGTGTGTTTATAGCGCTCCACTTCAGTGCACAGAACATATGCTGTGCCTTTCCCAAGAGTCAAAAGACAGCCCCCTCCTTCTTCTCTGTTGTCTACCACGCTAGAAATTTGTTTTTCCCTCTCCTTTCCCCTGAGCTTTCTGTCCACATTCTCCTGTCTAATCTAGAGGAAGCTTCATATTCTCCGCCGCGGTCATAAACCCCATGCTGTTACTATATGACTGCCCAAAGGATATAAGATTTGGGACCCAGTGACAGCTCTATTAGAAAAAACAACCACAAGGTGCTGATGGAACACCATCAGTTAGCTAGAAGGTTAGAGGTAGTCCTCAGAAAAACAGAATAACATAACTGGAAGGCATTTTGGAGGTCTTCTAGTCCAATCTTCTGCTCAAGACCCCATAGCATTCCAGACAAATGTTTGTCCAATCTCTTCTTTAAAACCTCCAGTTGTGGAGCACCCACAACTTCTGGAGGCAAGTCGTTCCATTGGCTAATTGTTCTCACTGTCAGGAAATTTCTCCTTAGTTCTAGGTTGCTTCTCTCCTTGGTTAGGCCTCCCTCCATTGCTTCTTGTCCAGCCTTCAAGTTGACCTCCCCTCCTCTTTGTGGCAGCCCCTCAAATTTTGGAAACTGCTATCATGTCACCCCTAGTCCTTGTTTCCTTAAATTAGACACACCCAATTCTTGCAACCGTTCTTTGTATATTTTAGCCTCCAGTTTCCTAATCAACTTTGTTGCTCTTCTCTGCACACTTCCCAGAGTCTCAACATCTTTTTTATATAATGGTGAGCAAAACTGGATGCAATATTCCAAGTGTGGCCTTGTTTAGTGATAGTTCAAGGTTAGAATGACACTAAAAAAAATGGCAATTTTCACATTTAACAACCGTAGCAGCGTCTCTGTGGTCACATGATCAAAACACAGATGCTTGGCAAGGTTGAGAGTCACTGACTGATTGTGATTGCTATGAATAGGATACAGCTGGAAGGGACCTTGGAGATCTTCTAGTCCATCCCCCCGCTCAAGCAGGAGAACCTATACCATCTCAGACAAGTTGACCATCCAGCCTCTTCTTAAAAATCTCCAGTGATGGAGTGCCCATCATTTCTGGAGGCCAGATGTTCCACTGGTTGATTGTCCTCACTGTTAGGAAGTTTCTCCTTAAGTCTAGGTTGCTTCTCCCTTTGATCAGTGTCCAACCATTGTTTCTTGTCCTTCCCTCTGGTGCTTTGGTGAGTAATGTGACCCCCTCCTCTACTTTGTGGCAGCCCCCTCAAATACTGGAACACTGCTATCATGTCTCCCCTATGAAGCAGAGTAACTTCCATTTCTGCTGGGTAGGAAATTCAATCCAGATTTTCTCTGTAGACATTTGAGCAATAGAAGAGGTTAGCTGGCTATAACCCCCTTGGTTTCCTCTGGCCATGTTTGTTAGATGTGGCGTTAACATCTTGGCAGCTTAATTATGTTTTTTCTTTCCTTCTGCTCCAAGGAAAGATCAATAATTAGGGTAATAAAATTGTAAGGATAATTGCAAGCCTCTGTATTAATAGAATTCATAAACACCAGCAGGTTTTTCTTCTCTCTGTCTCCCCCCTCCCCCCCTCTCTCCAGATAGAAAAACACTTTTCAAGTCCTGACAGCACATGCTAAGAAGAGATGAAACAGAGTTGGGAGACCCCATGGACATTGACTTGGAAATGATATAAAATCATAGGTCTGGAAAGGAGCTCGGAGGCCTTGTAGTCCAACCCCCTGTTCAAGCAGGAGATCTTTTTTTTTTTTTTTTAGGGAAGTAAATATTTTATTAAAATATTTTAACATTTTTACAACTGCTGTCAAAGCAGGAGATCTTAAAAAAACCACCTCAGATAAATGGCTGTCCAGTCTTCTCTTGAAAACCTCCAGCGATGGAATACCCACACGTTCAGAAGGAAAGCCATTCTATCGGTTGATTGTTCTCACTGTCAGGAAACTTCTCCTTAGGTCCAGGATGGATCTCCTTCTGATATAGAATAGAGTAGAGTAGAGTAGAGTAGAGTAGAGTAGAGTAGAGTAGAGTAGAGTAGAGTAGAGTAGAGTAGAGTAGAGTAGAGTAGAGTAGAGTAGATAATAATAATAATAATAATAATAATAATAATAATAATAATAATAATAATAATAATAATAATAATAATAAAGTTGGAAGGGACCTTGGAGGTCATCTAGTCCAACCCCCTGCTCAGGCAGGAAAGCCTATACCATTTCGGACAAATGGTTGTTCAGTCTCTTCTTAAAGACTTCCAGTGTCGGAGCATTCACCACTTCTGGAGGTAGATGGATTCAATTACAGTAGCAATAGGTCAACTATTGGAAGGTTAGGGACAGGTTGCTCTAAAGAGGCTCTATCTATGTGATCATTTAAGAGTCAACACCAACGTGATAGGTAGCCTCCTCCTTCTCCCCCTCCTCCTCCTCCTGTTATGGGTGTTCTCACAGAATAGTGGCTGTAAGGAAGCTTCGTTGATACACAAAATGACAGCTATGATGTTATTGGCCAGCCAGAAAACACACATTTACAGAAAGCAAACTTGTGAGGTGCTCTTCATAACTGCTAGTCATAGAGTCCCAAGAGTTGGAAGTGACCATATATGTTTTCTGGACTAACCTTCTGCTCAGTGCAGGATCTATTACAACATATCTGATCAAAGACCATCCAGCTTCCATCTGAAGACCTCCAGTCAATGGGAACTGATTGGTAGGGTAGGGTAGGGTAGGGTAGGGTGCGGTGGGGTGGAGTGGAGTGGAGTGGAATGGAATGGAATGGAACTGGAAGGAACCTTGGAGGTCTTCTAGTCCAGCCCCTGCTCAAGTAGGAGAATCTATACCATCTCAGACAAGTGACTGTCTAGTCTCTGCTTAAAATCTCCGGTGATGGAGCGCCCACGATTTCTGGCTTCTATTCATATCAAAGAAGGATCCACCTTTAAAAAGAATTCTTATTTAAAAGGCACATTAAAATGGTCAGGATCTTGAATACCCAAGAACTTAGGATCAGTGCTGAACGGTAAGAAGCTAGAACTGAAGGATCTCATTTTCTAGAAAATAAGTTGTAGCCGGACCTGGAAGTTTTAATCATTCTCCCAGGTTAGTAGTGATAATAATGGAAATTTGCTGTGGAGTCAGCTTCACGTTCTAATGAATGGAATTAGCTTGTGATGACTTACAATGGCTTATAACGGCTTATGATGCAAAGGCCATCAAGTATTGCTCGGAAGACTTGCTGTCCCTCAAGCAAATCAGTCACGTGTGTCATCGCTTCTCCAGAAGTCAACTGAAGGATGCAGCTTCAAGACAAATGTGTTGACTATAAGCCGGTTGAGCTCATCAATCACAATCAGCCCTCATGCGCTTCATTCATTTTAGCTTCAGTCTAGTTTTAGGCCAATCAAGCACTGATAAACTATGGTTTAGGGCTTAGAGCCGTGTTAGTTTGTGTCCCTGGGGGAATCCCTGTTGGAAATTGAACAGTGATGTGAAGTCAGTGGGGCTATGCCAAGAACACAGTTGGGGGCTGAGACGGTTAATCTTTGATCTTCGTGACCTTTGAAATGGAGATCAAAGGCTTATATTCGCTTCTTAAATTTGGCCACATCTAGACTACATGTACACAATAATTGTGAGTCTGCCTCCCAAGCACAGGTAGTTGAGAACTGCCTATAGTGGGTTATCCAAGGAAGTTAGAACATTGGAAAGAAGTTACTCTTGACCTAGGCATGTTGTACAGTTTGAAACAATTCTGGTTTGTTCAATAAACCATAGTTGAAGTAAGCCATGTTTTAGCATGGCATACACACCCAGCCGATGACTTCTGATGGAATAGGTTGAAAACCGATGTGGACCAGAAATCTGTCCTTTTCTTGGACAGATCCTGCATGTGGATCTAATATTTTTATCTCCCACCGTTGACGAGTCCCTGGAAGAAATTCTTCGGCATATCGCAGAAGGCTAAATAACTCCTCTCATATTGTTTTTGCCCTGACATTTAGCTTCCTGTCGTTTTTTTCTCCAACGCATTAAAAAAAAAATATCTAGAGGGAAGATCACTAAAATAATTTGGTTCGGAGAGATTTTTCAACCCCGTCTTCTTCTTTTTTTTCCCAAGAGACGGGCTTGTTTCTGTAACACGCTAAATGGGAAGCGCTTCAACCTAATTGCTTTTAATAGCAAGTTGAATGATAAAATTAAGTTCTCCTGCGGCAATCCACTTTTGAGGTTTTTCAACTCTGGTTTGTTCTTAAGTGGAACTTGAGAAGCTGTGGCAGTTTTTTGTTCCCCCCCCCTTTTTCCAACAGGGACTCTGATAAAATGAAATTGGCAGTCAACGGAGAATTCCCAATAAATTAAATAGTGTTTGGTTTTGGGTTTTTTCCCCCTCTTTTCATAGGGACTCCTAAAGGCTAGGGTGGGGAGCTAGGATTGGGCCAGTTGCTAAAGGAGGAGGCATGAGCAAGCTCTGAGTAAGCAATGCTCAAGTGTGAAAGGGGCAGACCCAAGAGATGGCAGGGAGATTTTCGATGGAAGTGTTTAAACCAAGAGTGAATGTTGTCCATTTGGGATTTTGTTACTGGAAATGGGTACAGACGCCAGACTAGGAACTAGGAGTCTGTGAGTTCTAGTCCCACTTTAGGCATGAAAGCTGGCTGGGCGGCTTTGAGCCAATCACCAGGAGACTGGGAGTTCTAGTCCCACCTTAGGCATGAAAGCCAACTGAGTGGCCTTGAGTCAGTTGCTCTCTCTCTCAGCCCAGCCCACCTCACAGGGTTGATGTTGTGGGGAAAATAGGAGGAAGAATGTGTATTAGATATGTTTCCCCTCCTGAGTTATTTGTAAACATAATAAAGGCAAAGTACAAATTAAAAAAGGAAGGAAGGAAGGAAGGAAGGAAGGAAAGAAGGAAGGAAGGAAGGAAGGAAGGAAGGAAGGAAGGAGGAGAATAGGAGGAAGGAAAGGAAGGAAGGAAGGGAGGGAGAGAATAGGGAGGGAGGGAGGGAAGGAAGGAAGAGGGAGAATAGGAGGGAGGGAGGAAGGGAAGGGAAGGAAGGAAGAGGGAGAATAGGGAGGGAGGGAGGAAGAGAAGGAAGGAAGAGGGAGAATAGGAGGGAGGGAGGGAGGGAAGGAAGGAAGAGGGAGAATAGGGAGGGAGGGAGGGAAGGAAGAGGGAGAATAGGGAGGGAGGGAGGGAGGGAAGGAAGAGGGAGAATAGGAGGGAGGGAGGAAGAGAAGGAAGGAAGAGGGAGAAGAGGGAGAATAGGAGGGAAGGAAGAGAAGAGGGAGAATAGGAGGGAGGGAGGGAGGGAAGGAAGGAAGAGGGAGAATAGGGAGGGAGGGAGGGAAGGAAAGAAGAGGGAGGATAGGAGGGAGGAAGGGAAGGAAGGAAGAGGGAGAATAGGGAGGGAGGGAGGAAGAGAAGGAAGGAAGAGGGAGAATAGGGAGGGAGGGAGGGAAGGAAAGAAGAGGGAGAATAGGGAGGGAGGGAGGAAGAGAAGGAAGGAGAATAGGGAGGGAGGAAGAGAAGGAAGGAAGAGGGAGAATAGGGAGGGAGGGAGGAAGAGAAGGAAGGAAGAGGGAGAATAGGGAGGGAGGAAGAGAAGGAAGGAAGAGGGAGAATAGGGAGGGAGGGAGGGAAGGAAGGAAGAGGGAGGATAGGAGGGAGGGAGGGAAGGAAGGAAGAGGGAGGATAGGAGGGAGGAAGGGAAGGAAGGAAGGAAGAGAGAGGATAGGAGGGAGGGAGGGAAGGAAGGAAGAGGGAGAATAGGGAGGGAGGGAGGGAGAGAAGGAAGGAAGAGGGAGAATAGGGAGGGAGGGAGGGAAGGAAGGAAGAGGGAGGATAGGAGGGAGGGAGGGAAGGGAAGCTAGCAAGCAAGCAAAAGTATTAAATTGCAGTTTCAAACATCTGAAGGTCTCCATATGCTAAAATTGCGACTTGTGTGAGAGAATAAAAGAAACAGAAATGAAAATTCCCATTTCTCTACGTCAAGGACTGTTCAGCCGGTTCCAGGGGTGTCGTCCGCATCTTCTTCTTTTTTCCCATTCGCTTTCTCCCCCATTCGGAGAATCGGTGTTTAAATTCCCACTTAGCTTTGTAAGGTCCCTCCGCAGATCTTTGCCTGGCTCGCACTCAAGTTACAAGGCCCAAAGATCAACTTCTCCCGCCTAAGAACACAAAATCCACGGTGATGGACACCCAGGTGATCATCCAGCTAATCTTCCCTTGTCCCATTTTAGCACCGGCTTTTCAACAAATAACTATCGATCGGTCGCTTGCAAGTCACAAATCCCCCCTTCATTCTCCAGGGAGGGGAAGGAGAAGTGCTGGGAGGATAGAGAAAAATAGTTGATGCGGAGTTTTCCCCTGTCACAATCTTCTTTCGGAAATCTTGCCAGCCATATTAACCCCTTCGGAGGCTTTCTTCCCCAGGACAATCAAATCCATTCCTTCCTCATTCTTTTTCGCTCAATCTTCTGCTGTTGTCCATCTAATTATTATTATTGCAATACAAGGAATGGAGCAGCGTCCATATATTTGGAAGGAGGAAAGGAAATCGGGTGTGATACAAAGGCGGGGAGGGAAAGAAAAGGTAATCTGTTTTGTCTCTCAGGTGATCTCTGTACAGCTAAGTCTTCGACTTAAAAACCATTCGTTTAGTGACCGTTGCAGATTCCCCACAGTCACGTGACCAGAAATTCAGATGCTTGGCAACAGGCGTGTGTATATGACGGTTGCAGTCTCCTGGGGTCACGTGATTCCCCTTTTGCAACGTCCTGACAAGCAAAGAAGAAGAAGAAGAACGGCTGCGGGACTTGGGTTTGGCTAGTCTAAAGAAAAGAAGAAATAGGGGAGACATGATAGTAGAGTTCCAGTATCTGAGGGGCTGCCACAAAGAAGAGAGGGGGGCAGGTTGTTCACCAAAGCACCAGAGGACAGGACCAGAAACAATGGTTGGAAACTGACCAAGAAGAGAAGCAACCTGGAATTAAGGACAAACTTCCTAACAGTGAGGACAATCAACCAGTGGAACAGCTTGCCACCAGAAATCGTGAGCGCTCCATCACTGGAGATTTTTAAGAAGAGACTAGATGTTCACCTGTCTGAGACAGTATAGGTTCTCCTGCCTGAGCAGCGGGCAGGACTAGAAGACCTCCATGGTCCCTTCCAGCTCTCTTCTACTCTACTCTACTCTACTCTACTCTACTCTACTCTACTCTACTCTACTCTACTCTACTCTACTCTACTCTACTCTACTCTACTCTACTCTACTCTACTCTACTCTACTCTACTCTATTCCATTCCATTCCATTCCATTCTGTATTTTATTATTCTGTTCTATTCTATTCTATTTTCTATTCTATTCTCTTCTATTCTATTCTATTCTCTCTTCTCTTCTCTTCTATTCTATTCTGTATTTTATTATTCTATTCTATTCTATTATTCTATTCTATTCTGTATTTTATTATTCTATTCTATTCTATTATTCTATTCTATTCTGTATTTTATTATTCTATTCTATTCTATTCTATTCTATTCTATTCTATTCTATTCTATTCTATTCTATTCTATTCTATTCTATTCTATTCTATTCTATTCTATTCTGTATTTTATTATTCTATTCCATTCCACTCCACTCCATTCCATTCCATTCTATATTTTCTCTATTCTATTCTACTCTACTCTAGTCTACTCTAAAATTGTGTGACTGATTTAAAAACTGCAGTGATTCCACTTAACGACTGTGGCAAGAAAAGTCCTAAAGTGGGGCAAAATTCACTTAATACACGTCTCCGTTAGCAACAGACATGTTGGGCTGGAGGACTACCTGCAATCCATTTTCGTCCGGGAAACTCTGAGCTTGCATCATCTTAAGCATCTCTTGGTGTCTCTGGCATCTAAACCTTGGTGCATTGTGGTTCCTCTGCAAACACACACCATGCTCGCCCTCCCAAGAGCAGCCCAACTCCCTCTCCTGAAAGAGGCAGCCAAAACTACTCAAAGGATTGACTCATCTTTGAAGGCAGAAAATGCTTTCCTTGGGATAGCTCCGTCCTGACATGTTTCATCACAAGGCAGAGATTAAATGCAAGGAAGAGTTTCTGCTCCAGCAGTTATAACACCTGGTTTCTCTGCCATCAGCAGGAGCTTCGGCACGTTTCAAAATGAGTGAAAGGTTAGATTAAAGAAGCTTTGGATATGGTCTGTGGAAACCCGTCCTCTTAAAACTCAGGGCTGACATGCTGAGCCAGGAAAGGACTTTTCAAGGACAATGGTGAACAATATAGAATCATAGCCTTGTAAGGCTGGAAGATATCTTGGAGGTAATCTACTGCAACCCTCTGACCAGGCAGGAGAACCTGGACAAACGTTCTTGAAAGCCTCCCGTGAAGAAGCACCCACAACTCCAGGAGGGAAGCTATTCCACTGATTAATCATTCTCACTGCCAGGAAATTTACCCTTATTTCTTGGTTGGGTGTCCCTTTGATGAGCGCCCTTCCATTGCTTTTTTTATCTCCATGTATGATCAAGTATGAAAGACGGCGTTTAAGGGGTGACTTGATCGAAGTGTACAAAATCATGCATGGGATAGAAAATGTGGATAGAGAAAAATTCTTTTCTCTATCACACAATACCAGGACAAGGGGGCACTCCCTAAAGCTCATAGCTAAGAAAGTGAGGACAAATAAAGGGAAATATTTCTTCACCCAGAGGGTCGTTGATTTATGGAATTCACTTCCTGAAGGGGTCGTGACAGCTGTCAGCCTTGACAGCTTCAAGGCAGGGCTAGATAGATTCATGGATGCAAAGTGTATTGGTGGTTATTAAAACAGATGTCCATGTGCCGCCTCTATGTTGGTTGAGGCAGGCAGGATTCCCTTGAGTACCATTTGTTGGGGGTCAAGGGAAAGGGAGGGTTTTGCCTTCTCTTTCTGCTCAAGATCCCCATGTACATTTGGTGGGCCACTGTGTGACACAGAATGCTGGACTCGATGGGCTTTGGCCTGATTCAGCATGGCTCTTCTTATGTTCTTATGTTCTTATGTTCTTATGTAAGTTGGTCACATCTCTGTTGGAGTTTGGGTCAGTTATGAACTTTAGGATGGTAGTCCTCGGTGAGATTCTTCGGATGCCATATACAGTACATAAAGAAGAGCACAAGGCAGACCTAGAAGAAGAAGGAGAAGAAGAAGAAGGAGAAGAAGAAGGAGAAGATGGAGGAAGAGGAGAAGATGGAGGAGTAGGAGTAGGAGAAGAAGAAAGAAGGAAGAAAGGAAAAGAAAGAAGAAGAGATGGAGGAGGAGAAGGAGAAGGAGAAGGAGAAGGAGAAGGAGAAGAAGAAGAAGAAGAAGAAGAAGAAGAAGAAGAAGAAGAAGAAGAAGAAGAAGAAGAAGAAGAAGAAGAAGAAGAAGAAGAGGAGGAGGAGGAGGAGGAGGAGGAGGAGGTAGAAGCTCCTCAGAGGGAGGAAGAAGAAGAAGACTAGTAGTAGTACTGGATTGGAAGAAATGTGTCCTTTCGAGACTTCCTAATGGTAATCTTAGTTCAAGGACAGACTCACAAGCCAACAGTCACAGTCAAAAATGCCCAAAGCTCCTGCTTGATTGGTTCCTGTTACCTCTACAAGAAGTATTGATGCAGAATGCTGCCTGAGCCGGGACATTTATTAACAATTTACTGCTCATTTTGTTCTGAACGATGTTTAGAGAGAGGTGATGAGTCTGGCCTAATGAAGTGATAAACAGCTGGTGAAGTTGAGCTGGTGAAGCATCAAAGGTTTTTAATACCTGCAGAAGGTTACTGCCAACATCTATCAATTCACATCTGGCATCCACCGGCAGTTGTGCTTAATTAAGAGAAGGATCTTTGTGAGATAATTACTCCTGTGCAATCTTGCCCTTTCTCGAAAGGGCTTTCATCAGCAAACAATCACATCCTGTCCTTGGTGTTCACAATAGCCTTAGGAAATAATAATTGTCCCAATGCAGCTGTGTAAATCTTGGGAACACAGCAGGATTGTAATTGGAATCAAGAGAGCTACAAGCTAAGAGCCCACCTGGCTGATTTCAAAAAACTAAGCTAGGTTTGATCTCCTAGATAGTAAGTTATTCTAACAAGAAAAAAAATTCTGGGGATGACTTTCAGAGTGTAAAGCTTATTTTTCAAGGTCACTTGTCCAGCTGGTTTTAAACAGATATCTATTCATCTGGCCCAAAGCCTTTGTCTACTCATGACAGAACGGTGGTGACTTTTGATGGAGTCCTTGTGATGTTCCTTCCAACCTTCTAATCATCCTCCCAATCAATTTTATTAGCTGGAATTTGGAAAGAGATGCGGCTCATGAATCACTCTTCCTCCAGGCTATTCATAACTTGGAAATGTTTCCACCATCTTCTCGACATCTTTCCGCCTTTCCATCAATCAATCTTGTTCATATTCAACTTGTCTTAAACAAAGGCGGTATTGGGTTGTATAAATGAACTAAGATATATCAGTGCCATGGGCCGGTACCTCTTTTTATTATTATTATTATTATTTACAATTTTTATACCGCCCCCCTCCCGAAGGACTCGGGGCGGTATACAGCCCAATTAAAACAACAACACACAAAATTTAAAATTATTAAAAATAAATTAAACAATTTGGCCTAATATTTAAAAACCCAACTAAAAACACAATCCCCTAAAAACAGTTATGGCCATTGTTGGAGCTGGAGCTATCATCCCAGGCCGGCTTGTCGGAATAAGTATGTTTTTAATTCCCGACGGAAGGAACGCAATTCCGTCATCGTACGGAGTTCGGGGGGGAGCTCGTTCCAAAGTGTTGGAGCTCCCACAGAGAAGGCCCTCCCCCTGGGGGTCGCCAGCCGACATTGTTTGGCCGACGGCACCCCGAGGAGACCTTCTCTGTGGGAGCGTACCGGACGGCGGGAGGTATTTGCTGGCAGAAGGCGGTCCTCTTGAGCTATTTTCGATAAACCAAACATTGCGCAGAGATGGAAGAGGAGAAGATTTTGAAAGAAAGACGTTTCTGGTCCTGATATTGGAGAGGTTAGCTGGAAAATAGAAGTAGTTGAGAACATCAAGATGTGGGGGGAGATAGAGATAGAGACCACTTTTGCCCCAGGCTGATGCTTATGGCCTACCTGTCAAGGCAGCATAATAGAACGTCTACTTCTATGTTGAAGAAAACAGTTCAAGAGCAACTGATTCTGATACTGTTGAGTTCTAGAACAATCCATATTTTTGTTCTGAAAGAACCCAGGAGAAAGACAGGCTTGCAACCACCCAGAAATAGATGAGGGGAGGTCCAAGACAAAATCTAAGCTGGATTTCTTTTTGTTTGTATGTAGCCGCAATGAACTTATAACAAATTATTTTTCGATGTTTTATGTAATGATGTTCCTCTTCTATTATGTATGATGTTATAATTCAGAGGAAGGTCTTGGAGAACTTTGAGGTATACACCCAAGGTAAGGGAAGTTGTTGAACATGGCCCTATGGGGGAGAGGAGGAGGAAGAGGAAGAGGAGAAGGAGGAGAAGGAGGAGGAGGTCATCTTGGAGAACTTTGAGATATAAACCCAACATTAGGGAAGTTCTTGAGCATGGTCCTATGGGGGAGAAGAGGAGGAGGAGGAGGAAGAGGAAGAGGAGGAGGAGGTAGCAGTGGTCTTGGGGAACTTTGAGATATGCATCCAAGGTATAGGAAGTTGTTGAACATTTCCCTATGTGGAGGGAGGAGGAGGAAGAGGAGAAGGAGAATTTTGAGGCATACATCCAAGATACGGGAAGTTGTTGAACATTGCCCTATGGAGGGAGGAGGAGGTGGAGTTGATGGAGATGAGGTGTCTTTTGAGAGTACCACCATCGCACACTTCATTTCCCATCTAAAATAGCTTTTAGTCTCCAGGACTAACCCAACTATGAGTCCTCCAGATGTCAACGCTGCGAACATTGGATGTTTTCGCATTGACAACAGATGGAAATGTAGCCATCTTGTACCTTTTGCTTTTAGAGTTAGATGATGCTGGGAGGGGGGATGTGAACGAGAGTCTAGCTAGACATAACAACACTGAACTTAGCATGAGAATCAAGGTTATTGAGCCCAGAGCTGATAAAGAATTGGTGGGCTGGAGGGCTTCCCGTTCTTCAAGCTAATTGGGGAATGTGATTAAATGACTGTTAATTGGAGGAGGGAATTGTGCTTTGATACTAGGTGCTCAGGGGAGGGGAATTCAGTTTTTTGGCTTCGATTATGCAGTGCCAATATTATGCTACTCAAAATAAAGATCCCTTAAGGTAAACAATGCCTCGAAGTTCTTTTGAAGAGTTTCATCTGTTGGAACCATGTCACCAGAAGCTTTAGAATCATGATGGTCTTACTCTCACTGGGCTCTTCTGCTGACTGGGCACCCAGATGAAATATTTCTGTCAGAGAGAGAAAATAAAAAGATTGTACAGCGGGAGAAACTGGTTCTCCATTCCACGGCAATGTTGTCTAATTCTCCCTAAATGCACTTGATGTTTGAACAGGTTGAAAGGCAAATTTCTTCTCCCAGCTCTTTTCCGGCTGTTAAATTCCTGCTGTGTAAAGTGTTTCCTATTCAAATCACTGCTTGTTTAGGATAATTCAGCCACGGAGTAAGTGAGCTAATTGGAGCCTGTGGGATTCTTAACACTCTGCTCAGTTTAATTCGCTCATAGACAACTAGTGAACTACCCTATTGTTTGCCTTTCAGCCCTTCCTCAGAATAACAGAGGTGGAAAGGATCTTGGGGGTCTTCTAGTCTAACCCCTGCTCAAGCAGGAGACCCTAGACCATTTCAGACAAGTGACTGTCCAGGCTCTTCTTAAAAACCTCCAGCGATGAAGCACCCACAACATCTGAAAGCAAAGCTGTTCCACTGGTTAATTGTCCTCACTGTTAGGAAGTTTATCCTTAATTCCAGGTTGCTTCTCTCTTTGATCAGTTTCCATCCGTTGTTTCTTGTCCTGCCTTCAGGTGCTTTGGAAAATAAATTGACCCCCTCTTCTTTGTGGCAGTCCCACAAATACTGGAATACTGTTATCGTGTCTGCGCTAGTCCAATTTAACCAATTCCTGCAACTGTTCTTCGTATGTTTTACTCTCCAGGCCCTTAATCATCTTAGTTGCTCTTCTCTGCACTTTTTCCAAAGATGGACAGTTGTAGGAAAGAAAGAAAGAAAGAAAGAAAGAAAGAAAGAAAGAAAGAGGAAGGAAGGAAGGAAGGAAGGAAGGAAGGAAGGAAGGAAAAAAGAAAGAAGAGAGAGAAAAAGGAAGGATGAAGGAAGGAAGAAAAAGAAAGAAAGAAAGAAAGAGGAAGGAAGGAAGGAAAAAAGAAAAGAGAAAGAAAGAAAGGAAGGAAGGAAGAAAAAGAAAGAAAAGGAAGGAAGGAAGGAAAAGAGAAAAAAGAAAGAAAGAAAGAAGACAGACTCTATCTTTCTCTTAAGTAAAACAGCAAATCTCTGTTCATTTTGACTACAGCCAACAGGGAACATTATACCAAAGTTGTACTTAACTTTGACCTGGAGATTCAATCTGACATTTCATAGATTCTGATGGTTCAGACTTTGGGGACTCAGGTCAGAGAAGCCAGTGCAAAGATTGAGAGATCCCGTGTGAATCATGCTGACTTTCCAAACTGAAACGGAAAAGTGGGATTGAATCATTGGATCGGATATCTTCAGCTGGTTTGAGTGCAATTGTGCCAAATATGGATTTCTTTTTCACTGATTCAGAATCCCAAATCGGAGCGACCCAATTCAACCCTTTGAGCTGAACCAATTTTACAAACTGCTTGTATTAGGGTCTCCTAACAGAAGCAATTTAGAGAACAGAGCAGTGGTTCTCAACCTGTGGCCCGTGGACCACTGGGAGGACTGTGATGTCATCACAGGCGGGGTCCAGGAAGGCTTGAAGAAGCATTATGATTTAAATCTTGAGTTAAGTCTTGGAGGTCTGTGGCCACAAAAGGTATTTTTTTTTTATTAAAACAATCAGCATTGGACATAAAAACATATTATGCAGCAATCATCATGACACCTGGTATACAATACTAAGTATTAGTCTTTGAAAACGTCTGACTTAGTAGGCCTTTTTCCCCCCCTCCTCGCGTCCAGCCTCAACTATACTCCTGTTACATTTTATTTTGATTGGTGTTTCTCCTATCTGTTTCAATATTAATGTGATCAACATTAAACATAAGATCTTATTGCTAAACAATCCTCCTAGAACATAGCATACAACATTAGGTGTTAATCTTTGTAAACATCTGTTTTAGTAAACGTTCTTCCCTCCTCCCTTGCGTCTTCAAGTATAATCCGAATGCATTTTGTTTGATTGGTGTTTCTCTTATATATGGTCTATCTACTGTTTCTAGTGCCACAAAAGGTATTTAAACAGGATCTGTGGTGAAGAAAAGGTTGAGGACCACCGGCATAGAGTATCCTGCTTGAGTAGGGGGCTGGAGTAGAAGACCTCCAAGGACTTCCAGTGATGAAGCACTTACAACGTCGGAAGGGACGTCTTCCACTGGTTCATTGTCCTCTCTCTTAGGAAGTTTCTCCTCCATTCCAGGTTGCTTCTCTCCTTGGTTAGTTTCCACCCATTGTCCCTTCCAACTCATTCTGTTCTTCTGTTAAATTGGATTAGATCTGCTTTCTGAATCAAATCATATCTCACGACAGTAAAGTTTGTTTCGGAGATGACACTGTGTCCTCTTTTCTTCAGTCACTGCAGCTTCACAAAACTTTTTATGTCTTGATCCTCTTTCAAGATAGCGATATTTCTCCCCCCCCCCCGTTGGATTTGGCACAGCATTGTACCACGGGCGGGCAAACTGAGAAAAGATTGACGTCTTTTCATCATCTACAGAACAATCCATTTTAATTCCATACTGATTTAATTATGCTTTCTGATCTGTCTCTTTCTCTCCCTTTTGCATTGTGGCTGATCCCTCTCCTGCTGCGCAGGAGGGAGAACATCAAGCAGCAATTCTTTTATTTCCTCTTTTATTTTGTCCCCAAGCATTAAAAAAAAAACACAGCCTTGTAACTATTTTAAATCTTCAGACGCAATTGTACGTTCCTTGGCTGTGCTAATGTAACAAAAGGCCACCATCAAACAAACAGTTACCCCTTTTGGCTCAGTT
This sequence comes from Bothrops alternatus, assembly GCA_034064705.1. Taxonomy (NCBI): domain Eukaryota; kingdom Metazoa; phylum Chordata; class Lepidosauria; order Squamata; family Viperidae; genus Bothrops; species Bothrops alternatus. The sequence goes on along the minus strand of JARGCV010000401.1, from coordinate 6,274 downwards.
AGCTGTGTGAGACCACAGAATTCTAAAATAGAATCCCTCTTTGCTACACTTCTAACAACAGCGAGAACTGGGAAGAGGCCTATAAATATAGAAATTGGGACAGATAAAAGGATGAGACGGAATTAAGATTGTTTTCTATAAAACAACACCGGAAAAGAACTGCTAGGTTCAAGCAAAGATGTCTATATCTTAATCACTTATATTTCAAGCAAAGGTACGTTTATAGCTCTTTCTCAAAAAATCAATCAGAATAGAGCTGGAAGGGACCTTGGAGGTCTTCTAGTCCAGCCCCCTGCTCAAGCAGGAGAACCTAGACCATTTCAGACAAGGGGCTGTCTTCTTGAAAACCTCCAGAGTTGAACAGCTTACCCCCCGAAATCGTGGGCACTCCATCACTGGAGATTTTAAAATTGAGGCTAGACAGTCACTTGTCTGAGATGGTATAGGTCAGTGGTGGCGAACCCAGTCCTAGGCCTTCAGCTGGGTTTTATAAAACCTTTTTGCTTTAGGCCTCCGCCGCCGTGTGCAAAAAAAAAAAAAAAAGGTTCCATCAGTCAATTTCAATCTCTCGCGGGAAAAAAAAAGATCTTGCAAAATTGGAATTGATTGATTGAACTTTTTAGTCCCATCCAGTCTGCCGTTACCACTGCGGCCATGCCCACCCAATAGGCCACTCCCACCCAGTGGGCCACACCCACCTGGCACTCGACGATGCATAAGTGGGTTTTGGGTTGCCGTTTGGGCACTCGGTCTCTAAAAGGTTCGCCATCACTGGTATAAGTTCTCCAGGGTCCCTGCCAGATTCTCTTCTCTTCTCTTCTCTTCTCTTCTCTTCTCTTCTCTTCTCTTCTCTTCTCTTCTCTTCTCTTCTCTTCTCTTCTCTTCTCTTCTCTTCTCTTCTCTTCTCTTCTCTTCCATTCCATATTCTATTGTATTCTATTGTATTCTATTGTATTCTATTGTATTCTATTGTATTCTATTGTATTGTATTGTATTGTATTGTATTGTATTGTATTCTATTCTATTCTATTCCATTCCATTCCATTCCATTCCATTCCATTCCATTCCATTCCATATTCTCTTCTCTTCTCTTCTCTTCTCTTCTCTTCTCTTCTCTTCTCTTCTCTTCTCTTCTCTTCTCTTCTCTTCTCTTCTCTTCTCTTCTCTTCTCTTCTCTTCTCTTCTCTTCTCTTCTCTTCTCTTCCATTCCATTCCATATTCTATTGTATTCTATTGTATTCTATTGTATTCTATTGTATTCTATTGTATTGTATTGTATTGTATTGTATTGTATTCTATTCTATTCCATTCCATTCCATTCCATTCCATTCCATTCCATTCCATTCCATTCCATTCCATTCCATTCCATTCCATTCCATTCCATTCCATATTCTCTTCTCTTCTCTTCTCTTCTCTTCTCTTCTCTTCTCTTCTCTTCTCTTCTCTTCTCTTCTCTTCTCTTCTCTTCTCTTCTCTTCTCTTCTCTTCTCTTCCATTCAATTCCATTCCATTCCATATTCTATTCTATTCTATTCTATTCTATTCTATTCTATTCTATTCTATTCTATTCTATTCTATTCTATTCTATTCTATTCTATTCCATTCCATTCCATTCCATTCCATTCCATTCCATTCCATATTCTATTCTATTCTATTCTATTCTATTCTATTCTATTCTATTCTATTCTATTCTATTCTATTCTATTCTATTCTATTCTATTCCATTCCATTCCATTCCATTCCATATTCTATTCTATTCTATTCTATTCTATTCTATTCTATTCTATTCTATTCTATTCTATTCTATTCTATTCTATTCTATTCTATTCTATTCTATTCTATTCTATTCTATTCTATTCTATTCTATTCTATTCTATTCTATTCTGTTCATGGAGCACCCACAACTTCTGGAGGCAAGTCGTTCCACTGATAGATTGTTCTCACTGTCAGGAAATTTCTCCTTAATTCCAGGTTGCTTCTCTCCTTGATTAGTTTCCATCCGTTGCTTCTTGTCCTGCCTTCAGGCGCTTTGGAGAAGAGGTTGACTCCCTCTTCTTTATGGCAACTCCTTAGATACTGGATATCCTGCCCCCCCTCGTCCTTCTTTTCTCTAGACTAGCCATACCCAATTCCTGCAACCGTTCTTCAATATATTTTAGTCTCCAGGCCTTTAATCATTCTAGTTGCTCTTCTCCGCACTTTTTCCAAAGTCTGAACACCTTTTTTGTAATGTGCTGACCAAAACTGGATGCAATATTACAGGTTTGGCCTTACTAAGGCGTTACAAAGTGGTACTAAATCCTTCCAGTTAATGGCAGCTGAATATTAAGTATTTTCCATGTTGTAGTCGCTTTCTATCTTATTAACTCTCTATCTTGACATCCTTCAAATACATGCTTCTTTTGCTTGCTTTTTTTAGCCTCATATTCTTCCTGAAGGCTCAGAAAAGTGGGATTTGGTAGAGGAACTTTAGTGGAATGAGCAGACTGAGTACAGAGAAGAACAACCAAGATGATCAGGGGACTGGAGGCTAAAACATATAAGGAACGGTTGCTGGAATTGGGTATGTCTAGTTTAACAAAGAGAAGGACAAGGGGGGACATGATAGCAGTCTTCCAGTATCTCAGGGGCTGCCCCAAAGAAGAGGGAGTCAAGCTATTGTCCAAAGTGCCTGAAGGCAGGACAAGAAGCAACTGATGGAAACTAAGCAAGGAGAGAAGCAACGTGGAACTAAGGAGGGAGGGAGGGAGGGAGGGAGGAAGAAGGAAGGAAGGAAGGAAGGAAGGAAGGAAGGAAGGAAGGAAGGAAGGAAGGAAGGAAGGGCAATGGATGGAAACTCATCAAGGAGAGAAGCAACCTGGAACTAAGGAAAAACTTCCTGACAGTGAGAACAATTAACCAGGGGAACAACCTGCCTCCAGAAGCGGTGAAGGCTCCAACACTGGACGTTTTAAAGAAGAGACTGGGCAGCCATTTGTCTGAAATGGTATAGGGTTTCCGGCCTGAGCAGGGGGTTGGACTAGATGACCCCCAAGGTCCCTTCCAACTTTATTGTTGTTATTATTGTTATTATTTTCAGGAAATTGAAGCGGAGGCTGTATTTCCACGATAGGGGCCACTTTACGATTTGGAGAAGACTTCTAAGATTATTTCTGAAAGAAAGCCCGGGGAAAAAAGTTATTTAAGGGGAATTACACGTGACAATGAAATTATACTAGTCTGATTACAGCTTGTTGAAAGGATTATTTTAATTTAATTGCTCAATTAAAGTAAATTATATTTTGGCCAAGCACTGGCATAGACTCAAGATGGGGGTGGGTGGGAGAAAATTCTGGTTTTCCCCGAGCACCTTTTAAAATGATTGAATTGCTGTGAATGAAATAATAGTAATAATGATGATGATGATGATGATGAGGTTGGAAGGGACCTTGGAGGTCATCGAGTCCAACCCCCTGCTCAGGCAGGAAACCCTACACCATTTCAGACAAATGGCTGTCTAGTCTCTTAAAAACTTCCAGTGTTGGCGCATTCACCGCTTCTGGAGGCAGGTTGTTCCACTGGTTAATTGTTCTAACTGTCAAGAAATTCCTCCTTAGTTCCAAGTTGCTTCTCTCCTTGATTAGTTTCCATCCATTGCTTCTTGTCCTGCCTTCAGGCGCTTTGGAGAATAGCTTGACTCCCTCTTCTTTGGGGCAGCCCCTGAGATACTGGAAGACTGCTATCATGTCCCCCCTCGTCCTTCTCTTCATTAAACTAGACATAGCCAATTCCAGCGACCGTTCCTTATATGTTTTAGCCTCCAGTCCCCTAATCATCTTTGTTGCTCTTCTCTGCACTCTTTCTAGAGTCTCAGCATCTTTTGTACATCGTGGTGACCAAACCTGGATGCCGTATTCCAAGTGTGGCCTTACCAAGGCCTTGTAAAGTGGTATTAATACTTCACCTGATCCTGATTCTATCCCTCTGTTAATGCAGCCTAGCACTGTGTTGGCCTTTTTGGCAGCTGCAACACACGGCTGGCTCCTATTTAGGTGACTGTCCACTCGGACTCCAAGATCCCTCTCACAGTTACTACTATTGAGCAAGGTACCCCCTGTACTATACCTGTCCATCTGGTTTTTCTTGCCTAAATGTAGAACCTTACCTGTGATTTTTTTTTAAAAAAAATTGGATATTGCGTGTTTTCTTTTGATCAGTTGTAATGCTGGACCGCTAACATCGGCTTAATGAAATCTACCCACTCCTTTATGACTTTTGGATTCAGTAGGAAGCACTATTTGATGATGTTTACGTGCGAACATTTAAGGTGATTAGAAACGAAGTCTTATTGGGGGAGACTTAGTTCTGGAGTAGGGTTTTATCCTCCATCTGTTTGAACATCTTGTGTTTCTCTGTCTTTGTTTATTTGGGCCCCGTTGATTTCTTGGCAAACAGATGCACCAGGAGCGAGTTCAAAATGTTGGGAGTTAAAAGGATTAGAGTGTTACAAAAGAGACCTCTAAGTAATTAGTAGAGTTGAGCCATCTGTGGAAAAATCACCTTCTAGAGAAAGGTCTTCTGCCTTGTCTCATGTTTTGGAAAGAAGACCTCAAGGTGACTGCATCTTTGAAGTCTGTGCAGGTAAATGGCTTAAAATAAACTCTTCCTTGGCCATTCAGAGGTCCTGGTTTGCTCAATTCGCTGTCTTAACGCATTAGGAAGGGTTCCACTGAGTGGGATGAAATATTCAGCTGTGCAAAACATCACAAAGACACCCTGCCGGATGTAAAAATGTATCAGCTTCAGGTTCTCCTTTTGCTGAATGAGTATAAACTCTACTTCCATCATTTTAGAAAGAAATGTTGCAATTTTTTACTATTTTATAGGAAGGACTAGAGGTGACGTGATAGCAGTGTTCCAATATCTCAGGGGTTGCCACAAAGAGGAGGGGGTCAGGGTATTCTCCAAAGCCCATGAAGGCAGGACAAGAAGCAACGGATGGAAACTTACCAAGGAGAGAAGCAACCTGGAATTAAGGAGAAATTGTCTGACAATAGAATGGAATGGAATGGAATGGAATGGAATGGAATGGAATGGAATGGAATGGAATGGAATAGAATAGAATAGAATAGAATAGAATAGAATAGAATAGAATAGAATAGAATAGGGAATAGGGAATAGAATAGAGAATAGAGTAGAGTAGAGTAGAGTAGTGTAGTGTAGAGTAGAGTAGAGTAGAGTAGAGTAGAGTAGAGTAGAGTAGAATAGAATAGAATAGAATAGAATAGAATAGAATAGAATAGAATAGAATAGAATAGAATAGAATAGAATAGAACAGAACTGAAAGGGGCCTTGGAGGTCTTCTAGTCCAGCAGGAGAAGGAAGGAAGGAAGGAAGGAAGGAAGGAAGGAAGGAAGGAAGGAAGGAAGGAAGCAAGCAAGCAAGCAAGCAAGCAAGCAAGCAAGCAAGCAAGCAAGGACAATAGCAATAGCATCTTTATTATCCCATCTTTATTATTTTTACAAATAATAGCAATAGCACTTATATACTGCTTCACAGTGTTTTACATCCCTCTCTAAGTGGTTTACAGAGTCAGCATATTTGCCCCCAACAATCTGGGTCCTCATTTTACTGACCTCGGAAGGATGGAAGCCTGAGTCAACGTTGAGCCGGTCAGGATCGAACTGCCGAACTGTTGGCAGTCGGCTGTCAGCAGAATTAGCTGCAGTACTGCATTCTAACCACTGCGCCACCACAGCTCATCAGTGTTTCTCAGTCTCTCCAATATCGGTCCAATGTCCCCATGAACCTTTCTTCTTGCGAGAACACTTCAACCAGAGTTGGCTCTGGGCGGGACCCAGCCCTGTGTGCCTGTTCTTTAAATGTGGATATCAGTAGCAGCTGATTTATGAAAAATGCATAAGTGTGACTAGGGAACAGCTTGTGCTTTCATACTCAATAAAATGAAAAGACAGAATAGAGAACTCAAAATGCCTGGGAATCTATTTGGGTAAACAAATGGCTGCTATAAATCTTTCTGCATGGCTGCTTCCCTTTTGTGGTACATCCCTGGGGGAAATGCTGCAAGGAGGAGAGCCTCCCCCCTCCCCAAAGTTAAAGTAAATGGTTTCTTAACACAAAGCAAAGTAAAATGGGAAATACCTATTTGCTGGCTTAATTATGGAGTTAGTAGAGTACACCTTCCGTCTTCAAGAGAAAGAAGAAGATCAACGCAGCCCTTGAGTGTAGTGAACAGTGATGGATGAGCTCCTGCAAAGTTGCTTCAGGTGAAATT
>JARGCV010000400.1:177500-180000 GCA_034064705.1 Bothrops alternatus | reverse complement strand
TCTATCTATCTATCTATCTATCTATCTATCTATCTATCTGTCTATCTCTGTATGCCTGACTGTCTATATTTATCCATCCATCCATCCATCCATCCATCCATCCATCCATCTATCCATCTATCTATCTATTTATCTATCTATCTATTTATCTATCTATCTATCTACCTATCTATGTATGCCTGACTGTCTATCTTTATCCATCCATCCATTTATCCATCCATCCATCCATCCATCCATCTATCTATCTATCTATCTATCTATCTATCTATCTATCTATCTATCTATCTATCTGTTGTGAGTGTCCCTGGACCAGCTTGGGAAGTATCAGAGGATGAGGATCAGCAGCCAGGTTCCTCTGAATGTGTTTCCCTCCCGGCAGCCGAGGATCAGCAGCCAGGCCCCTCTGGGTGGTTTCCCCTCCCGGCAGCTGAGGATCAGCAGCCAGGCCCCTCTGGGTGGTTTCCCCTCCCGGCAGCTGAGAGAGATAATGAAGAGATTTGTATGCATTCTGAATCAGATTCTCAAAATGATGAGTCAGATTTAGAACAAGAAGATAAATGGATTAATCCGAGGTTCCGAAGGTTTGATAAGCGAAGGTGTCAGTTAACTGGAAAAAGGAAGTAATTGGGGAAGTGACGTATCGGACACTATATTAGAAGGGAAAAGAAAGACTACGCCTTTGTCACGAGCAACGTTGATCAAAGAGTGGGCTGAAAACTTTGGCAGTGCTTTGGAACTCAGTATTCTGGTGTTTTGAAAACCTACCGAAGGATAATGAGCTCTTGGACAATGTGATAAAGAAGCAAAGTAAGTTAATTGGGATGTAGGAGTAGAAGAGCATGTTTATCTAAATGTAAATAGATTTGATTTGGCCGTTCAGGCCAACATAATGCCAGTAGCTTGCTTTGAAACGAATTCCTTTGAAATGTATTAAATAAACCTCTTAACGACATATTTACGTGGATATTAATGAGTTATGAGAGGCCAGACATAACACTATCCAGCTATCTCTATATGCCTGACTTTCTATCTTTATCCATCCGTCCGTCCGTCCATCCATCCATCCATCCATCCATCCATCCATCCATCCATCCATCCATCTATCTATCTATCTATCTATCTATCTATCTATCTATCTATCTATCTATCTCTGTATGCCTGACTGTCTATATTTATCCATCCATCCATCCATCCATCCATCCATCCATCTATCTATCTATTTATCTGTCTATCTATTTATCTATTTATCTATTTATCTATCTACCTATCTATGTATGCCTGACTGTCTATCTTTATCCATCCATCCATTTATCCATCCATCCATCCATCCATCCATCCATCCATCCATCCATCCATCCATCCATCCATCCATCCATCTATCTATCTATCTATCTATCTATCTATCTATCTATCTATCTATCTATCTATCTATCTATCTCTGTATGCCTGACTGTCTATATTTATCCATCCATCCATCCATCCATCCATCCATCCATCCATCCATCCATCCATCTATCTATTTATTTATCTATCTATTTATCTATCTACCTATCTACCTATCTATGTATGCCTGACTGTCTATCTTTATCCATCCATCCATTTATCCATCCATCCATCCATCCATCCATCTATCTATCTATCTATCTATCCAGCTATCTCTGTATGCCTGACTTTCTATCTTTATCCATCCATCCATCCATCCATCCGTACATCCATCCATCCATCCATCCATCCATCCGTCTATCCATCCATCCATCTATCTATCTATCTATCTATCTATCTATCTATCCAGCTATCTCTATATGCCTGACTTTCTATCTTTATCCATCCGTCCGTCCGTCCATCCATCCATCCATCCATCCATCCATCCATCCATCCATCTATCTATCTATCTATCTATCTCTGTATGCCTGACTGTCTATATTTATCCATCCATCCATCCATCCATCCATCCATCCATCTATCTATCTATTTATCTATCTATCTATTTATCTATTTATCTATTTATCTATCTACCTATCTATGTATGCCTGACTGTCTATCTTTATCCATCCATCCATTTATCCATCCATCCATCCATCCATCCATCCATCCATCCATCCATCCATCCATCCATCCATCCATCTATCTATCTATCTATGTATCTATCTATCTATCTATCTATCTATCTATCTATCTATCTATCTATCTATCTATCTATCTATCTATCTATCTATCTATCTATCTATCTATCTATCTATCTATGTATGCCTGACTGTCTATCTTTATCCATCCATCCATCCATCCATCCATCTATCTATCTATCTATCTATCTATCTATCTATCTATCTATCTATCTATCTATCTATCTATCTATCCAGCTATCTCTGTATGCCTGACTTTCTATCTTTATCCATCCATCCATCCGTCCATCCATCCATCCATCCATCCATCCATCCATCCATCCATCTATCTATCTATCTATCCATCCATCCATCTATCTATCTATCTATCTACCTAT
>JARGCV010000400.1:162500-167500 GCA_034064705.1 Bothrops alternatus | reverse complement strand
TGAGTTCCAAAGCACTGCCAAAGTTTTCAGCCCACTCTTTGATCAACGTTGCTCGTGACAAAGGCGTAGTCATTCTTTCCCCTTCTAATATAGTGTCCGATACGTCACTTCCCCAATTACTTCCTTTTTCCAGTTAACTGACACCTTCGCTTATCAAACCTTCGGAACCTCGGATTAATCCATTTATCTTCTTGTTCTAAATCTGACTCATCATTTTGAGAATCTGATTCAGAATGCATACAAAGCTCTTCATTATCTCTCTCAGCTGCCGGGAGGGGAAACCACCCAGAGGGGCCTGGCTGCTGATCCTCGGCTGCCGGGAGGGGAAACCACCCAGAGGGGCCTGGCTGCTGATCCTCGGCTGCCGGGAGGGAAACACATTCAGAGGAACCTGGCTGCTGATCCTCATCCTCTGATACTTCCCAAGCTGGTCCAGGGACACTCACAACACTATCCCCCCCGCAGGCCCCTCCCCCCGGGGCCGTCGCAGGGGATGTGGTTTGTAGGGAAACGCAGAATGAAAATCCCAAATTAACCGAGGAGCCTCAATATCACGAGCATCGACCCAACAGCCAGCAGCCGGCCCACCCCCGGTCCAATCAACCAAATATTGGAAGCGGTCGTTGAGCCATCGGGAATCTCGGATGCCGGACACCTCCAACCGGGAAACAGGAACGTGAGCACGGCGAGCTGTCGGGCCCGGATCAGGAGGTCGAAGCGGAGAATCAGGGTTGACAGGAACAAGCAAGGAGCGATGAAACACGGGATGTACACGAAGAGACCTAGGCAAAGTCAAACGATAGGTCACCGGATTGATGACCGTCTCCACAGGGAAAGGACCCAGGAAACGTTGATCAAGCTTGCGGTGAATTCTCCCTGGAAACAAGTACTTGGTGGAGAGCCAAACCCGATCTCCAACAGCTAACGGCGGCGTGTCACGACGCGAGCGGTCTGCAACCCGCTTGTAGTCTTCCTTGGCCTTAGTCAAGTGCTGCTTAACCATGTCGTGGACTGACTGCAGTTCGGTTAAATAGTCTTCTGCAACTGGAACTGGAGAATCGAGGAGCGTGAGCGGGAAAAATCTGGGATGATAGCCGTAGTTGGCAAAAAACGGGGTGGTCTGAGTGGAAGTATGCTGAGAGTTGTTGAAAGCGAATTCGGCCACGGAGAGATATTTGGACCAATCGTTCTGTTGGTCGTTGATGAAACAACGCAAATACTGCTCCAGGATGCCAATCACTTTCTCTGTACCCCCATCAGTCTCTGGGTGATGCGTGGAGGCTAGATTAACTTGGACTTGAAGCGCAGACATGAGTTCTCTCCAGAACTCCGAGGTGAACTGGGTTCCTCGGTCGGACACTATTTTGTCAGGCAAACCGTGTAGCCGGAAGATATGTTGAATGAACAGCTGAGCAGTGACCTTGGCTGTCGGTATTCTTCGGCAAGGAATGAAATGTGCCATTTTGGTCAGCATGTCCACCACTACAAAGACAACGGTGTAGCCGGCAGAAACAGGTAGACAAGTCAAGAAGTCCATGGAAATAGCTCCCCAGGGTCTCTCCGGCGTGGGTAAAGGCTGTAATAATCCCGGAGGGGCTCCTGTGGCATGTTTTGCCTGACGGCACCGTACACAGGAATTTACATAGGATTGCACATCATGGCGAAGTCTGGGCCACCAAAAAGTCCGAGACACTAAGTGAAGAGTCTTAAAGAAACCAAAATGACCTGCTGCAGGGTTATCATGGCATTGAGTCAGGATGAGACCTCGGAGTGGGCCTGCTGGAACATATAACAGGTTGCGGAAGCGTAATAGTCCCTCGGACAAGGTCCAAGGTGAGTCGGGACCCACCTCTTGTCTCTTTCGTATTGCAAAGTCATCTAGTTGTTGCGCTTCCCGAATCTGTCGTCGTAGATCTACTGGATCATGCACGGCTGCGATCGATTCGATAGGCAGAATGGTTCGAAGCGGTAAGGGATCCTTGATCTGTAGATACTCAGGTTTACGGGACAGGGCATCTGCTCTTTTGTTGTACCCTTTCGGAATGTAGGTGACTTTAAAGTTGAATCGAGCGAAGAACAAAGACCAACGGATTTGACGTTGATTCAATTTCCTGGCAGATTGCAAAAATTCCAAGTTTTTATGGTCAGTCCGAACTTCAACTTGGTAGCGGGCTCCTTCCAGGTGGTGTCTCCAGGTCTCAAAAGCAGTCTTGATGGCCAATAGTTCTTTTTCCCAAATGGTATAATGGCGTTCGGAGGGAGTCAGTTTCCTGGAGTAATAAGCACACGGGAACAGGGGGCCGCCATCTTGGCGTGTTTGAAGTAGCACGGCCCCTACTGCAACATCTGAGGCGTCAGCCTCCACTACAAAGGGACGACAAGGATCTGGATACTTGAGAATGGGTTCCTGAACAAAAGCCTTTTTGAGGGTCTGAAACGCCTGTTGCTCGGCATCGCCCCACTGGAACTTAACGCCTTTCCGTAACAGTCGAGTAAGGGGCGCAGTCAAGGCAGAAAATCTTGGAATAAATATCCTGTAATAGTTCGCAAATCCCAAAAGTCTTTGGACATCTTTTGCTTTACATGGTGGTTGCCAGGTTTGCAAGGCCTCAACCTTGCCAGGGTCCATGGCGATGCCTTGTGGAGAAATCACATGTCCCAGAAACTCAATTGTGGTTTGATAGAATTGACATTTCTCTAACTTGGCGTAAAGGTGATGCTCTCTCAAGCGTTGCAAAACTCGCCGGAGATGTTGAAGATGGGTGGCTCGTGACGGGGAATAAATTAGGATGTCATCGAGGTAAACCACCACAAATTGATCTAATAAATCCCGGAAGATGTCATTCATGAAATGTTGAAAGACGGCCGGAGCATTGGTGAGTCCAAAGGGCATAACGGTATACTCAAAATGACCATACCTGGTTCCAAACGCGGTCTTCCACTCGTCCCCCTCTCGAATGCGAACCAGGTTGTAAGCACCCCTTAAATCTATCTTGGTGAAGATGGTCGCTGATCGGAGACGGTCCATGAGATCAGGAATCAAAGGCAGAGGGTACCGGTTGCGCACCGTGATGGCATTGAGCTTGCGATAGTCACAGCATAGGCGTAAATCTCCGGTTTTCTTCTTCACGAATAACACAGGAGCTGACAAAGGCGAGGAAGAGGGACGAATGAAACCCCTGGCCAGGTTTTTGTCCACAAAGTCTTTCAATGCGGCCAACTCGGGTTCTGACATGGAGTAAAGGCGTCCCCTTGGAAGCTTGGCATTTGGTAGTAAATCAATGGTACAGTCATATGGTCTATGCGGAGGCAATTGGTCTGCCTCTTTCTCATTGAATATATCTGCAAAGTCCGCTAGATCGGCCGGCAAGGTGATGTCAGGGTGGGATGGTAGCTGGGCTGCACAAACTTGGCGTACGTGGTCTACGCATTGCAAACTGGGAAATGAAACAAAGTTCTGGGACCACACTACACAAGGATCATGGGTTCTCAACCAGGCTAGGCCGAGAACTAAGGGAAAATGAAGTCCCTTGGTAACATAGAATTGGATGGCTTCTTCATGTTGTCCTATGACCAGGCGTATGGGCTGGGTCATAAACTTGATCGGTCCAGACAACAACTCACGACCATCGATTGTCTCAACCAGCATAGGCGGCTTCACGGAGCACAAAGGTATGGCATGCTGACGAGCGAAAGCTTCATTCATAAAATTGGTGGTGGCTCCAGAATCCAACAAGGCGTGGGCCGGAATGCCCTGGGCATGATTTCCCAGAAGTATATTGGTTGCTAGGATCAGATGTCTCGGAGGACCAGGGTCGTTGTCTGCGGAACTGGAACTGGGTTTGGCGCCTGCCCGACCCAATGTTTCCATTAGGCCGGGCTCTGGCCGTTTCCCGGCAAGGTGGCTTGAAACTGCTGAGTGGGAGGCCGAGCTGGAACAGGAGTAGGACCTGCCGTACCACGTCTTTTCTGGGGGCAGGCCATGACGAAGTGACCCATCTCTCCACAGTACAGGCACAAGCCCTCAGCTCTCCGTCTTGCCTTCTCAGCCTCGGTCAAACGAGATCTGGCTGCACCAAGATCCATGGGCTCATCTCTGGTCATGGGTGCAGGGCGCCTCTCAGTGTAAGCCGGCCCTGTTTGGAAAATACGTCTGGGTGCCGGGATAGGTGGAGTGATAGGTAGGGTCTGGAATCCTCTGCGTGGTGCAGGAACTGGCTTGGCACTTCCGGTGACTGGAAACATCTGTTTGACCAGGCGGGCATCCATGGCTTGCGTTTGCGCCTCAATAGCCAAACAATGTTGGTATAATGCATCCAGGGTCGCAGGTATTACAGTAGTTTTCAATCCATTCAAGATCTGAGAAGACAGGCCATCTTGAAAGATTTCCATGAGAGCCTCATTATTCCAATTAATTTCTTGAGCTAGGCGGCGAAAATCTGATATATAGTCCGCTACGCAGCGCGATCCTTGACGTAGCTCTCGTATCCGCCGGGTGGCATTTTGTCTACGAAGGGGGTCAACAAATTCTCTTTCCATCAGCTGGCAAAATCCTGCATAATTGCGTAGGACAGGATCTTGTCCGTCTATCAGAGGAGATGACCAATCAGCAGCTGTCCCAGAGAGTAAACTTAAAATGAAAGCTACTTTCGTTTCATCAAGCTGGAAGTCGGCTGGAGTTGAGGCAATGAATGTTTTGCATTGGTTTAAAAAAGCTGGAAATTTACTACGCTCTCCAGTAAACTTATCAGGCAAGGCTAAATAACATCTGCTCTGTCTGGGAGGGGGGGCTGGAGCTGGGCCTGCTGCAGCTTGCTGAATCTGCTGTTGCAAATCTCCAATTTGTTGCTGGAGAGTTTGAACTAATAGATGCAGAGCCGGGTTATCAGCGAGGAGTTTCTCCATGACGTCACTGAAAGCTCGGACTAATTTTCGTCTTTACTGTTTTTGGGTCACGAGCAATCTGTTATGTCTGGCCTCTCATAACTCATTAATATCCA
>JARGCV010000399.1:0-41291 GCA_034064705.1 Bothrops alternatus | reverse complement strand
AGAGATTGAAGGGGGAAGGAAGGAAGGAAGGAAGGAAGGAGAGAGAGATTGAAGGGGAAGGGATGGAGATGGGAGGAAGGAAGATTGAAGGGGAAAGGAGATGGAGGAGGAAGGAAGATGAAGGGGAAATGAAGGAGAGAGAGATTGAAGGGGAAGGGATGGAAATGGAAATGGAAGGAAGGAAGGAAGATTGAAGGGGAAAGGAAGGAGATGGACAAGGAAGGAGATTGAAGGGGGAAGGAAGGAAGGAAGGAAGATTGAAGGGGAAAGGATGGAGATGGACAAGGAAGGAGATTGAAGGGGGGAGGAAGGAAGGACGGAAGGTGGAAGGAAGGAAGAAAGGAACAAACGAAGGAGAGAGATTGAAGGGTAAGGAATGGAGATGGAGATGGAAGGAAGGAAGGAAATCTGAAGGGGAAAGGAAGGAGATGGACAAGGAAGGAGATTGAAGGGGGAAGGAAGGAAGGAGAGAGAGATTGAAGGGGAAGGGATGGAGATGGGAGGAAGGAAGATTGAAGGGGAAAGGAGATGGAGAAGGAAGGAAGATGAAGGGGAAAGGAAGGAGAGAGAGATTGAAGGGGAAGGGATGGAGATGGAAGGAAGGAAGGACGATTGAAGGTGAAAGGAAGGAGGTGGACAAGGAAGGAGATTGAAGGGGGAAGGAAGGAAGGAAGGAAGATTGAAGGGGAAAGGAGGGAGATGGACAAGGAAGAGAGAGATTGAAGGGGAAGGGATGGAGATGGGAGGAAGGAAGATTGAAGGGGAAAGGAGATGGAGGAGGAAGGAAGATGAAGGGGAAAGGAAGGAGAGAGAGATTGAAGGGGAAGGGATGGAAATGAAATGGAAGGAAGGAAGGAAGGAAGATTGAAGGGGAAAGGAAGGAGATGGACAAGGAAGGAGATTGAAGGGGGAAGGAAGGAAGGAAGGAAGATTGAAGGGGAAAGGAAGGAGATGGAGAAGGAAGGAGATTGAAAGGGAAGGAAGGAAGGCAGGAAGGAAGGAAGGAAGGCAGGAAGGAGAAAGATTGAAGGGGAAGGGATGGAGATGGAGATGGAAGGAAGGAAGGAAGGAAGATTGAAGGGGAAAGGAAGGAGATGGAGAAGAAAGGAAGGTTGAAGGGGAAATGAAGGGAGATGGAGAAGGAAGGAGATTGAAGGGGAAGAGAAGAAAGGAAGGAGAGAGAGAGATTGAAGGGGAAGTGATGGAGATGGAAGGAAGGAAGATTGAAGGGGAAAGGAAGAATGGAAGGAAGGAAGGAAGGAGAAAGAAATTGAAGGGGAAGGGATAGAGATGGAGATGGAAGGAGATTGAAGGGGAAAGGAAGGAGATGGAGAAGGAAGGAGATTGAAGGGGAAAGGAAGAAGATGGAGAAGGAAGGAGATTGAAGGGGAAGGAAGGAAGGAAGGCAGGAAGGCAGGAAGGAAGGAAAGAGAAAGATTGAAGGGGAAGGGATGGAGATGGAGATGGAAGGAAGGAAGGAAGGAAGGAAGATTGAAGGGGAAAGGAAGGAGATGGAGAAGGAAGGAGATTGAAGGGGAAGGAAGGAAGGAAGGCAGGAAGGAGAAAGATTGAAGGGGAAGGGATGGAGATGGAGGGATGGAGATGGAGATGGAGATGGAGATGGAAGGAAGGAAGGAAGGAAGATTGAAGGGGAAAGGAAGGAGATGGAGAAGGAAGGAAGATTGAAGGGGAAAGGAAGGAGATGGAGAAGGAAGGAGATTGAAGGGGAAGGGAAGAAGGAAGGAGAGAGATTAAAGGGGAAGTGATGGAGATGGAAGGATGGAAGATTGAAGGGGAAAGGAAGGATGTAAGGAAGGAAGGAGGAGAAAGAAATTGAAGGGGAAGGGATAGAGATGGAGATGGAAGGAGATTGAAGGGGAAAGGAAGAAGATGGAGAAGGAAGGAGATTGAAGGGGAGGGAAGGAAGGAAGGAAGGAAGGAGAGAGATTGAAAGAGAAGAGATGGAGGTGGAGATGGAAGGAAGGAAGGAAGATTGAAGGGGAAAGGAAGGAGATGGAGAAGGAAAGAGATTGAAGGGGAAGGAAGGAAGGAAGGCAGGAAGGAAGGAAGGCAGGAAGGAGAAGATTGAAGGGGAAGGGATGGAGATGGAGATGGAGATGGAGATGGAGAGTGAAGGAAGGAAGGAAGGAAGATTGAAGGGGAAAGGAAGGAGATGGAGAAGGAAGGAAGATTGAAGGGAAAGGAAGGATGGAAGGAAGGAAGGAAGGAGAAAGAAATTGAAGGGGAAGGGATAGAGATGGAGATGGAAGGAGATTGTAGGGGAAAGGAAGGAGATGGAGAAGGAGGAGATTGAGGGGAAAGGAAGGAAGGAAGATTGAAGGGGAAAGGAAGGAGATGGAGAAGGAGGAGATTGAAGGGGAAGGAAGGAAGGATGGAAGATTGAAGGGGAAAGAAGAATGGAAGGAAGGAAGGAAGGAGAAAGAATTGAAGGGGAATGGGATGGAGATGGAGATGGAAGGAGATTGAAGGGGAAGGAAGGAAGGATGGAAGATTGAAGGGAAAGGAAGGATGGAAGGTAGGAAGAAAGGAAGGAAAAAGAGATTGAAGGGGAAGGGATGGAGATAGAGATGGAAGGAAGGAAAGAACATTGAAGTTGAAAGGAAGGAGATGGAGAAGGAAGGAAATTGAAGGGGAAAGGAAGGAAGGAAGGAAGATTGAAGGGGAAAGGAAGGAAATGGAGAAGGAAGGAGATTGAAGGGGAAAGGAAGGAGGTGGAGAAGGGAGATTGACGGGGAAGGAAGGAAAGAAGGAAGGAAGATTGAAGGGGAAAGGAAGGAGATGGAGAAGAAAGGAGATTGAAGGGGAAGGAAGGAAGGAGCAGGAAGGAAGGAAGGCAGGAAGGAGAAAGATTGAAGGGGAAGGGGGATGGAGATGGAAGGAAGGAAGGAAGGAAGGAAGATTGAAGGGGAAAGGAAGGAGATGGAGAAGGAAGGAAGATTGAAGGGGAAAGGAAGGAGATGGAGAAGGAAGGAGATTGAAGGGGAAGGGAAGATGGAAGGAGAGAGAGAGATTAAAGGAGAAGTGATGGAGATGGAAGGAAGGAAGATTGAAGGGAAAGGAAGGATGGAAGGAAGGAAGGAAGGAAGGAGAAAGAAATTGAAGGGGAAGGGATAGAGTTGGATATGGAAGGAGATTGAAGGGGAAAGGAAGAATGGAAGGAAGGAAGGAAGGAGAAAGAAATTGAAGGGGAATGGATGGAGATGGAGATGGAAGGAGATTGAAGGGAAGGAAGGAAGGATGGAAGATTGAAGGGGAAAGGAAGGATGGAAGGAAGGAAGAAAGGAAGGAAGAAGAGATTGAAGGGGAAGGGTTGGCGATAGAGATGGAAGGAAGGAAAGAAGATTGAAGGGGAAAGGAAGGAGATGGAGAAGGAAGGAATTGAAGCGGAAAGGAAGGAAGGAAGGAAGATTGAGGGGAAAGGAAGGAGATGGAGAAGGAAGGAGATTGAAAGGGAAGGAAGGAAGGCAGGAAGGAAGGAAGGAAGGCAGGAAGGAGAAAGATTGAAGGGGAAGGGATGGAGGATGGAGATGGAAGGAAGGAAGGAAGGAAGATTGAAGGGAAAGGAAGGAGATGGAGAAGAAAGGAAGGTTGAAGGGGAATGAAGGAGATGGAGAAGGAAGGAGATTGAAGGGGAAAGAGAAGAAAGGAGGAGAGAGAGAGATTGAAGGGGAGTGATGGAGATGGAAGGAAGGAAGATTGAAGGGGAAGGAAGAATGGAAGAGGAAGGAAGGAGAAAGAAATTGAAGGGGAAGGGATAGAGATGGAGATGGAAGGAGATTGAAGGGGAAAGGAAGGAGATGGAGAAGGAAGGAGATTGAAGGGAAAGGAAGAAGATGGAGAAGGAAGGAGATTGAAGGGGAAGGAAGGAAGGAAGGCAGGAAGGAGAAGATTGAAGGGAAGGATGGAGATGGAGAAGGAAGGAGATTGAAGGGGAAGGGAATAAGGAAGGAGAGAGAGAGATTAAAGGGGAAGTGATGGGATGGAAGGAAGGAAGATTGAAGGGGAAAGGAAGGATGGAAGGAGAAAGAAATTGAAGGGGAAGGGATAGAGATGGAGATGGAAGGAGATTGAAGGGGAAAGGAAGGAGATGGAGAAGGAAGGAGATTGAAGGGGAGGGAAGGAAGGAAGGAAGGAGAGAGATTGAAAGGGAAGGGAAGGAGGTGGAGATGGAAGGAAGGAAGGAAGATTGAAGGGGAAAGGAAGGAGATGGAGAAGGAAGGAAGATTGGAGGGGAAAGGAAGGAGATGGAGAAGGAAGGAGATTGAAGGGGAAGGGAAGAAAGGAAGGAGAGAGAGAGATTGAAGGGGAAGTGATGGAGATGGAAGGAAGGAAGATTGAAGGGGAAAGGAAGGATGTAAGGAAGGAAGGAAGGAGAAAGAAATTGAAGGGGAAGGGATAGAGATGGAGATGGAAGAGATTGAAGGGGAAAGGAAGAGATGGAGAAGGAAGGAGATTGAAGGGGAGGGAAGGAAGGAAGGAAGGAAGGAGAGAGATTGAAAGGGAAGGGATGGAGGTGGAGATGGAAGAAGGAAGGAAGATTGAAGGGGAAAGGAAGGAGATGGAGAAGGAAGGACATTGAAGGGGAAGGAAGGAAGGCAGGAAGGAAGGAAGGCAGGAAGGAGAGAGATTGAAAGGGAAGGGATGGAGGTGGAGATGGAAGGAAGGAAGGAAGGAAGGAGAAAGAAATTGAAGGGGAAGGGATAGAGATGGAGATGGAAGGAGATTGAAGGGGAAAGGAAGGAAATGGAGAAGGAAGGAGATTGAAGGGGAAACGAAGGAGGTGGAGAAGGAAGGAGATTGACGGGGAAGGAAGGAAAGAAGGAAGGAAGATTGAAGGGGAAAGGAAGGAGATGGAGAAGAAAGGAGATTGAAGGGGAAGGAAGGAAGGAAGGCAGGAAGGAAGGAAGGCAGGAAGGAGAAGATTGAAGGGGAAGGGATGGAGATGGAGATGGAAGGAAGGAAGGAAGGAAGGAAGGAAGATTGAAGGGGAAAGGAAGGAGATGGAGAAGGAAGGAAGATTGAAGGGGAAAGGAAGGAGATGGAGAAGGAAGGAGATTGAAGGGGAAGGGAAGAATGGAAGGAGAGAGAGAGATTAAAGGGGAAGTGGTGGAGATGGAAGGAAGGAGATTGAAGGGGAAAGGAAGGATGGAAGGAAGGAAGGAAGGAGAAAGAAATTGAAGGGGAAGGGATTGAGATGGAGATGGAAGGAGATTGAAGGGGAAAGGAATGGAAGGAAGGAAGGAAGGAGAAAGAAATTGAAGGGGAAGGGATAGAGATGGAGATGGAAGGAGATTGAAGGGAAGGAAGGAGATGGAGAGGAAGGAGATTGAAGGGGAGGAAGGAAGGAAGGCAGGAAGGAGAAAGATTGAAGGGGAAGGGATGGAGTGGAGATGGAGATGGAGATGGAGATGGAAGGAAGGAAGGAAGGAAGGAAGATTGAAGGGGAAAGGAAGGAGATGGAGAAGGAAGGAAGATTGAAGGGGAAAGGAAGGAGATGGAGAAGGAAGGAGATTGAAGGGGAAGGGAAGAAAGTAAGGAGAGAGAGAGATTGAAGGGGAAGTGATGGTGATGGGAAGGAAGGAAGATTGAAGGGGAAAGGAAGGATGGAAGGAAGGAAGGAAGGAGGAAAGAAATTGAAGGGGTTGGGATAGAGATGGAGATGGAAGGAGATTGAAGGGGAAAGGAAGGAGATGGAGAAGGAAGGAGATTGAAGGGAACGAAGGAAGGAGATTGAAGGGGAAAGGAAGGAAATGGAGAAGGAAGGAGATTGAAGGGGAAAGGAAGGAGGTGGAGAAGGAAGGAGATTGACGGGGAAGGAAGGAAAGAAGGAAGGAAGATTGAAGGGGAAGGAAGGAGATGGAGAAGAAGGAGATTGAAGGGAAGGAAGGAAGGAAGGCAGGAAGGAAGGAGGCAGGAAGGAGAAAGGATTGAAGGGGAGGTTGGATGATGGAGATGGATTGGAAGGAAGGTTGGAAGGAAGGAAGGAAGGATGAAGGAAGATGAAGGGGAAGAAGGAGATGGAGAAGGAAGGAAGATTGAAGGGGAAGGAAGGAGATGGAGAAGGAAGGAGATTGAAGGGGAAGGGAAGAAAGGAAGGAGAGAGAGAGATTAAGGGGAAGTGATGGAGATGGAAGGAAGGAAGATTGAAGGGGGAAAGGAAGGATGGAAGGAAGGAAGGAAGGAAAAGAAATTGAAGGGGAAGGGTTAGAGATGGAGATGGACGGAGATTGAAGGGGAAAGGAGGAGATGGAGCAGGAGGAGATTGAAGGGGAAAGGAAGAAGATGGAGAAGGAAGGAGATTGAAGGGGAGGCAAGGAAGGAAGGAAGGAGAGAGATTGAAAGGAAGGGATGGAGGTGGAGATGGAAGGAAGGAAGGAAGGAAGGAAGATTGAAGGGGAAAGGAAGGAGATGGAGAAGAAGGAGATTGAAGGGGAAGGAAGGAAGGAAGGAGAGATTAAAGGGGAAGTGATGGAGATGGAAGGAAGATTGAAGGGGAAAGGAAGGAGATGGAGAAGGAAGGAAGATTGAAGGGGAGGGAAGGAAGGAAGGAAGGAGAAAGATTGAAGGGGAAGGGATGGAGATGGAGATGGAAGGAAGGAAGGAAGGAAGGAAGATTGAAGGGGAAAGGAAGGAGATGGAGAAGGAAGGAGATTGAAGGGGAAGGAAGGAAGGAAGGCAGGAAGGAGAAATATTGAAGGGGAAGGGATGGAGATGGAGATGGAGATGGAAGGAAGGAAGGAAGGAGATTGAAGGGGAAAGGAAGGAGATGGAGAAGGAAGGAGATTGAAGGGGAAAGGAAGGAGATGGAGAAGGAAGGAGATTGAAGGGGAAGGGAAGAAAGGAAGGAGAGAGAGAGATTAAAGGGGAAGTGATGGAGATGGAAGGAGGAAGATTGAAGGGAAAGGAAGCATGTAGGAAGAAGGAAGGAGAAGAATTTGAAGGGGAAGGGATAGAGATGGAGATGGAAGGAGATTGAAGGGGAAAGGAAGGAGATGGAGAAGGAAGGAGATTGAAGGGGAAAGGAAGAGATGGAGAAGGAAGGAGATTGAAGGGGAGGGAAGGAAGGAAGGAAGGAAGGAGAGAGATTGAAGGAAGGGATGGAGGTGGAGATGGAAGGAAGGAAGGAAGATTGAAGGGGAAAGGAAGGAGATGGAGAAGGAAGGAGATTGAAGGGGAAGGAAGGAAGGAAGGCAGGAAGGAAGGAAGGCAGGAAGGAGAAGATTGAAGGGGAAGGGATGGAGATGGAGGTGGAGATGGAGATGGAAAAAAGGGAGGAAGGAAGGAAGATTGAAGGGGAAAGGAAGGAGATGGAGAAGGAAGGAAGATTGAAGGGGAAGGAAGGAGATGGAGAAGGAAGGAGATTGAAGGGGAAGGGAAGAAAGGAAGGAGAGAGAGAGATTGAAGGGGAAGTGATGGAGATGGAAGGAAGGAAGATTGAAGGGGAAAGGAATGATGGAAGGAAGGAAGGAAGGAGAAAGAAATTGAAGGGGAAGGGATAGAGATGGAGATGGAAGGAGATTGAAGGGGAAAGGAAGGAGATGGAGAAGGAAGGAGATTGAAGGGGAAAGGAAGAAGATGGAGAAGGAAGGAGATTGAAGGGGAGGGAAGAAAGGAAGGAAGGAGGAGAGAGATTGAAAGGGAAGGGATGGAGGTGGAGATGGAAAGGAAGGAAGGAAGATTGAAGGGGAAAGGAAGGAGATGGAGAAGGAAGGAGATTGAAGGGAAAGGAAGGAAGGAAGGCAGGAAGGAAGGAAGGCAGGAAGGAGAAAGATTGAAGGGGAAGGGATGGAGATGGAGATGGAGATGGAGATGGAGATGGAGATGGAAGGAAGGAAGGAAGGAAGATTGAAGGGGAAAGGAAGGAGATGGAGAAGGAAGGAAGATTGAAGGGGAAAGGAAGGATGGAAGGAAGGAAGGAAGGAGAAAGAAATTGAAGGGGAAGGGATAGAGATGGAGATGGAAGGAGATTGTAGGGGAAAGGAAGGAGATGGAGAAGGAAGGAGATTGAAGTGGAAAGGAAGGAAGGAAGATTGAAGGGGAAAGGAAGGAGATGAAGAAAGAAGGAGATTGAAGGGGAAGGAAGGAGGATGGAAGATTGAAGGGGAAAGGAAGAATGGAAGGAAGAAAGGAAGGAGAAAGAGATTGAAGGGGAAGGGATGGAGATGGAGATGGAGGAAGGAAGAAGATTGAAGGGGAAAGGAAGGAGATGGAGAAGGAAGGAAATTGAAGGGGAAGGAAGGAAGGAAGGAAGATTGAAGGGGAAAGGAAGGAGATGGAGAAGGAAGGAAGATTGGAGGGGAAAGGAAGGAGATGGAGAAGGAAGGAGATTGAAGGGGAAGGGAAGAAAGGAAGGAGAGAGAGAGATTGAAGGGGAAGTGATGGAGATGGAAGGAAGGAAGATTGAAGGGGAAAGGAAGGATGGATGGAAGGAAGGAAGGAAGGAAGGAGAAAGAATTGAAGGGGAAGGGATAGAGATGGAGATGGAAGGAGATTGAAGGGGAAAGGAAGGAGATGGAGAAGGAGGAGATTGAGGGGAACGAAGGAAGGAAGATTGAAGGGGAAGGAAGGAAATGGAGAAGGAAGGAGATTGAAGGGGAAAGGAAGGAGGTGGAGAAGGAAGGAGATTGACGGGGAAGGAAGGAAAGAAGGAAGGAAGATTGAAGGGGAAAGGAAGGAGATGGAGAAGAAAGGAGATTGAAGGGGAAGGAAGGAAGGAAGGCAGGAAGGAAGGAGGCAGGAAGGAGAAAGATTGAAGGGGAAGGGATGGAGATGGAGATGGAAGGAAGGAAGGAAGGAAGGAAGATTGAAGGGGAAAGGAAGGAGATGGAGAAGGAAGGAAGATTGAAGGGGAAAGGAAGGAGATGGAGAAGGAAGGAGATTGAAGGGGAAGGGAAGAAGATGGAGAAGGAAGGAGATTGAAGGGGAGGGAAGGAAGGAAGGAAGGAGAGAGATTGAAAGGAAGGGATGGAGGTGGAGATGGAAGGAAGGAAGGAAGGAAGGAAGGAAGATTGAAGGGGAAAGGAAGGAGATGGAGAAGGAAGGAGATTGAAGGGGAAGGAAGGAAGGAAGGAGAGAGATTTAAGGGGAAGTGATGGAGATGGAAGGAAGATTGAAGGGAAAGGAAGGAGATGGAGAAGGAAGGAAGATTGAAGGGAGGGAAGGAAGGAAGGAAGGAGAAAGATGAAGGGGAAGGGATGGAGATGGAGATGGAAGGAAGGAAGGAAGGAAGGAAGATTGAAGGGGAAAGGAAGGAGATGGAGAAGGAAGGAGATTGAAGGGGAAGGAAGGAAGGAAGGCAGGAAGGAGAAATATTGAAGGGGAAGGGATGGAGATGGAGATGGAGATGGAAGGACGGAAGGAAGGAAGATTGAAGGGGAAAGGAAGGAGATGGAGAAGGAAGGAAGATTGAAGGGGAAAGGAAGGAGATGGAGAAGGAAGGAGATTGAAGGGGAAGGGAAGAAGGAAGGAGAGAGAGAGATTAAAGGGGAAGTGATGGAGATGGAAGGAAGGAAGATTGAAGGGGAAAGGAAGCATGTAAGGAAGGAAGGAAGGAGAAAGAAATTGAAGGGGAAGGGATAGAGATGGAGATGGAAGGAGATTGAAGGGGAAAGGAAGGAGATGGAGAGGAAGGAGATGAAGGGGAAAGGAAGAAGATGGAGAAGGAAGGAGATTGAAGGGGAGGGGAAGGAAGGAAGGAAGGAAGGAGAGAGATTGAAGGGAAGGGATGGAGGTGGAGATGGAAGGAAGGAAGGAAGATTGAAGGGGAAAGGAAGGAGATGGAGAAGGAAGGAGATTGAAGGGGAAGGAAGGAAGGAAGGCAGGAAGGAAGGAAGGCAGGAAGGAGAAAGATTGAAGGGGAAGGGATGGAGATGGAGGTGGAGATGGAGATGGAAAAAAGGGAGGAAGGAAGGAAGATTGAAGGGGAAAGGAAGGAGATGGAGAAGGAAGGAAGATGAAGGGGAAAGGAAGGAGATGGAGAAGGAAGGAGATTGAAGGGGAAGGGAAGAAAGGAAGGAGAGAGAGAGATTGAAGGGGAAGTGATGGAGATGGAAGGAAGGAAGATTGAAGGGGAAGGAATGATGGAAGGAAGGAAGGAAGGAGAAAGAAATGAAGGGGAAGGGATAGAGATGGAGATGGAAGGAGATTGAAGGGGAAAGGAAGGAGATGGAGAAGGAAGGAGATTGAAGGGGAAAGGAAGAAGATGGAGATAGGAAGGAGATTGAAGGGGAGGGAAGAAAGGAAGGAAGGAAGGAGAGAGATTGAAGGGAAGGGATGGAGGTGGAGATGGAAGGAAGGAAGGAAGATTGAAGGGGAAAGGAAGGAGATGGAGAAGGAAGGGATTGAAGGGAAAGGAAGGAAGGAAGGCAGGAAGGAAGGAAGGCAGGAAGGAGAAAGATTGAAGGGGAAGGGATGGAGATGGAGATGGAGATGGAGATGGAGATGGAGATGGAGATGGAAGGAAGGAAGGAAGGAAGATTGAAGGGGAAAGGAAGGAGATGGAGAAGGAAGGAGATTGAAGGGGAAGGAAGGATGGAAGGAAGGAAGGAGGAGAAGAAATTGAAGGGGAAGGGATAGAGATGGAGATGGAAGGAGATTGTAGGGGAAGGAAGGAGATGGAGAAGGAAGGAGATTGAAGGGGAAAGGAAGGAAGGAAGATTGAAGGGAAAGGAAGGAGATGAAGAAAGAAGGAGATTGAAGGGGAAGGAAGGAAGGATGGAAGATTGAAGGGGAAAGGAAGAATGGAAGGAAGAAAGGAAGGAGAAAGAGAATGAAGGGGAAGGGATGGAGATGGAGATGGAAGGAAGGAAAGAACATTGAAGGGGAAAGGAAGGAGATGGAGAAGGAAGGAAATTGAGGGGAAAGGAAGGAAGGAAGGAAGATTGAAGGGGAAAGGAAGGAGATGGAGAAGGAAGGAAGATTGGAGGGGAAAGGAAGCGAGATGGAGAAGGAAGGAGATTGAAGGGGAAGGAAGAAAGGAAGGAGAGAGAGAGATTGAAGGGGAAGTGATGGAGATGGAAGGAAGGAAGATTGAAGGGAAAGGAAGGATGGATGGAAGGAAGGAAGGAAGGAAGGAGAAAGAAATTGAAGGGGAAGGGATAGAGATGGAGATGGAAGGAGATTGAAGGGGAAAGGAAGTAGATGGAGAAGGAAGGAGATTGAAGGGGAAACGAAGGAAGGAAGATTGAAGGGGAAAGGAAGGAAATGGAGAAGGAGGAGATTGAAGGGGAAAGGAAGGAGGTGGAGAAGGAAGGAGATTGACGGGGAAGGAAGGAAAGAAGGAAGGAAGATTGAAGGGGAAAGGAAGGAGATGGAGAAGAAAGGAGATTGAAGGGGAAGGAAGGAAGGAAGGCAGGAAGGAAGGAAGGCAGGAAGGAGAAAGATTGAAGGGGAAGGGATAGAGATGGAGATGGATGGAAGGAAGGAAGGAAGGAAGGAAGATTGAAGGGGAAAGGAAGGAGATGGAGAAGGAAGGAAGATTGAAGGGGGAAAGGAAGGAGATGGAGAAGGAAGGAGATTGAAGGGAAGGAAGAATGGAAGGAGAGAGAGAGATTAAGGGGAAGTGATGGAGATGGAAGGAAGGAAGATTGAAGGGGAAAGGAAGGATGGAAGGAAGGAAGGAAGGAAGGAGAAGAAATTGAAGGGGAAGGGATAGAGATGGAGATGGAAGGAGATTGAAGGGGAAAGGAAGAATGGAAGGAAGGAAGGAAGGAGAAAGAAATTGAAGGGGAAGGGATAGAGATGGAGATGGAAGGAGATTGAAGGGGAAAGGAAGGAGATGGAGAAGGAAGGAGATTGAAGGGGAAGGAAGGAAGGAAGGCAGGAAGGAGAAAGATTGAAGGGGAAGGGATGGAGATGGAGATGGAGATGGAAGGAAGGAAGGAACGAAGGAAGATTGAAGGGGAAATGAAGGAGATGGAGAAGGAAGGAAGATTGAAGGGAAAGGAAGGAGATGGAGAAGGAAGGAGATTGAAGGGGAAGGGAAGAAGGGAAGGAGAGAGAGAGATTAAAGGGGAAGTGATGGAGATGGAAGGAAGGAAGATTGAAGGGGAAGGAAGGATGTAGGAAGGAAGGAAGGAGAAAGAAATTGAAGGGGAATTGAAGGGGAGGGAAGGAAGGAAGGAAGGGGAGAGATTGAAGGGAAGGGAAGGAGGTGGAGATGGAAGGAAGGAAGGAAGATTGAAGGGGAAAGGAAGGAGATGGAGAAGGAAGGAGATTGAAGGGGAAGGAAGGAAGGAAGGCAGGAAGGAAGGAGAAAGATTGAAGGGGAAGGGATGGAGATGGAGATGGAGATGGAAGGAAGGAAGGAAGGAAGGAAGATTGAAGGGGAAGGAAGGAGATGGAAGGAAGGAAGATTGAAGGGGAAAGGAAGGAGATGGAGAAGGAAGGAGATTGAAGGGGAAGGGAAGAATGGAAGGAGAGAGAGAGATTAAAGGGGAAGTGATGGAGATGGAAGGAAGGAAGATGAAGGGGAAAGGAAGGATGGAAGGAAGGAAGGAAGGAAGGAGAAAGAATTGAAGGGGAAGGATAGAGATGGAGATGGAAGGAGATTGAAGGGGAAAGGAAGAATGGAAGGAAGGAAGGAAAGGAGAAAGAAATTGAAGGGGAAGGGATAGAGATGGAGATGGAAGGAGATTGAAGGGGAAGGAAGGAGATGGAGAAGGAAGGAGATTGAAGGGGAAGGAAGGAAGGAAGGCAGGAAGGAGAAAGATTGAAGGGGAAGGGATGGAGATGGAGATGGAGATGGAAGGAAGGAAGGAACGAAGGAAGATTGAAGGGGAAATGAAGGAGATGGAGAAGGAAGGAAGATTGAAGGGGAAAGGAAGGAGATGGAGAAGGAAGGAGATTGAAGGGGAAGGGAAGAAGGGAAGGAGAGAGAGAGATAAAGGGGAAGTGATGGAGATGGAAGGAAGGAGATTGAAGGGGAAAGGAAGGATGTAAGGAAGGAAGGAAGGAGAAAGAAATTGAAGGGGAATTGAAGGGAGGGAAGGAAGGAGGAAGGGGAGAGATTGAAGGGAAGGGAAGGAGGTGGAGATGGAAGGAAGGAAGGAAGATTGAAGGGGAAAGGAAGGAGATGGAGAAGAAGGAGATTGAAGGGGAAGGAAGGAAGGAAGGCAGGAAGGAAGGAGAAAGATTGAAGGGGAAGGGATGGAGATGGAGATGGAGATGGAAGGAAGGAAGGAAGGAAGGAAGATTGAAGGGGAAAGGAAGGAGATGGAGAAGGAAGGAAGATTGAAGGGGAAAGGAAGGAGATGGAGAGGAAGGAGATTGAAGGGAAGGGAAGAAAGGAAGGAGAGAGAGAGATTGAAGGGGAAGTGATGGAGATGGAAGGAAGGAAGATTGAAGGGGAAAGGAAGGGTGGAAGGAAGGAAGGAAGGAGAAAGAATTGAAGGGGAAGGGATAGAGATGGAGAGGAAGGAGATTGAGGGGAACGAAGGAAGGAAGATGAAGGGGAAAGGAAGGAAATGGAGAAGGAAGGAGATTGAAGGGGAAAGAAGGAGGTGGAGAAGGAAGGAGATTGATGGGGAAGGAAGGAAAGAAGGAAGGAAGATTGAAGGGGAAAGGAAGGAGATGGAGAAGAAAGGAGATTGAAGGGGAAGGAAGAAGGAAGGCAGGAAGGAAGGAAGGAAGGAAGGAGAAAGATTGAAGGGAAGGGATGGAGATGGAGATGGAAGGAGGAAGGAAGGAAGGAAGGAAGATTGAAGGGGAAAGGAAGGAGATGGAGAAGGAAGGAGATTGAAGGGGAAGGAAGGAAGGAAGGCAGGAAGGAGAAAGATTGAAGGGGAAGGGATGGAGATGGAGGGATGGAGATGGAGATGGAGATGGAGATGGAAGGAAGGAAGGAAGGAAGATTGAAGGGGAAAGGAAGGAGATGGAGAAGGAAGGAAGATTGAAGGGGAAAGGAAGGAGATGGAGAAGGAAGGAGATTGAAGGGGAAGGGAAGAAGGAAGGGAGAGATTAAAGGGGAAGTGATGGAGATGGAAGGAAGGAAGATTGAAGGGGAAAGGAAGGATGTAAGGAAGGAAGGAAGGAAGGAGAAAGAAATTGAAGGGGAAGGGATAGAGATGGAGATGGAAGGAGATTGAAGGGAAAGGAAGGAGATGGAGAAGGAAGGAGATTGAAGGGAAAGGAAGAAGATGGAGAAGGAAGGAGATTGAAGGTGAGGGAAGGAAGGAAGGAAGGAAGGAGAGAGATTGAAGAGAAGAGATGGAGGTGGAGATGGAAGGAAGAAGGAAGATTGAAGGGGAAAGGAAGGAGATGGAGAAGGAAAGAGATTGAAGGGGAAGGAAGGAAGGAAGGCAGGAAGGAAGGAAGGCAGGAAGGAGAAAGATTGAAGGGGAAGGGATGGAGATGGAGATGGAGATGGAGATGGAAGGAAGGAAGGAAGGAGAGATTGAAGGGGAAAGGAAGGAGATGGAGAAGGAAGGAAGATTGAAGGGGAAAGGGAAAGGATGGAAGGAAGGAAGGAAGGAGAAAGAATTGAAGGGGAAGGGATAGAGATGGAGATGGAAGGAGATTGTAGGGGAAAGGAAGGAGATGGAGAAGGAAGGAGATTGAAGGGGGAAAGGAAGGAAGGAAGATTGAAGGGGAAGGAAGGAGATGGAGAAGGAAGGAGATTGAAGGGGAAGGAAGGAAGGATGGAAGATTGAAGGGGAAAGGAAGAATGGAAGGAAGGAAGGAAGGAGAAAGAAATTGAAGGGGAATGGATGGAGATGGAGATGGAAGGAGATTGAAGGGAAGGAAGGAAGGATGGAAGATTGAAGGGAAAGAAGGATGGAAGGTAGGAAGAAGGAAGGAAAAAGAGATTGAAGGGGAAGGATGGAGATAGAGATGGAAGGAAGGAAAGAACATTGAAGTTGAAAGGAAGGAGATGGAGAAGGAAGAGATTGAAGGGGAAAGGAAGGAGGTGGAGAAGGAAGGAGATTGACGGGGAAGGAAGGAAAGAAGGAAGGAAGATTGAAGGGGAAAGGAAGGAGATGGAGAAGAAAGGAGATTGAAGGGGAAGGAAGGAAGGAAGGCAGGAAGGAAGGAAGGCAGAAGGAGAAAGATTGAAGGGGAAGGGATGGAGATGGAGATGGAAGGAAGGAAGGAAGGAAGGAGATTGAAGGGGAAAGGAAGGAGATGGAGAAGGAAGGAGATTGAAGGGGAAGGGAAGATGGAAGGAGAGAGAGAGATTAAAGGGGAAGTGATGGAGATGGAAGGAAGGAAGATTGAAGGGGAAAGGAAGGATGGAAGGAAGGAAGGAAGGAAGGAAGGAGAAAGAAATTGAAGGGGAAGGGATAGAGATGGATATGGAAGGAGATTGAAGGGGAAAGGAAGAATGGAAGGAAGGAGGAAGGAGAAAGAAATTGAAGGGGAATGGATGGAGATGGAGATGGAAGGAGATTGAAGGGGGAAGGAAGGAAGGATGGAAGATTGAAGGGGAAGGAAGGATGGAAGGACGGAAGAAAGGAAGGAAAAGAGATTGAAGGGGAAGGGATGGAGATAGAGATGGAAGGAAGGAAAGAAGGAAGGAAGATTGAAGGGAAAGGAAGGAGATGGAGAAGGAAGGAAATTGAAGCGGAAAGGAAGGAAGGAAGGAAGATTGAAGGGGAAAGGAAGGAGATGGAGAAGGAAGGAGATTGAAAGGGAAGGAAGGAAGGCAGGAAGGAAGGAAGGAAGGCAGGAAGGAGAAAGATTGAAGGGGAAGGGATGGAGATGGAGATGGAAGGAAGGAAGGAAGGAAGGAAGATTGAAGGGGAAAGGAAGGAGATGGAGAAGAAAGGAAGGTTGGAAGGGGAAATGAAGGAGATGGAGAAGGAAGGAGATTGAAGGGGAAGGGAAGAAAGGAAGGAGAGAGAGAGATTGAAGGGGAAGTGATGGAGATGGAAGGAAGGAAGATTGAAGGGGAAAGGAAGAATGGAAGGAAGGAAGGAAGGAGAAAGAAATTGAAGGGGAAGGGATAGAGATGGAGATGGAAGGAGATTGAAGGGGAAAGGAAGGAGATGGAGAAGGAAGGAGATTGAAGGGGAAAGGAAGAAGATGGAGAAGGAAGGAGATTGAAGGGGAAGGAAGGAAGGAAGGCAGGAAGGAGAAGATTGAAGGGGAAGGGATGGAGATGGAGAAGGAAGGAAGATTGAAGGGGAAAGGAAGGAGATGGAGAAAAAGGAGATTGAAGGGGAAGGGAAATAAGGAAGGAGAGAGAGAGATTAAAGGGGAAGTGATGGAGATGGAAGGAAGGAAGATTGAAGGGGAAAGGAAGGATGGAAGGAGAAAGAAATTGAAGGGGAAGGGATAGAGATGGAGATGGAAGGAGATTGAAGGGGAAAGGAAGGAGATGGAGAAGGAAGGAGATTGAAGGGGAGGGAGGAAGGAAGGAAGGAGAGAGATTGAAAGGGAAGGGAAGGAGGTGGAGATGGAAGGAAGGAAGGAAGATTGAAGGGGAAAGGAAGGAGATGGAGAAGGAAGGAGATTGAAGGGGAAGGAAGGAAGGAAGGCAGGAAGGAAGGAAGGCAGGAAGGAGAAAGATTGAAGGGGAAGGGATGGAGATGGAGATGGAGATGGAGATGGAAGGAAGGAAGGAAGGAAGGAAGGAAGATTGAAGGGGAAAGGAAGGAGATGGAGCAGGAAGGAAGATTGAAGGGGAAAGGAAGGAGATGGAGAAGGAAGGAGATTGAAGGGGAAGGGAAGAAAGGAAGGAGAGAGAGAGATTGAAGGGGAAGTGATGGAGATGGAAGGAAGGAAGATTAAAGGGGAAAGGAAGGATGGAAGGAAGGAAGGAAGGAGAAAGAATTGAAGGGGAAGGGATAGAGATGGAGATGGAAGGAGATTAAAGGGGAAAGGAAGGAGATGGAGAAGGAAGGAGATTGAAGGGGAGGGAAGGAAGGAAGGAAGGAAAGAGATTGAAAGGGAAGGGATGGAGGTGGAGATGGAAGGAGGAAGGAAGGAAGGCAGGAAGGAGAAAGATTGAAGGGGAAGGGATGGAGATGGAGATGGGAGATGGAAGAAGGAAGGAAGGAGGAAGGAAGGAAGGAAGGAAGGAAGGAAGATTGAAGGGGAAAGGAAGGAGATGGAGAAGGAAGGAGATTGAAGGGAAAGGAAGGAAGGAAGAATGAAGGGGAAGGAAGGAGATGGAGAAGGAAGGAGACTGAAGGGGAAGGAAGGAAGGATGGAAGATTGAAGGGGAAAGGAAGGAAATGGAGAAGGAAGGAGATTGAAGGGGAAAGGAAGGAGGTGGAGAAGGAAGGAGATTGACGGGGAAGGAAGGAAAGAAGGAAGGAAGATTGAAGGGGAAAGGAAGGAGATGGAGAAGAAAGGAGATTGAAGGGGAAGGAAGGAAGGAAGGCAGGAAGGAAGGAAGGCAGGAAGGAGAAACATTGAAGGGGAAGGGATGGAGATGGAGATGGAAGGAAGGAAGGAAGGAAGGAAGATTGAAGGGGAAAGGAAGGAGATGGAGAAGGAAGGAAGATTGAAGGGGAAAGGAAGGAGATGGAGAAGGAAGGAGATTGAAGGGGAAGGGAAGAAAGTAAGGAGAGAGAGAGATTGAAGGGGAAGTGATGGAGATGGAAGGAAGGAAGATTGAAGGGGAAAGGAAGGATGGAAGGAAGGAAGGAAGGAGAAAGAAATTGAAGGGGAAGGGATAGAGATGGAGATGGAAGGAGATTGAAGGGGAAAGGAAGGAGATGGAGAAGGAAGGAGATTGAAGGGGAAACGAAGGAAGGAAGATTGAAGGGGAAAGGAAGGAAATGGAGAAGGAAGGAGATTGAAGGGGAAAGGAAGGAGGTGGAGAAGGAAGGAGATTGACGGGGAAGGAAGGAAAGAAGGAAGGAAGATTGAAGGGGAAAGGAAGGAGATGGAGAAGAAAGGAGATTGAAGGGGAAGGAAGGAAGGAAGGCAGGAAGGAAGGAAGGCAAGAAGGAGAAAGATTGAAGGCGAAGGTATGGAGATGGAGATGGAAGGAAGGAAGGAAGGAAGGAAGGAAGATTGAAGGGGAAAGGAAGGAGATGGAGAAGGAAGGAAGATTGAAGGGGAAAGGAAGGAGATGGAGAAGGAAGGAGATTGAAGGGGAAGGGAAGAAAGGAAGGAGAGAGAGAGATTAAAGGGGAAGTGATGGAGATGGAAGGAAGGAAGATTGAAGGGGAAAGGAAGGATGGAAGGAAGGAAGGAAGGAAGGAAAAAGAAATTGAAGGGGAAGGGATAGAGATGGAGATGGAAGGAGATTGAAGGGGAAAGGAAGGAGATGGAGCAGGAAGGAGATTGAAGGGGAAAGGAAGAAGATGGAGAAGGAAGGAGATTGAAGGGGAGGGAAGGAAGGAAGGAAGGAGAGAGATTGAAAGGAAGGGATGGAGGTGGAGATGGAAGGAAGGAAGGAAGGAAGGAAGGAAGATTGAAGGGGAAAGGAAGGAGATGGAGAAGGAAGGAGATTGAAGGGGAAACGAAGGAAGGAAGATTGAAGGGGAAAGGAAGGAAATGGAGAAGGAAGGAGATTGAAGGGGAAAGGAAGGAGGTGGAGAAGGAAGGAGATTGACGGGAAGGAAGGAAAGAAGAAGGAAGATTGAAGGGGAAGGAAGGAGATGGAGAAGAAAGGAGATTGAAGGGGAAGGAAGGAAGGAAGGCAGGAAGGAAGGAAGGCAGGAAGGAGAAAGATTGAAGGGAAGGGATAGAGATGGAGATGGATGGAAGGAAGGAAGGAAGGAAGGAAGATTGAAGGGAAAGGAAGGAGATGGAGAAGGAAGGAAGATTGAAGGGGAAAGGAAGGAGATGGAGAAGGAAGGAGATTGAAGGGGAAGGGAAGAATGGAAGGAGAGAGAGAGATTAAAGGGGAAGTGATGGAGATGGAAGGAAGGAAGATTGAAGGGGAAGAAGGATGGAAGGAAGGAAGGAAGGAGAAAGAAATTGAAGGGGAAGGGATAGAGATGGAGATGGAAGGAGATTGAAGGGGAAAGGAAGAATGGAAGGAAGGAAGGAAGGAGAAAGAAATTGAAGGGGAAGGGATAGAGATGGAGATGGAAGGAGATTGAAGGGGAAAGGAAGGAGATGGAGAAGGAAGGAGATTGAAGGGGAAGGAAGGAAGGAAGGCAGGAAGGAGAAAGATTGAAGGGGAAGGGATGGAGATGGAGATGGAGATGGAAGGAAGGAAGGAACGAAGGAAGATTGAAGGGGAAATGAAGGAGATGGAGAAGGAAGGAAGATTGAAGGGGAAAGGAAGGAGATGGAGAAGGAAGGAGATTGAAGGGGAAGGGAAGAAGGGAAGGAGAGAGAGAGATTAAAGGGGAAGTGATGGAGATGGAAGGAAGGAAGATTGAAGGGGAAAGGAAGGATTTAAGGAAGGAAGGAAGGAGAAAGAAATTGAAGGGGAATTGAAGGGGAGGGAAGGAAGGAAGGAAGGGGAGAGATTGAAAGGGAAGGGAAGGAGGTGGAGATGAAGGAAGGAAGGAAGATTGAAGGGGAAAGGAAGGAGATGGAGAAGGAAGGAGATTGAAGGGAAGGAAGGAAGGAAGGCAGGGAAGGAAGGCAGGAAGGAGAAAGATTGAAGGGGAAGGGATGGAGATGGAGATGGAGAGGAAGGAAGGAGAAGGAAGGAAGATTGAAGGGGAAAGGAAGGAGATGGAGAAGGAAGGAAGATTGAAGGGAAAGGAAGGAGATGGAGAAGGAAGGAGATTGAAGGGGAAGGGAAGAAAGGAAGGAGAGAGAGAGATTGAAGGGGAAGTGATGGAGATGGAAGGAAGGAAGATTGAAGGGGAAAGGAAGGGTGGAAGGAAGGAAGGAAGGAGAAAGAAATGAAGGGGAAGGATAGAGATGGAGAAGGAAGGAGATTGAAGGGGAAACGAAGGAAGGAAGATTGAAGGGGAAAGGAAGGAATGGAGAAGGAAGGAGATTGAAGGGGAAAGGAAGGAGGTGGAGAAGGAAGGAGATTGATGGGGAAGGAAGGAAAGAAGGAAGGAAGATTGAAGGGAAAGGAAGGAGATGGAGAAGAAAGGAGATTGAAGGGGAAGGAAGGAAGGAAGGCAGGAAGGCAGGAAGGAAGGAAAGAGAAAGATTGAAGGGAAGGGATGGAGATGGAGATGGAAGGAAGGAAGGAAGGAAGGAAGATTGAAGGGGAAAGGAAGGAGATGGAGAAGGAAGGAGATTGAAGGGGAAGGAAGGAAGGAAGGCAGGAAGGAGAAAGATTGAAGGGGAAGGGATGGAGATGGAGGGATGGAGATGGAGATGGAGATGGAGATGGAAGGAAGGAAGGAAGGAAGATTGAAGGGGAAAGGAAGGAGATGGAGAAGGAAGGAAGATTGAAGGGGAAAGGAAGGAGATGGAGAAAGATGGAGAAGGAAGGAGATTGAAGGGGAAGGGAAGAAAGGAAGGAGAGAGATTAAAGGGGAAGTGATGGAGATGGAAGGATGGAAGATTGAAGGGGAAAGGAAGGATTGTAAGGAAGGAAGGAAGGAGAAAGAAATTGAAGGGGAAGGGATAGAGATGGAGATGGAAGGAGATTGAAGGGGAAAGGAAGGAGATGGAGAAGGAAGGAGATTGAAGGGGAAAGGAAGAAGATGGAGAAGGAAGGAGATTGAAGGGGAGGGAAGGAAGGAAGGAAGGAAGGAGAGAGATTGAAAGAGAAGAGATGGAGGTGGAGATGGAAGGAAGGAAGGAAGATTGAAGGGGAAAGGAAGGAGATGGAGAAGGAAAGAGATTGAAGGGGACGGAAGGAAGGAAGGCAGGAAGGAAGGAAGGCAGAAGGAGAAAGATTGAAGGGGAAGGGATGGAGATGGAGATGGAGATGGAGATGGAGATTGAAGGAAGGAAGGAAGGAAGATTGAAGGGGAAGGAAGGAGATGGAGAAGGAAGGAAGATTGAAGGGGAAAGGAAGGATGGAAGGAAGGAAGGAAGGAGGAAAGAAATTGAAGGGGAAGGGATAGAGATGGAGATGGAAGGAGATTGTAGGGGAAAGGAAGGAGATGGAGAAGGAAGGAGATTGAAGGGGAAAGGAAGGAAGGAGATTGAAGGGAAAGGAAGGAGATGGAGAAGGAAGGAGATTGAAGGGGAAGGAAGGAAGGATGGAAGATTGAAGGGGAAAGGAAGAATGGAAGGAAGGAAGGAAGGAGAAAGAAATTGAAGGGGAATGGATGGAGATGGAGATGGAAGGAGATTGAAGGGGAAGGAAGGAAGGATGGAAGATTGAAGGGGAAAGGAAGGATGGAAGGTAGGAAGAAAGGAAGGAAAAAGAGATTGAAGGGGAAGGGATGGAGATAGAGATGGAAGGAAGGAAAGAACATTGAAGTTGAAAGGAAGGAGATGGAGAAGGAAGGAATTGAAGGGGAAAGGAAGGAAGGAAGGAAGATTGAAGGGGAAAGGAAGGAAATGGAGAAGGAAGGAGATTGAAGGGGAAAGGAAGGAGGTGGAGAAGGAAGGAGATTGACGGGGAAGGAAGGAAAGAAGGAAGGAAGATTGAAGGGGAAGGAAGGAGATGGAGAAGAAAGGAGATTGAAGGGGAAGGAAGGAAGGAAGGCAGGAAGGAAGGAAGGCAGGAAGGAGAAAGATTGAAGGGGAAGGGATGGAGATGGAGATGGAAGGAAGGAAGGAAGGAAGGAAGATTGAAGGGGAAAGGAAGGAGATGGAGAAGGAAGGAAGATTGAAGGGGAAAGGAAGGAGATGGAGAAGGAAGGAGATTGAAGGGGAAGGGAAGAATGGAAGGAGAGAGAGAGATTAAAGGGGAAGTGATGGAGATGGAAGGAAGGAGATTGAAGGGAAAGGAAGGATGGAAGGAAGGAAGGAAGGAAGGAGAAAGAAATTGAAGGGGAAGGGATAGAGATGGATATGGAAGGAGATTGAAGGGGAAAGGAAGAATGGAAGGAAGGAAGGAAGGAGAAGAAATTGAAGGGGAATGGATGGAGATGGAGATGGAAGGAGATTGAAGGGGAAGGAAGGAAGGATGGAAGATTGAAGGGGAAAGGAAGGATGGAAGGAAGGAAGAAAGGAAGGAAAAGAGATTGAAGGGGAAGGGATGGAGATAGCGATGGAAGGAAGGAAAGAAGATTGAAGGGGAAAGGAAGGAGATGGAGAAGGAAGGAAATTGAAGCGGAAAGGAAGGAAGGAAGGAAGATTGAAGGGGAAAGGAAGGAGATGGAGAAGGAAGGAGATTGAAAGGGAAGGAAGGAAGGCAGGAAGGAAGAAGGAAGGCAGGAAGGAGAAAGATTGAAGGGGAAGGGATGGAGATGGAGATGGAAGGAAGAAGGAAGGAAGGAAGATTGAAGGGGAAAGGAAGGAGATGGAGAAGAAAGGAAGGTTGAAGGGGAAATGAAGGAGATGGAGAAGGAAGGAGATTGAAGGGGAAGAGAAGAAAGAAGGAGAGAGAGAGATTGAAG
Source organism: Bothrops alternatus (assembly GCA_034064705.1). Lineage (NCBI taxonomy): Eukaryota > Metazoa > Chordata > Lepidosauria > Squamata > Viperidae > Bothrops > Bothrops alternatus. The sequence goes on along the minus strand of JARGCV010000399.1, from coordinate 18,939 downwards.
GGGAAGTGATGGAGATGGAAGGAAGGAAGATTGAAGGGGAAAGGAAGGATGGAAGGAAGGAAGGAAGGAAAAAGAAATTGAAGGGGAAGGGATAGAGATGGAGATGGAAGGAGATTGAAGGGGAAAGGAAGGAGATGGAGAAGGAGGAGATTGAAGGGGAAAGGAAGAAGATGGAGAAGGAAGGAGATTGAAGGGGAGGGAAGGAAGGAAGGAAGGAGAGAGATTGAAAGGAAGGGATGGAGGTGGAGATGGAAGGAAGGAAGGAAGGAAGGAAGGAAGATTGAAGGGGAAAGGAAGGAGATGGAGAAGGAAGGAGATTGAAGGGGAAGGAAGGAAGGAAGGAGAGAGATTAAAGGGGAAGTGATGGAGATGGAAGGAAGATTGAAGGGGGAAAGGAAGGAGATGGAGAAGGAAGGAAGATTGAAGGGGAAAGGAAGGAAGGAAGGCAGGAAGGAGAAAGATTGAAGGGGAAGGGATGGAGATGGAGATGGAAGGAAGGAAGGAAGGAAGGAAGATTGAAGGGGAAAAGGAAGGAGATGGAGAAGGAAGGAGATTGAAGGTGAAGGAAGGAAGGAAGGCAGGAAGGAGAAAGATTGAAGGGGAAGGGATGGAGATGGAGATGGAGATGGAAGGAAGGAAGGAAGGAAGATTAAAGGGGAAGGAAGGAGATGGAGAAGGAAGGAAGATTGAAGGGGAAAGGAAGGAGATGGAGAAGGAAGGAGATTGAAGGGGAAGGGAAGAAAGGAAGGAGAGAGAGAGATTAAAGGGGAAGTGATGGAGATCGAAGGAAGGAAGATTGAAGGGGAAAGGAAGCATGTAAGGAAGGAAGGAAGGAGAAAGAAATTGAAGGGGAAGGGATAGAGATGGAGATGGAAGGAGATTGAAGGGGAAAGGAAGGAGATGGACAAGGAAGGAGATTGAAGGGGAAAGGAAGAAGATGGAGAAGGAAGGAGATTGAAGGGGAGGGAAGGAAGGAAGGAAGGAAGGAAGGAGAGAGATTGAAAGGGAAGGGATGGAGGTGGAGATGGAAGGAAGGAAGGAAGATTGAAGGGGAAAGGAAGGAGATGGAGAAGGAAGGAGATTGAAGGGGAAAGGAAGAAGATGGAGAAGGAAGGAGATTGAAGGGGAGGGAAGGAAGGAAGGAAGAAAGGAAGGAGAAAGAGATTGAAGGGGAAGGGATGGAGATGGAGATGGAAGGAAGGAAAGAACATTGAAGGGGAAAGGAAGGAGATGGAGAAGGAAGGAAATTGAAGGGGAAAGGAAGGAAGGAAGGAAGATTGAAGGGGAAAGGAAGGAGATGGAGAAGGAAGGAAGATTGGAGGGGAAAGGAAGGAGATGGAGAAGGAAGGAGATTGAAGGGGAAGGGAAGAAAGGAAGGAGAGAGAGAGATTGAAGGGGAAGTGATGGAGATGGAAGGAAGGAAGATTGAAGGGGAAAGGAAGGATGGATGGAAGGAAGGAAGGAAGGAAGGAAGGAGAAAGAAATTGAAGGGGAAGGGATAGAGATGGAGATGGAAGGAGATTGAAGGGGAAAGGAAGGAGATGGAGAAGGAAGGAGATTGAAGGAGAAACGAAGGAAGGAAGATTGAAGGGGAAAGGAAGGAAATGGAGAAGGAAGGAGATTGAAGGGGAAAGGAAGGAGGTGGAGAAGGAAGGAGATTGACGGGGAAGGAAGGAAAGAAGGAAGGAAGATTGAAGGGGAAAGGAAGGAGATGGAGAAGAAAGGAGATTGAAGGGGAAGGAAGGAAGGAAGGCAGGAAGGAAGGAAGGCAGGAAGGAGAAAGATTGAAGGGGAAGGGATAGAGATGGAGATGGATGGAAGGAAGGAAGGAAGGAAGGAAGATTGAAGGGGAAAGGAAGGAGATGGAGAAGGAAGGAAGATTGAAGGGGAAAGGAAGGAGATGGAGAAGGAAGGAGATTGAAGGGGAAGGGAAGAATGGAAGGAGAGAGAGAGATTAAAGGGGAAGTGATGGAGATGGAAGGAAGGAAGATTGAAGGGGAAAGGAAGGATGGAAGGAAGGAAGGAAGGAAGGAGAAAGAAATTGAAGGGGAAGGGATAGAGATGGAGATGGAAGGAGATTGAAGGGGAAAGGAAGAATGGAAGGAAGGAAGGAAGGAGAAAGAAATTGAAGGGGAAGGGATAGAGATGGAGATGGAAGGAGATTGAAGGGGAAAGGAAGGAGATGGAGAAGGAAGGAGATTGAAGGGGAAGGAAGGAAGGAAGGCAGGAAGGAGAAAGATTGAAGGGGAAGGGATGGAGATGGAGATGGAGATGGAAGGAAGGAAGGAACGAAGGAAGATTGAAGGGGAAATGAAGGAGATGGAGAAGGAAGGAAGATTGAAGGGGAAAGGAAGGAGATGGAGAAGGAAGGAGATTGAAGGGGAAGGGAAGAAGGGAAGGAGAGAGAGAGATTAAAGGGGAAGTGATGGAGATGGAAGGAAGGAAGATTGAAGGGGAAAGGAAGGATGTAAGGAAGGAAGGAAGGAGAAAGAAATTGAAGGGGAATTGAAGGGGAGGGAAGGAAGGAAGGAAGGGGAGAGAGTGAAAGGGAAGGGAAGGAGGTGGAGATGGAAGGAAGGAAGGAAGATTGAAGGGGAAAGGAAGGAGATGGAGAAGGAAGGAGATTGAAGGGGAAAGGAAGGAGATGGAGAAGGAAGGAGATTGAAGGGGAAGGGAAGAAAGGAAGGAGAGAGAGAGATTGAAGGGGAAGTGATGGAGATGGAAGGAAGGAAGATTGAAGGGGAAAGGAAGGATGGATGGAAGGAAGGAAGGAAGGAAGGAAGGAGAAAGAAATTGAAGGGGAAGGGATAGAGATGGAGATGGAAGGAGATTGAAGGGGAAAGGAAGGAGATGGAGAAGGAAGGAGATTGAAGGAGAAACGAAGGAAGGAAGATTGAAGGGGAAAGGAAGGAAATGGAGAAGGAAGGAGATTGAAGGGGAAAGGAAGGAGGTGGAGAAGGAAGGAGATTGACGGGGAAGGAAGGAAAGAAGGAAGGAAGATTGAAGGGGAAAGGAAGGAGATGGAGAAGAAAGGAGATTGAAGGGGAAGGAAGGAAGGAAGGCAGGAAGGAAGGAAGGCAGGAAGGAGAAAGATTGAAGGGGAAGGGATAGAGATGGAGATGGATGGAAGGAAGGAAGGAAGGAAGGATGATTGAAGGGGAAAGGAAGGAGATGGAGAAGGAAGGAAGATTGAAGGGGAAAGGAAGGAGATGGAGAAGGAAGGAGATTGAAGGGGAAGGGAAGAATGGAAGGAGAGAGAGAGATTAAAGGGGAAGTGATGGAGATGGAAGGAAGGAAGATTGAAGGGGAAAGGAAGGATGGAAGGAAGGAAGGAAGGAAGGAGAAAGAAATTGAAGGGGAAGGGATAGAGATGGAGATGGAAGGAGATTGAAGGGGAAAGGAAGAATGGAAGGAAGGAAGGAAGGAGAAAGAAATTGAAGGGGAAGGGATAGAGATGGAGATGGAAGGAGATTGAAGGGGAAAGGAAGGAGATGGAGAAGGAAGGAGATTGAAGGGGAAGGAAGGAAGGAAGGCAGGAAGGAGAAAGATTGAAGGGGAAGGGATGGAGATGGAGATGGAGATGGAAGGAAGGAAGGAACGAAGGAAGATTGAAGGGGAAATGAAGGAGATGGAGAAGGAAGGAAGATTGAAGGGGAAAGGAAGGAGATGGAGAAGGAAGGAGATTGAAGGGGAAGGGAAGAAGGGAAGGAGAGAGAGAGATTAAAGGGGAAGTGATGGAGATGGAAGGAAGGAAGATTGAAGGGGAAAGGAAGGATGTAAGGAAGGAAGGAAGGAGAAAGAAATTGAAGGGGAATTGAAGGGGAGGGAAGGAAGGAAGGAAGGGGAGAGAGTGAAAGGGAAGGGAAGGAGGTGGAGATGGAAGGAAGGAAGGAAGATTGAAGGGGAAAGGAAGGAGATGGAGAAGGAAGGAGATTGAACGGGAAGGAAGGAAGGAAGGCAGGAAGGAAGGAAGGCAGGAAGGAGAAAGATTGAAGGGGAAGGGATGGAGATGGAGATGGAGATGGAAGGAAGGAAGGAAGGAAGGAAGGAAGATTGAAGGGGAAAGGAAGGAGATGGAGAAGGAAGGAAGATTGAAGGGGAAAGGAAGGAGATGGAGAAGGAAGGAGATTGAAGGGGAAGGGAAGAAAGGAAGGAGAGAGAGAGATTGAAGGGGAAGTGATGGAGATGGAAGGAAGGAAGATTGAAGGGGAAAGGAAGGGTGGAAGGAAGGAAGGAAGGAGAAAGAAATTGAAGGGGAAGGGGAAGGGATAGAGATGGAGATGGAAGGAGATTGAAGGGGAAAGGAAGGAGATGGAGAAGGAAGGAGATTGAAGGGGAAACGAAGGAAGGAAGATTGAAGGGGAAAGGAAGGAAATGGAGAAGGAAGGAGATTGAAGGGGAAAGGAAGGAGGTGGAGAAGGAAGGAGATTGATGGGGAAGGAAGGAAAGAAGGAAGGAAGATTGAAGGGGAAAGGAAGGAGATGGAGAAGAAAGGATATTGAAGGGGAAGGAAGGAAGGAAGGCAGGAAGGAAGGAAGGAAGGAAGGAGAAAGATTGAAGGGGAAGGGATGGAGATGGAGATGGAAGGAAGGAAGGAAGGAAGGAAGATTGAAGGGGAAAGGAAGGAGATGGAGAAGGAAGGAGATTGAAGGGGAAGGAAGGAAGGAAGGCAGGAAGGAGAAAGATTGAAGGGGAAGGGATGGAGATGGAGATGGAGATGGAGATGGAGATGGAGATGGAAGGAAGGAAGGAAGGAAGGAAGGAAGGAGAGAGATTGAAAGGGAAGGGATAGAGGTGGAGATGGAATGAAGGAAGGAAGATTGAAGGGGAAAGGAAGGAGATGGAGAAGGAAGGAGATTGAAGGGGAAGGAAGGAAGGAAGGCAGGAAGGAAGGAAGGCAGGAAGGAGAAAGATTGAAGGGGAAGGGATGGAGATGGAGATGGAGATGGAGATGGAGATGGAAGGAGGGAAGGAAGGAAGATTGAAGGGGAAAGGAAGGAGATGGAGAAGGAAGGAAGATTGAAGTGGAAAGGAAGGAGATGGAGAAGGAAGGAGATTGAAGGGGAAGGAAGGAAGGAAGGCAGGAAGGAGAAAGATTGAAGGGGAAGGGATGGAGATGGAGAAGGAAGGAAGATTGAAGGGGAAAGGAAGGAGATGGAGAAGGAAGGAGATTGAAGGGGAAGGGAAATAAGGAAGGAGAGAGAGAGATTAAAGGGGAAGTGATGGAGATGGAAGGAAGGAAGATTGAAGGTGAAAGGAAGGATGGAAGGAGAAAGAAATTGAAGGGGAAGGGATAGAGATGGAGATGGAAGGAGATTGAAGGGGAAAGGAAGGAGATGGAGAAGGAAGGAGATTGAAGGGGAGGGAAGGAAGGAAGGAAGGAAGGAGAGAGATTGAAAGGGAAGGGAAGGAGGTGGAGATGGAAGGAAGGAAGGAAGATTGAAGGGGAAAGGAAGGAGATGGAGAAGGAAGGAGATTGAAGGGGAAGGAAGGAAGGAAGGAAGGAAGGAGAAAGATTGAAGGGGAAGGGATGGAGATGGAGATGGAGATGGAGATGGAAGGAAGGAAGGAAGGAAGGAAGATTGAAGGGGAAAGGAAGGAGATGGAGAAGGAAGGAAGATTGAAGGGGAAAGGAAGGAGATGGAGAAGGAAGGAGACTGAAGGGGAAGGGAAGAAAGGAAGGAGAGAGAGAGATTGAAGGGGAAGTGATGGAGATGGAAGGAAGGAGATTGAAGGGGAGGGAAGGAAGGAAGGAAGGAAGGAAGGAAGGAGAGAGATTGAAAGGGAAGGGATGGAGTTGGAGATGGATGGAAGGAAGGAAGGAAGGCAGGAAGGAGAAAGATTGAAGGGGAAGGGATGGAGATGGAGATGGAGATGGAGATGGAAGGAAGGAAGGAAGGAAGGAAGGAAGGAAGATTGAAGGGGAAAGGAAGGAGATGGAGAAGGAAGGAACATTGAAGGGGAAAGGAAGGATGGAAGGAAGGAAGGAAGGAGAAAGAAATTGAAGGGGAAGGGATAGAGATGGAGATGGAAGGAGATTGTAGGGGAAAGGAAGGAGATGGAGAAGGAAGGAAGATTGAAGTGGAAAGGAAGGAGATGGAGAAGGAAGGAGATTGAAGGGGAAGGAAGGAAGGAAGGGAGGAAGGAGAAAGATTGAAGGGGAAGGGATGGAGATGGAGAAGGAAGGAAGATTGAAGGGGAAAGGAAGGAGATGGAGAAGGAAGGAGATTGAAGGGGAAGGGAAATAAGGAAGGAGAGAGAGAGATTAAAGGGGAAGTGATGGAGATGGAAGGAAGGAAGATTGAACGTGAAAGGAAGGATGGAAGGAGAAAGAAATTGAAGGGGAAGGGATAGAGATGGAGATGGAAGGAGATTGAAGGGGAAAGGAAGGAGATGGAGAAGGAAGGAGATTGAAGGGGAGGGAAGGAAGGAAGGAAGGAAGGAGAGAGATTGAAAGGGAAGGGAAGGAGGTGGAGATGGAAGGAAGGAAGGAAGATTGAAGGGGAAAGGAAGGAGATGGAGAAGGAAGGAGATTGAAGGGGAAGGAAGGAAGGAAGGAAGGAAGGAGAAAGATTGAAGGGGAAGGGATGGAGATGGAGATGGAGATGTTGATGGAAGGAAGGAAGGAAGGAAGGAAGATTGAAGGGGAAAGGAAGGAGATGGAGAAGGAAGGAAGATTGAAGGGGAAAGGAAGGAGATGGAGAAGGAAGGAGACTGAAGGGGAAGGGAAGAAAGGAAGGAGAGAGAGAGATTGAAGGGGAAGTGATGGAGATGGAAGGAAGGAGATTGAAGGGGAGGGAAGGAAGGAAGGAAGGAAGGAAGGAGAGAGATTGAAAGGGAAGGGATGGAGTTGGAGATGGAAGGAAGGAAGGAAGGAAGGCAGGAAGGAGAAAGATTGAAGGGGAAGGGATGGAGATGGAGATGGAGATGGAAGGAAGGAAGGAAGGAAGGAAGGAAGGAAGGAAGATTGAAGGGGAAAGGAAGGAGATGGAGAAGGAAGGAACATTGAAGGGGAAAGGAAGGATGGAAGGAAGGAAGGAAGGAGAAAGAAATTGAAGGGGAAGGGATAGAGATGGAGATGGAAGGAGATTGAAGGGGAAAGGAAGGAGATGGAGAAGGAAGGAGATTGAAGGGGAAACGAAGGAAGGAAGATTGAAGGGGAAAGGAAGGAAATGGAGAAGGAAGGAGATTGAAGGGGAAAGGAAGGAGGTGGAGAAGGAAGGAGATTGACGGCGAAGGAAGGAAAGAAGGAAGGAAGATTGAATGGGAAAGGAAGGAGATGGAGAAGAAAGGAGATTGAAGGGGAAGGAAGGAAGGAAGGCAGGAAGGAAGGAAGGCAGGAAGGAGAAACATTGAAGGGGAAGGGATGGAGATGGAGATGGAAGGAAGGAAGGAAGATTGAAGGGGAAAGGAAGGAGATGGAGAAGGAAGGAAGATTGAAGGGGAAAGGAAGGAGATGGAGAAGGAAGGAGATTGAAGGGGAAGGGAAGAATGGAAGGAGAGAGAGATTAAAGGGGAAGTGATGGAGATGGAAGGAAGGAAGATTGAAGGGGAAAGGAAGGATGGAAGGAAGGAAGGAAGGAGAAAGAAATTGAAGGGGAAGGGATAGAGATGGAGATGGAAGGAGATTGAAGGGGAAAGGAAGAATGGAAGGAAGGAAGGAAGGAAGGAGAAAGAAATTGAAGGGGAAGGGATAGAGATGGAGATGGAAGGAGATTGAAGGGGAAAGGAAGGAGATGGAGAAGGAAGGAGATTGAAGGGGAGGGAAGGAAGGAAGGAAGGAATGAGAGAGATTGAAAGGGAAGGGATGGAGGTGGAGATGGAAGGAAGGAAGGAAGATTGAAGGGGAAAGGAAGGAGATGGAGAAGGAAGGAAGATTGAAGGGGAAAGGAAGGAGATGGAGAAGGAAGGAGATTGAAGGGGAAGGGAAGAAAGGAAGGAGAGAGAGAGATTGAAGGGGAAGTAATGGAGATGGAAGGAAGGAAGATTGAAGGGGAAAGGAAGGATGTAAGGAAGGAAGGAAGGAGAAAGAAATTGAAGGGGAAGGGATAGAGATGGAGATGGAAGGAGATTGAAGGGGAAAGGAAAGAGATGGAGAAGGAAGGAGATTGAAGGGGAAAGGAAGAAGATGGAGAAGGAAGGAGATTGAAGGGGAGGGAAGGAAGGAAGGAAGGAAGGAGAGAGATTGAAAGGGAAGGGATGGAGGTGGAGATGGAAGGAAGGAAGGAAGATTGAAGGGGAAAGGAAGGAGATGGAGAAGGAAGGAGATTGAAGGGGAAGGAAGGAAGGAAGGCAGGCAGGAAGGAAGGCAGGAAGGAGAGAGATTGAAAGGGAAGGGATGGAGGTGGAGATGGAAGGAAGGAAGGAAGGAGAAAGAAATTGAAGGGGAAGGGATAGAGATGGAGATGGAAGGAGATTGAAGGGGAAAGGAAGGAGATGGAGAAGGAAGGAGATTGAAGGGGAAACGAAGGAGGTGGAGAAGGAAGGAGATTGACGGGGAAGGAAGGAAAGAAGGAAGGAAGATTGAAGGTGAAAGGAAGGAGATGGAGAAGAAAGGAGATTGAAGGGGAAGGAAGGAAGGAAGGCAGGAAGGAAGGAAGGCAGGAAGGAGAAAGATTGAAGGGGAAGGGATGGAGATGGAGATGGAAGGAAGGAAGGAAGGAAGGAAGATTGAAGGGGAAAGGAAGGAGATGGAGAAGGAAGGAAGATTGAAGGGGAAAGGAAGGAGATGGAGAAGGAAGGAGATTGAAGGGGAAGGGAAGAATGGAAGGAGAGAGAGAGATTAAAGGGGAAGTGGTGGAGATGGAAGGAAGGAAGATTGAAGGGGAAAGGAAGGATGGAAGGAAGGAAGGAAGGAGAAAGAAATTGAAGGGGAAGGGATAGAGATGGAGATGGAAGGAGATTGAAGGGGAAAGGAAGAATGGAAGGAAGGAAGGAAGGAGAAAGAAATTGAAGGGGAAGGGATAGAGATGGAGATGGAAGGAGATTGAAGGGGAAAGGAAGGAGATGGAGAAGGAAGGAGATTGAAGGGGAAGGAAGGAAGGAAGGCAGGAAGGAGAAAGATTGAAGGGGAAGGGATGGAGATGGAGATGGAGATGGAAGGAAGGAAGGAAGGAAGGAAGATTGAAGGGGAAAGGAAGGAGATGGAGAAGGAAGGAAGATTGAAGGGGAAAGGAAGGAGATGGAGAAGGAAGGAGATTGAAGGGGAAGGGAAGAAGGGAAGGAGAGAGAGAGATTAAAGGGGAAGTGATGGAGATGGAAGGAAGGAAGATTGAAGGGGAAAGGAAGGATGTAAGGAAGGAAGGAAGGAGAAAGAAATTGAAGGGGAAGGGATAGAGATGGAGATGGAAGGAGATTGAAGGGGAAAGGAAGGAGATGGAGAAGGAAGGAGATTGAAGGGGAGGGAAGGAAGGAAGGAAGGAAGGAGAGAGATTGAAAGGGAAGGGAAGGAGGTGGAGATGGAAGGAAGGAAGGAAGATTGAAGGGGAAAGGAAGGAGATGGAGAAGGAAGGAGATTGAAGGGGAAGGAAGGAAGGAAGGAAGGAAGGAGAAAGATTGAAGGGGAAGGGATGGAGATGGAGATGGAGATGTTGATGGAAGGAAGGAAGGAAGGAAGGAAGATTGAAGGGGAAAGGAAGGAGATGGAGAAGGAAGGAAGATTGAAGGGGAAAGGAAGGAGATGGAGAAGGAAGGAGACTGAAGGGGAAGGGAAGAAAGGAAGGAGAGAGAGAGATTGAAGGGGAAGTGATGGAGATGGAAGGAAGGAGATTGAAGGGGAGGGAAGGAAGGAAGGAAGGAAGGAAGGAAGGAAGGAGAGAGATTGAAAGGGAAGGGATGGAGTTGGAGATGGAAGGAAGGAAGGAAGGAAGGCAGGAAGGAGAAAGATTGAAGGGGAAGGGATGGAGATGGAGATGGAGATGGAAGGAAGGAAGGAAGGAAGGAAGGAAGGAAGGAAGATTGAAGGGGAAAGGAAGGAGATGGAGAAGGAAGGAACATTGAAGGGGAAAGGAAGGATGGAAGGAAGGAAGGAGAAAGAAATTGAAGGGGAAGGGATAGAGATGGAGATGGAAGGAGATTGAAGGGGAAAGGAAGGAGATGGAGAAGGAAGGAGATTGAAGGGGAAACGAAGGAAGGAAGATTGAAGGGGAAAGGAAGGAAATGGAGAAGGAAGGAGATTGAAGGGGAAAGGAAGGAGGTGGAGAAGGAAGGAGATTGACGGCGAAGGAAGGAAAGAAGGAAGGAAGATTGAATGGGAAAGGAAGGAGATGGAGAAGAAAGGAGATTGAAGGGGAAGGAAGGAAGGAAGGCAGGAAGGAAGGAAGGCAGGAAGGAGAAACATTGAAGGGGAAGGGATGGAGATGGAGATGGAAGGAAGGAAGGAAGATTGAAGGGGAAAGGAAGGAGATGGAGAAGGAAGGAAGATTGAAGGGGAAAGGAAGGAGATGGAGAAGGAAGGAGATTGAAGGGGAAGGGAAGAATGGAAGGAGAGAGAGAGATTAAAGGGGAAGTGATGGAGATGGAAGGAAGGAAGATTGAAGGGGAAAGGAAGGATGGAAGGAAGGAAGGAAGGAGAAAGAAATTGAAGGGGAAGGGATAGAGATGGAGATGGAAGGAGATTGAAGGGGAAAGGAAGAATGGAAGGAAGGAAGGAAGGAAGGAAGGAAGGAGAAAGAAATTGAAGGGGAAGGGATAGAGATGGAGATGGAAGGAGATTGAAGGGGAAAGGAAGGAGATGGAGAAGGAAGGAGATTGAAGGGGAGGGAAGGAAGGAAGGAAGGAATGAGAGAGATTGAAAGGGAAGGGATGGAGGTGGAGATGGAAGGAAGGAAGGAAGATTGAAGGGGAAAGGAAGGAGATGGAGAAGGAAGGAAGATTGAAGGGGAAAGGAAGGAGATGGAGAAGGAAGGAGATTGAAGGGGAAGGGAAGAAAGGAAGGAGAGAGAGAGATTGAAGGGGAAGTAATGGAGATGGAAGGAAGGAAGATTGAAGGGGAAAGGAAGGATGTAAGGAAGGAAGGAAGGAGAAAGAAATTGAAGGGGAAGGGATAGAGATGGAGATGGAAGGAGATTGAAGGGGAAAGGAAAGAGATGGAGAAGGAAGGAGATTGAAGGGGAAAGGAAGAAGATGGAGAAGGAAGGAGATTGAAGGGGAGGGAAGGAAGGAAGGAAGGAAGGAGAGAGATTAAAAGGGAAGGGATGGAGGTGGAGATGGAAGGAAGGAAGGAAGATTGAAGGGGAAAGGAAGGAGATGGAGAAGGAAGGAGATTGAAGGGGAAGGAAGGAAGGAAGGCAGGAAGGAAGGAAGGCAGGAAGGAGAGAGATTGAAAGGGAAGGGATGGAGGTGGAGATGGAAGGAAGGAAGAAGGAGAAAGAAATTGAAGGGGAAGGGATAGAGATGGAGATGGAAGGAGATTGAAGGGGAAAGGAAGGAGATGGAGAAGGAAGGAGATTGAAGGGGAAACGAAGGAGGTGGAGAAGGAAGGAGATTGACGGGGAAGGAAGGAAAGAAGGAAGGAAGATTGAAGGTGAAAGGAAGGAGATGGGAGAAGAAAGGAGATTGAAGGGGAAGGAAGGAAGGAAGGCAGGAAGGAAGGAAGGCAGGAAGGAGAAAGATTGAAGGGGAAGGGATGGAGATGGAGATGGAAGGAAGGAAGGAAGGAAGGAAGATTGAAGGGGAAAGGAAGGAGATGGAGAAGGAAGGAAGATTGAAGGGGAAAGGAAGGAGATGGAGAAGGAAGGAGATTGAAGGGGAAGGGAAGAATGGAAGGAGAGAGAGAGATTAAAGGGGAAGTGGTGGAGATGGAAGGAAGGAAGATTGAAGGGGAAAGGAAGGATGGAAGGAAGGAAGGAAGGAGAAAGAAATTGAAGGGGAAGGGATAGAGATGGAGATGGAAGGAGATTGAAGGGGAAAGGAAGAATGGAAGGAAGGAAGGAAGGAGAAAGAAATTGAAGGGGAAGGGATAGAGATGGAGATGGAAGGAGATTGAAGGGGAAAGGAAGGAGATGGAGAAGGAAGGAGATTGAAGGGGAAGGAAGGAAGGAAGGCAGGAAGGAGAAAGATTGAAGGGGAAGGGATGGAGATGGAGATGGAGATGGAAGGAAGGAAGGAAGGAAGGAAGATTGAAGGGGAAAGGAAGGAGATGGAGAAGGAAGGAAGATTGAAGGGGAAAGGAAGGAGATGGAGAAGGAAGGAGATTGAAGGGGAAGGGAAGAAGGGAAGGAGAGAGAGAGATTAAAGGGGAAGTGATGGAGATGGAAGGAAGGAAGATTGAAGGGGAAAGGAAGGATGTAAGGAAGGAAGGAAGGAGAAAGAAATTGAAGGGGAAGGGATAGAGATGGAGATGGAAGGAGATTGAAGGGGAAAGGAAGAATGGAAGGAAGGAAGGAAGGAGAAAGAAATTGAAGGGGAAGGGATAGAGATGGAGATGGAAGGAGATTGAAGGGGAAAGGAAGGAGATGGAGAAGGAAGGAGATTGAAGGGGAAGGAAGGAAGGAAGGCAGGAAGGAGAAAGATTGAAGGGGAAGGGATGGAGATGGAGATGGAGATGGAGATGGAAGGAAGGAAGGAAGGAAGGAAGGAAGATTGAAGGGGAAAGGAAGGAGATGGAGAAGGAAGGAAGATTGAAGGGGAAAGGAAGGAGATGGAGAAGGAAGGAGATTGAAGGGGAAGGGAAGAAGGGAAGGAGAGAGAGAGATTAAAGGGGAAGTGATGGAGATGGAAGGAAGGAAGATTGAAGGGGAAAGGAAGGATGTAAGGAAGGAAGGAAGGAGAAAGAAATTGAAGGGGAAGGGATAGAGATGGAGATGGAAGGAGATTGAAGGGGAAAGGAAGGAGATGGAGAAGGAAGGAGATTGAAGGGGAAAGGAAGAAGATGGAGAAGGAAGGAGATTGAAGGGGAGGGAAGGAAGGAAGGAAGGAAGGAAGGAAGGAAGGAGAGAGATTGAAAGGGAAGGGATGGAGGTGGAGATGGAAGGAAGGAAGGAAGATTGAAGGGGAAAGGAAGGAGATGGAGAAGGAAGGAGATTGAAGGGGAAGGAAGGAAGGAAGGCAGGAAGGAAGGAAGGCAGGAAGGAGAAAGATTGAAGGGGAAGGGATGGAGATGGAGATGGAGATGGAGATGGAAGGAAGGAAGGAAGGAAGATTGAAGGGGAAAGGAAGGAGATGGAGAAGGAAGGAAGATTGAAGGGGAAAGGAAGGAGATGGAGAAGGAAGGAGATTGAAGGGGAAGGAAGGAAGGATGGAAAATTGAAGGGGAAAGGAAGGATGGAAGGAAGGAAGAAAGGAAGGAAAAAGAGATTGAAGGGGAAGGGATGGAGATAGAGATGGAAGGAAGGAAAGAAGATTGAAGGGGAAAGGAAGGAGATGGAGAAGGAAGGAAATTGAAGGGGAAAGGAAGGAAGGAAGGAAGATTGAAGGGGAAAGGAAGGAGATGGAGAAGGAAGGAGATTGAAAGGGAAGGAAGGAAGGCAGGAAGGAAGGAAGGAAGGAAGGAAGGCAGGAAGGAGAAAGATTGAAGGGGAAGGGATGGAGATGGAGATGGAAGGAAGGAAGGAAGGAAGATTGAAGGGGAAAGGAAGGAGATGGAGAAGGAAGGAAGATTGAAGGGGAAAGGAAGGAGATGGAGAAGGAAGGAGATTGAAGGGGAAGGGAAGAAAGTAAGGAGAGAGAGAGATTGAAGGGGAAGTGATGGAGATGGAAGGAAGGAAGATTGAAGGGGAAAGGAAGGATGGAAGGAAGGAAGGAAGGAGAAAGAAATTGAAGGGGAAGGGATAGAGATGGAGATGGAAGGAGATTGAAGGGGAAAGGAAGGAGATGGAGAAGGAAGGAGATTGAAGGGGAAACGAAGGAAGGAAGATTGAAGGGGAAAGGAAGGAAATGGAGAAGGAAGGAGATTGAAGGGGAAAGGAAGGAGGTGGAGAAGGAAGGAGATTGACGGGGAAGGAAGGAAAGAAGGAAGGAAGATTGAAGGGGAAAGGAAGGAGATGGAGAAGAAAGGAGATTGAAGGGGAAGGAAGGAAGGAAGGCAGGCAGGAAGGAAGGAAGGCAGGAAGGAGAAAGATTGAAGGGGAAGGTATGGAGATGGAGATGGAAGGAAGGAAGGAAGGAAGGAAGGAAGATTGAAGGGGAAAGGAAGGAGATGGAGAAGGAAGGAAAATTGAAGGGGAAAGGAAGGAGATGGAGAAGAAAGGAGATTTATATTTTTTTTTTATATTTTTGTTTTTGTTTATTAGTATTTAGTTGAAGGAATGAAAGGGGAAGGAAGGAAGGAAGGCAGGAAGGAAGGAAGGCAGGAAGGAGAAAGATTGAAGGGGAAGGTATGGAGATGGAGATGGAAGGAAGGAAGGAAGGAAGGAAGGAAGGAAGATTGAAGGGGAAAGGAAGGAGATGGAGCAGGAAGGAGATTGAAGGGGAAAGGAAGAAGATGGAGAAGGAAGGAGATTGAAGGGGAGGGAAGGAAGGAAGGAAGGAGAGAGATTGAAAGGAAGGGATGGAGGTGGAGATGGAAGGAAGGAAGGAAGGAAGGAAGGAAGATTGAAGGGGAAAGGAAGGAGATGGAGAAGGAAGGAGATTGAAGGGGAAGGAAGGAAGGAAGGAGAGAGATTAAAGGGGAAGTGATGGAGATGGAAGGAAGATTGAAGGGGAAAGGAAGGAGATGGAGAAGGAAGGAAGATTGAAGGGGAAAGGAAGGAAGGAAGGCAGGAAGGAGAAAGATTGAAGGGGAAGGGATGGAGATGGAGATGGAAGGAAGGAAGGAAGGAAGGAAGGAAGATTGAAGGGGAAAGGAAGGAGATGGAGAAGGAAGGAGATTGAAGGGGAAGGAAGGAAGGAAGGCAGGAAGGAGAAAGATTGAAGGGGAAGGGATGGAGATGGAGATGGAGATGGAAGGAAGGAAGGAAGGAAGATTGAAGGGGAAAGGAAGGAGATGGAGAAGGAAGGAAGATTGAAGGGGAAAGGAAGGAGATGGAGAAGGAAGGAGATTGAAGGGGAAGGGAAGAAAGGAAGGAGAGAGAGAGATTAAAGGGGAAGTGATGGAGATGGAAGGAAGGAAGATTGAAGGGGAAAGGAAGCATGTAAGGAAGGAAGGAAGGAGAAAGAAATTGAAGGGGAAGGGATAGAGATGGAGATGGAAGGAGATTGAAGGGGAAAGGAAGGAGATGGAGAAGGAAGGAGATTGAAGGGGAAAGGAAGAAGATGGAGAAGGAAGGAGATTGAAGGGGAGGGAAGGAAGGAAGGAAGGAAGGAAGGAGAGAGATTGAAAGGGAAGGGATGGAGGTGGAGATGGAAGGAAGGAAGGAAGATTGAAGGGGAAAGGAAGGAGATGGAGAAGGAAGGAGATTGAAGGGGAAGGAAGGAAGGAAGGCAGGAAGGAAGGAAGGCAGGAAGGAGAAAGATTGAAGGGGAAGGGATGGAGATGGAGATGGAGATGGAGATGGAAAAAAGGGAGGAAGGAAGGAAGATTGAAGGGGAAAGGAAGGAGATGGAGAAGGAAGGAAGATTGAAGGGGAAAGGAAGGAGATGGAGAAGGAAGGAGATTGAAGGGGAAGGGAAGAAAGGAAGGAGAGAGAGATTGAAGGGGAAGTGATGGAGATGGAAGGAAGGAAGATTGAAGGGGAAAGGAATGATGGAAGGAAGGAAGGAAGGAGAAAGAAATTGAAGGGGAAGGGATAGAGATGGAGATGGAAGGAGATTGAAGGGGAAAGGAAGGAGATGGAGAAGGAAGGACATTGAAGGGGAAAGGAAGAAGATGGAGAAGGAAGGAGATTGAAGGGGAGGGAAGAAAGGAAGGAAGGAAGGAGAGAGATTGAAAGGGAAGGGATGGAGGTGGAGATGGAAGGAAGGAAGGAAGATTGAAGGGGAAAGGAAGGAGATGGAGAAGGAAGGAGATTGAAGGGGAAGGAAGGAAGGAAGGCAGGAAGGAAGGAAGGCAGGAAGGAGAAAGATTGAAGGGGAAGGGATGGAGATGGAGATGGAGATGGAGATGGAGATGGAAGGAAGGAAGGAAGGAAGATTGAAGGGGAAAGGAAGGAGATGGAGAAGGAAGGAAGATTGAAGGGGAAAGGAAGGATGGAAGGAAGGAAGGAAGGAGAAAGAAATTGAAGGGGAAGGGATAGAGATGGAGATGGAAGGAGATTGTAGGGGAAAGGAAGGAGATGGAGAAGGAAGGAGATTGAAGGGGAAGGAAGGAAGGATGGAAGATTGATGGGGAAAGGAAGAATGGAAGGAAGAAAGGAAGGAGAAAGAGATTGAAGGGGAAGGGATGGAGATGGAGATGGAAGGAAGGAAAGAACATTGAAGGGGAAAGGAAGGAGATGGAGAAGGAAGGAAATTGAAGGGGAAAAGAAGGAAGGAAGGAAGATTGAAGGGGAAAGGAAGGAGATGGAGAAGGAAGGAAGATTGGAGGGGAAAGGAAGGAGATGGAGAAGGAAGGAGATTGAAGGGGAAGGGAAGAAAGGAAGGAGAGAGAGAGATTGAAGGGGAAGTGATGGAGATGGAAGGAAGGAAGATTGAAGGGAGGATGGAAGGGGGGGGGGAAGGAAGGAAGGATGGAAGGAAGGAAGGAAGGAAGGAAGGAGAAAGAAATTGAAGGGGAAGGGATAGAGATGGAGATGGAAGGAGATTGAAGGGGAAAGGAAGGAGATGGAGAAGGAAGGAGATTGAAGGGGAAACGAAGGAAGGAAGATGAAGGGGAAAGGAAGGAAATGGAGAAGGAAGGAGATTGAAGGGGAAAGGAAGGAGGTGGAGAAGGAAGGAGATTGACGGGGAAGGAAGGAAAGAAGGAAGGAAGATTGAAGGGGAAAGGAAGGAGATGGAGAAGAAAGGAGATTGAAGGGGAAGGAAGGAAGGAAGGCAGGCAGGAAGGAAGGAAGGCAGGAAGGAGAAAGATTGAAGGGGAAGGTATGGAGATGGAGATGGAAGGAAGGAAGGAAGGAAGGAAGGAAGATTGAAGGGAAAGGAAGGAGATGGAGAAGGAAGGAAAATTGAAGGGGAAAGGAAGGAGATGGAGAAGAAAGGAGATTGAAGGGGAAGGAAGGAAGGAAGGCAGGAAGGAAGGAAGGCAGGAAGGAGAAAGATTGAAGGGGAAGGTATGGAGATGGAGATGGAAGGAAGGAAGGAAGGAAGGAAGGAAGATTGAAGGGGAAAGGAAGGAGATGGAGCAGGAAGGAGATTGAAGGGGAAAGGAAGGAGATGGAGAAGGAAGGAGATTGAAGGGGAGGGAAGGAAGGAAGGAAGGAGAGAGATTGAAAGGAAGGGATGGAGGTGGAGATGGAAGGAAGGAAGGAAGGAAGGAAGGAAGATTGAAGGGGAAAGGAAGGAGATGGAGAAGGAAGGAGATTGAAGGGGAAGGAAGGAAGGAAGGAGAGAGATTAAAGGGGAAGTGATGGAGATGGAAGGAAGATTGAAGGGGAAAGGAAGGAGATGGAGAAGGAAGGAAGATTGAAGGGGAAAGGAAGGAAGGAAGGCAGGAAGGAGAAAGATTGAAGGGGAAGGGATGGAGATGGAGATGGAAGGAAGGAAGGAAGGAAGGAAGGAAGATTGAAGGGGAAAGGAAGGAGATGGAGAAGGAAGGAGATTGAAGGGGAAGGAAGGAAGGAAGGCAGGAAGGAGAAAGATTGAAGGGGAAGGGATGGAGATGGAGATGGAGATGGAAGGAAGGAAGGAAGGAAGATTGAAGGGGAAAGGAAGGAGATGGAGAAGGAAGGAAGATTGAAGGGGAAAGGAAGGAGATGGAGAAGGAAGGAGATTGAAGGGGAAGGGAAGAAAGGAAGGAGAGAGAGAGATTAAAGGGGAAGTGATGGAGATGGAAGGAAGGAAGATTGAAGGGGAAGGGATAGAGATGGAGATGGAAGGAGATTGAAGGGGAAAGGAAGGAGATGGAGAAGGAAGGAGATTGAAGGGGAAAGGAAGAAGATGGAGAAGGAAGGAGATTGAAGGGGAGGGAAGGAAGGAAGGAAGGAAGGAGAGAGATTGAAAGGGAAGGGATGGAGGTGGAGATGGAAGGAAGGAAGGAAGATTGAAGGGGAAAGGAAGGAGATGGAGAAGGAAGGAGATTGAAGGGGAAGGAAGGAAGGAAGGCAGGAAGGAAGGAAGGCAGAAGGAGAAAGATTGAAGGGGAAGGGATGGAGATGGAGATGGAGATGGAGATGGAAAAAGGGAGGAAGGAAGGAAGATTGAAGGGGAAAGGAAGGAGATGGAGAAGGAAGGAAGATTGAAGGGGAAAGGAAGGAGATGGAGAAGGAAGGAGATTGAAGGGGAAGGGAAGAAAGGAAGGAGAGAGAGATTGAAGGGGAAGTGATGGAGATGGAAGGAAGGAAGATTGAAGGGGAAAGGAATGATGGAAGGAAGGAAGGAAGGAGAAAGAAATTGAAGGGGAAGGGATAGAGATGGAGATGGAAGGAGATTGAAGGGGAAAGGAAGGAGATGGAGAAGGAAGGAGATTGAAGGGGAAAGGAAGAAGATGGAGAAGGAAGGAGATTGAAGGGGAGGGAAGAAGGAAGGAAGGAAGGAGAGAGATTGAAAGGGAAGGGATGGAGGTGGAGATGGAAGGAAGGAAGGAAGATTGAAGGGGAAAGGAAGGAGATGGAGAAGGAAGGAGATTGAAGGGGAAGGAAGGAAGGAAGGCAGGAAGGAAGGAAGGCAGGAAGGAGAAAGATTGAAGGGGAAGGGATGGAGATGGAGATGGAGATGGAGATGGAGATGGAAGGAAGGAAGGAAGGAAGATTGAAGGGGAAAGGAAGGAGATGGAGAAGGAAGGAAGATTGAAGGGGAAAGGAAGGATGGAAGGAAGGAAGGAAGGAAGGAGAAAGAAATTGAAGGGGAAGGATAGAGATGGAGATGGAAGGAGATTGTAGGGGAAAGGAAGGAGATGGAGAAGGAAGGAGATTGAAGGGGAAAGGAAGGAAGGAAGATTGAAGGGGAAAGGAAGGAGATGAGAAGAAG
>JARGCV010000397.1:2015000-2277093 GCA_034064705.1 Bothrops alternatus | reverse complement strand
ATCAATTTCCATGTGCGGTGCCTGTTGTGCTGGCCTGGCAGGCTGGGAACATAATAGTTCTTGCTGGTTTCCTCACAACTAGCAACACTGTCATTGAGCAACACGGGGGAAGGCTCCTCAGCTGTAATTGAGGGAAGGGGGGCAGCCGGCTCTCCCCCACGAGGTTCTCACCCTCATCTCCCCATCGCTCCACTGCTCCAGGCTCTCCTCCTCTCAAGAGGGGGGAGGAAAGGGGCCAGCCGCGAGGCTCCAGCATGTCCTCACCTTGCCGCATCCTCAGCTGTCATTGAGGGAGGGGAGGGGCCGGCTCTCTCCCTGCGGGGCTCCTCAGCTATCATTAACAAAAGGGGGGAGGCCAGCCGGCTCTCCCCCCGGGGAATTCTTAATCCACCGCAGGTCTGCTACTCCAGATCTTTACTGCTACGCCAGCTCCCGGCTCCAAATCACATAATCCTCCAAGGCCTCGGCATTTCCAAAGATGCTGCGTGTGGCTGCCGATGCCTCTGCTCGCCCCAACTCAGTCCGGATTCCTGAAGCCCTGTTTCACCGCCAGATGGTCGGCAGCATTTTCCGGTAACCACCCAGGGGTGTTTGATGGAAATATACCTCCTGGGTGGGCTCCCCAAACCTCATCTCCTGGACCCAAGCATCGGACGCTCAGGCATAAGTGTCCATCTTGCGCATGCTCTCTTCTCTTTGCAGTTTTATCTACAATATATGCTCTTATTTTAGGCTATATTTCTCTGATTAACAGGTGCTGGGGTACATGTCTTTTCCATGTTAATGCCATAGGGCTGAACTACCTACAAGCTAAAGATTCTCCAGATTTATCACAACATAGTCTTATTCCTATGTCCTTGTACCACTTTTCTTTTTTCTACCTTTCCTTGCCTTCCTTGGCCTGGAAAATTTCTGATGAAAAAGTTACTATACCATCTTCCTTTGCAGCATACCTAGACTTCAGTTAAAGGAAAAAGATAAATCAAAAACATCGGTGACACTTTTCTTAAATAAAGTATAAAGTGGAATAATGGACAGATAAAGATAAGATTAGAGATGTTGAAGAAGAAGAAACATCCAGCAAAGTATATGTGGATCTCCAGAGATCTCATGGGTTCTTTTAACTTGAAAGCACTACTACTTTCTCATCACATAGTTTTAAATGGAGAAACTTTACAGAACCAAAGATTCCCCATCATGGTTTACCATGAGACAAAAGATATTTCTATTATCTGTGAAGCTCATTTACTTTTTCCACAACCAGCAGTAATAGAAGCTCACCCCTAAATAGAATGACATTGACAGAAGGGCACTGTATGAGTGAGATGGACAGTTTTAAATTTAAATAAATAAATAACCTTGCCAACCTTGCCAAATAAATAACATTACCAATCTTGGCAATGATGGTGAAAAGCAAGGACCATAACTTTCTAGAACTACAGTCCTGAGCTGTGGAACTGCTTGTGATCAGAAGGGTGGGGGTGGGTGTTGTTGTTTTTATTTTTTGTATATTGGGTTTTTCTGTGGTGCTACTCCCGAAAGGGCTGCTGGAGTCCGAGTTCTCCTGGCCCTCTTGGTATGGCTGCTGATCCTCAGTGGTCCCTCACTTAGGCACCTCTGTTTGGCTTAGAACACATGAACGGCGTGATGGTCAGTCTCTCTCAGAAGGCAGGTCATGAGCAGGAAAAGTATTCAGGTGGCTGATCAGCTCTTCTTCTTCCTTCTCTCTCTCTCTCTCTCTCTCTCCTCTCTCTCTCTCTCTCTCTCTCTCTCTCTCTCCCTCTCTCTCCTCTCTCTCTCTCTCTCTCTCTCTCTCTCTCTCTTCTCCTCTCCCCTCTCCCTCTCCCTCTCCTCTCTCTCTCTCTCTCTCTCTCTCTCTCTCTCTCTCTCTCTCCTCCTCTCTCTCCTCTCTCTCTCTCTCTCTCCCCACAGAAACCTTTCCTATCCTATCCCCTCTCTCCCTCAGGCTTTTTCCACAGAAGCCTCTCCCATTCCTCCCTATCGTCCTCTTTCCCAGGTTTATCCTGGGCCTCAGCAGAGCCTTCACTCCTCTCTCCTTCTCGCTGTCTTCTCCCCCAGCATCTCCCACCACTGCCACCCTACCCCTGCTACATTTGTAAGCTACCCTGAGTCACTGACAGTGAGGGGGTGGCCAAATAAATTCAAATAAATACTAAGTAACAAACAAACGAACTAACGCCAGAGATAGCAGGCAGGCAAGGATAGAACTGACAATGTCAGGACTCAAATAGTGGCTGGAAGATTCCAAACTAACTTGGTGATTGATATGAAGGAAGAGAAGAATTTTATCAAATGTAAAAAGCACTCTTCTCCAACATGCAGTACAAAAGGGAAAAAGAAGAAATCCAAGTCTCCTCTTTTGAGAAGGAGGCTCTGCAAGACAGCCCATAGGGTTTAGGGGCTGACCTGGTAAAAAATACTGGACTACCTTTCTAAGTCCCTTGAAACTGTCATTATGAAAACTTTTACAGCTCTACCTAATCAGAGAAAACTGACAAACTGAAAGTGGATCTGCCATGAAGTCTGAGGGAGATAATCACAATTTTGAAATTTTACAAATCTCTCCTCTCGAGCGATGCCTCAGAAATACTTCCTGAACCTATTCCTCTCAGATCTCGGCCATATGAGTTCAGAGAGACAGAACAGAGATTAATGCATAAATGAAGTTCTCAGTGTGATCAACAATTTGAACTGTAAGCCATAATACAGGTTATGTATATATTTAAAAAAAAAAAGCTAAAGGTTTCCAATTCTTGGGTGCAGTGCTCATCTCCGAAGGACACAGCATTGTCCGAAGACACTTTCCGTGGTCATGTAGCCAATATGGCTATACACCAAAGGCATACGGAACATTGTTACCTTCCACCAAAATGGTGCCTATTATTCTACTTGCATTTGCGTGCTTTTGAACTGTTGGTGTGGGCAGGAGCTGAGGCAGTGCTCAGGTTTCGAACCCAGACTGTCAGCTTTCTAGCTGGCAAGTTCAGCATCCTTAACTGTTGAGCCTTTGTGCCCAAAGTATATATACCGGTATGTACATAATATGTACATAATACATAATACACATACAGGTTTATCAGTGAAAAATTTAGGAAGTGTGAAATAATCGATTAGTTTTAAAATCAGATAGATGAATTTTAAAGGATCCATCTACTAAGCATTACTTTGGCACCAATTCTGTATATGTATTAAACTCTTTCTTTGACTTCAGCTTAGTTAATTTCATGTGTTGTCCTACTACAAGATTTTCAGAATCTTCACTTTTTTAGGCATGTCAAAAGTAGAATTATAAAAAAAACATGAGACATATATTGTAAAAAATATATAATGCTGAACTGCATGGTCATTTAAAATGCATTATATGTACCGTAGATTTTAATAGTTATTTTTTGCCAATGCTATATTGAAGGATGGGTATAGATTATAATAAGATGACCTATCAAAAAGTTATTGGATTGATTCTGCTGAATAAAGTATTTTAGTTGAAAGCAATAGTGTCTACTATTTAGCAGAGTAATTTATTTACTAATAAGAAGGGAACTATAGAAGAAAAATGATATTGCTAAGGGTGTGTATACATTGCATAGAGTGTTTAGATGAAATAGATTTGGTAGAGATTTATTAACTATGGTTATTTTATAGTTGGTTGTATAGTTTGGTTTTTTTAATTGGTCCTGTTTTAAGATTAGACATGTAATATTGGGGTATATTAATTTAGATTATTGGTAAGCATGTAGATTTAAGGAATGAAATTTCTGATGAAGAGTATTTTATAAAATGTATATAAGAATGTAAACATTGATGTATAATTGAGATTATGAGTTTTTGTTATGATGAATAGAATGGATGAAATAAGATTTTTTTAATAAGGTAATATAATTTACACAAATGAAATAAAATTAATAAAAAATGGATTTAGAAAATGATTTGATGGAAATATTAAATGGAGTATTTTGGTTATTTTAAGGTTTTATTTAGGTTATTTTTAAACTAGAGATTATTTTTAAAATCTTGTTTGAAATATAAAATATAAAATTAAAAAAAGAAAAATGTTATATAGAGACACAGAGAGACAGAGATATCCCCTCTTTTTTAACTGTTCTCCCATTTTGACTCTTTTCCCCCTTTTTGTTGTTATTATGTAATTTATCAACTCTTGAAATTTAATAAAAGATTTCTTTAAAACTAATAGAAATCTAAATCATTTAATATTTTATACAGAGAGGTATAACCAAAATCTCTACTTCGCTAATGGATTGGTGTCAGCCATGTGTCATGGATTCTACATGGAAACTAAAAAAAACTTTTGCATGATTTCATTTACATGTGAATTTCATTTACATGTCACATGTATGACTATCTGTCTGCTGGACAGAAGTCTTGGGTGTGTGATCGGTGCAAGGAGCTCCTGGCTCTATGGGAACAGGTTCTTTCCCTTGAAGCCAAGGTAGCAGAGAGAAGCAGAGAGAGATAGTGAGGCAGGAGAAGATCTTCAGGGATGCAGCAGGAACGTCCCACTCCATGCTGAGCAGCTCTCCAGCTGCTTTGGAGAATGGAGATCTTGGGCAGGGAGGACATCAATCTGTGGAAGAGGAACAAGCTCCCTTAGTTGGGACCCCCTTCCTTGGAGGATGTGCCCATATCCTCTTGCACCGAGGATACTTCTCCGCGGGTGGTGGGAGGGGGGCTTCTTGTAGTGGGTGATTCGATTGTTAGAAATATAGAGAGACGGGTTTGTGATGGAAGTGTTGACCGCATGGTAAACTGCCTGCCGGGTGCAAAGGTTGCAGACATCACGAGGCATCTAGACAGGCTGATAGACAGTGCTGGGATGGAGCCAACTGTCGTGGTACATGTCAGTACCAATGACATTGGGAAAGCTAAGCGGAAGGTCCTGGAAGCCAAATTTAGGTTGCATATAGCAAAGAATATTAAAAATAATAACAAAACCTTTTTTTAAATACATCAGAAGCAGGAACCCAACCAGAAAAACAGTTGGGCCACTCGATGACAATGGTCAGAAGGGGGATAATCAGAGAAGACAAGGAGATTGCTGAGAGGCTAAATGACTTCTTTGCCCTCCGTTTTCACTGAGGAGGATAGAGAGCATCTGCCTGCCACTGAGTTAGTTTTCCCAGGAAGGGAAATAGAAGAATTAAACCTGATAGAGATAAACAAGGAAGATGTTCTTGCATGCCTTTCTAAACTAAACGTCAACAAATTACCGGGTCCAGACGGCATCCACCCTAGAGTTCTCAAGGAACTCAAGTGTGAAATTGCTGAACTTCTATCTAAAATATATAATCTTTCTCTAAGATCAGGCACTGTATCGGAGGATTGAGGGAGGCAAATATAACCCCGATCTTCAAGAAAGGATCCAGAGGTGATCCAGGAAACTATAGACCAGTCAGTTTAACCTTAGTTCCAGGCAAACTGATGGAAACCATTATTAAAGATAAAATTACAGGGCACATAGAAAAACAGGCATTGCTGAAAGAAAATCAACATGGTTTCTGCAAAGGCAAATCATGTCTTACTAACTTGTTAGAATTCTTTGAGGGTGTAAATAAATACATAGATAAAGGGGCCCCAGTTGATAGTATATATCTTGACTTTCAAAAGGCTTTTGACAAAGTCCCTCACCAAAGGCTTCAAAAAAGCTCTTCAGCCACAGAATTAGAGGACAGGTCTTGTCCTGGATTGGTAACTGGCTAAATTGTAGGAAGCAAAGGGTGGCAATAAATGGACAGGTGTCTGGATGGAGAGAAGTGAGAAGTAGCGTACCCCAAGGTTCAGTTTTGGGACCTTTACTTTTTAATTTATTCATCAATGATTGTTGATTGTGGTGTGATTGATGAGTATGTATGGGGTTTGTATTTTTAATGTTGTTCGGATTTGTTCAATTGTTTATATATATATGTTGTAAGCCGCTCCGAGTCTTCGGAGAGGAGCGGCATACAAATCCGAATAAAATAAAAAAAATAAAATCAATGATCTGGATGTAGAAGTAAATAGTGAGGTAGCAAAGTTTGCTGATGACACCAAATTGTTCCGGGTAGTTGAAAAGTGAAACTGATTGTCGGGAGCTCCAGAAAGATCTCTCAAAATTGTGTGAGTGGGCAACAAAGTGGCAAATGCATTTTAACCTAAACAAGTGCAAAGTTATGCACATCGGGCAAAGAACCCCAATTATACTTACAAC
Source organism: Bothrops alternatus (assembly GCA_034064705.1). Classification (NCBI taxonomy): domain Eukaryota; kingdom Metazoa; phylum Chordata; class Lepidosauria; order Squamata; family Viperidae; genus Bothrops; species Bothrops alternatus. The sequence continues at coordinate 2,270,870 of JARGCV010000397.1, read as the reverse complement.
TGATGGGGACCAAACTTTCTGAAACAACTCAAGAAAGGGATCTTGGGGTTTTGGTGGACAGCTCGATGAAGATGCCAACCCAATGTGCAGCAGCAGTAAAAAAAGGAAATTCCATGCTTGGCATGATTAGGAAGGGAATCGAAAATAAGTCAGCAAGTGTTGTATTGCCTCTGTACAAATCGATGGTGAGACCACACTTGGAGTACTGTGTACAGTTCTGGTCACCGCACCTCAAGAAGGATATAATGGAACTGGAAAAGGTGCAAAAAAGGGCAACAAGAATGATCAAGGAAATGGAGCGCCTCCCTTATGAAACCAGATTGCAACGCCTTGGTCTCTTCAGCCTTGAAAGACGGCGTTTAAGGGTGACTTGATCGAAGTGTATAAAATCATGCATGGGATAGAAAAGGTGGATAGAGAAAAATTCTTTTCTCTATCACACAATACTAGGACAAGGGGGCACTCCCTAAAGCTCGTAGGTAAGAAAGTGAGGACAAATAAAGAGAAATATTTCTTCACCCAGAGGGTCATTGGTTTATGGAATTAACTTCCAGAAGAGATCGTGACAGCTGTCAGCCTTGATTAGCTTCAAGGCAGGGTCAGACAGATTCGTGGATGCCAAGTGTATCGGTGGTTATTAAAACGGATGTCCGTGTGCCTCCTCTATGTTGGTTGAGGCAGGCAGGATTCCCTTGAGTACCATTTGTTGGGGTCAAGGGAAAGGGAGGGTTTTGCCTTCTCTTTCTGCTCAAGATCTCCATGTACAATTGGTGGGCCACTGTGTGACACAGAATGCTGGACTCGATGGGCTTTGGCCTGATTCAGCATGGCTCTTCTTATGTTCTTATGTTCTTAAATATGTTATATATTCACAACTACAGTTTGCTTACAACTGAAGATTTCTGGGAGAAGAGACATATGCAGCACTATGACCTAAGGTTATGCATGTCGGATTGTTATAAGTCAGCTGCTACTTTGTGACTTACATTAAAAAGCTATACAGATATATAAAAATCTGTATAAATATATAAAGAGTATGTTATGTAAAATATTCACTTCCTATATATTCAAGTTCCCTAAGAGAGTCTTTCACATGTATTGAAGTGCTTAGTCATCTAGTGGCTAATTGGGAGTTATAGGGGCTATAATCCAACACATCTGGACTATAGAGTATGGCAATATCTTGTTCTTATTTAAACATGGACAGCTTGTCATGGTACTTATATAATATTCTGATTAAAGTACTGTAGATTAAGGACCTATATTTGGTGGGTCCCAAGAGACATGCCTTTTCTGCTATTGCCTGCACCTTTTAAAATATCCTTCCCCTGAAATTATATTGGCCCCATCTATTTTAATTTTCCATAAAAACCCTCAAGACTTGGTAATGAGACTCTCAATTGCTTAGGGGGCCATTTTTATTCTCCCTTTGCCAGAGTTAGTATTTTTGATTTTATAATAGTCATTACTGTGGCTTTTAGATTTTTATCAATTTTATATTGTCTGTTTTATTTATTGTTGTGCACAACCCAGAGTCCCCTTTAAGGGAGTTGGGTGACTATATTAATTTGATTAATATAAATAAATACATATCTTACAATGAGGAAGTTTTGACTCCAACAATACCTTTTAGGAACTATATACTTATTCTCATACTTCAGGAATAATAAAAACATAAAGCCATTCTTTAATGTTCCCAGAATAAGCAGGTATCTGCAGATATTTTTTGATTATTGCTATTACAAGTTTTTTTTTATTAAAAAAAAGATATGTACTTTAGGGAAGACTATGAATGTCCTAGTTTTTCTTAAAAAGTAAAGGAAGTTTGCACCAATATGTCATTACAAGGCTCTATGCATATGATTAAGGCTGGAACAAAAGAAAGGAGAAACCAACCCAACAGAAGAATTAGCAACCTAATCAGAAAAAAACTGTTCATATTTTCAACGATCTTGTTAAGCATCAAGACAGAATATTAAATGATTTGGTGAGATATGCATATAAAGAATCATGAGTAATTGCATCTGGCGTTTGCTCATCATTTCCTGTCATCAAACGTCCTCCCAATAACCTGCAGTGCCAAAATGATGATTTCAAAGGGAGGCTTAAGAGGAAGCAGCTCTAAATGTTCCTTATGAGAGGGGATTGAAATGACACATGTGCCATATAGAGCCTTTTAGTTCTCTGTGTAATTTGCTATCATCATGTTGGAATATTACATTCAGAATGCTTATCAACCTATTCTCTTTTTTAAATCAGAAGAGAAAAGCACATTTATTGCATGTTTACTTCCAAAAGGAATTATTATAAGTTCTGGGGACAGTGTTTATTAAGAGGTTTTATTAAGTAAAAGGCAATATGAACAGAAGATATTGAGATACTTATATAGAAGCCTGGGGCCTGCATGTATGGGAAGGATTGTAGTACTCTAAAATAAAACAGAGATGGGTGGGAATAGAGATGGCTCCAGTTCTTCTAGCTAATATCACTAAAATTTCAGAATAACTGCAAAACCCATTTCTTGGAAAAGGTAACCTGACAATTAGATTCTTGCTGATTCTGACATCAATATATCAGCTGTCAAAAGTGCTGAAATCACTGGTTTAATGTACAACCTGTAAAAGAATGTCACTGTGATCCTTAGTATGATGGCTTTAGAGTTACATGTGATATAATCTAGGAATAAGCAATTCTGTTGCAGTTGATCACCGTTCCTGTTTTTAATTGGCCACTTTGAGTCACAGGCAACATGTCAGCGACACAATTACTTAACTGCAGGATTAAAATATTTGGTTTGTGGAGAGGACTAGAATTTTTAAAAAGATTTGTTAAACAAACCAGAACTTGCCTCCGAACTTCAGCAGCATGCTAGCTAGGGCTGGAGAGGGAGGCTGTATAGGGCATAGGTTCCATGAATTGCATGTCCCTAATGTAATCAGTAGAAGAAGAAAGAGGATTTCTTACCTATTGAGATTAGAATTGCATGATATTTTATACATTTAGGAACAGATTTAATCTGAGAACTGCTTCCATAAAACTTCCACAAGACTTTGAATCTATGATTATAGTTTCTATAATCTAATCTATTATTATATGAACTGCAGAAATTGGAAATTTTGCTGCAGATTATGGCCCTAATTTTTTTTTATACTACATCTTTATTATTTTTTTCAGATAACTCAACTTGATGTTGACACTGCCTCCTCTTATTTTCCCCACAACAAAAAACTTGTGAGGTAGTTTGGGTTGAGAGAGAGGGATGGGCCTAAGATCACCCACCTGGCTTTCATGGCTAAGGCAGGACTAGAACTCAGTCTCACACTTTGTAACCTGGTGCCATAACCACTAGAATAAACTGGCTCTAAATAAAGCAGAATGAGATCAATATCTTTGATCTGCTTTGTAGGACTGAAAAAAATCTTCAGTCTTTAAGAACTTTATTCTTGAGAAATAGAAAAAGGAAACAAAATTTAAAATATGAATTTTCTACTGAACTATATCAAGACTGTCAGGTCTGAGCTACAGCCATTGTATCTCTTTGATGTCATCAATTCATCATGTTACAGTTTTTGTTCTTCAACACTTTAAAGTAGAAATTTAATTTACCTAAAACCAGGTTGTTTGGTGAGATTAAGGTTAAAACCACACATCCCATTCAAATACACCACATTTGAGTGAAAAGTACATGAGCACAGTTTCACAATGCCATGGGAACAAAAGGTTAGAGCTGTTTTCAGAATATTAATATTCATTTTCTTACTTCTTTAGACAAAGTTCCATGTTATTTATACCAAAGTTCCATGTTATATATACCAAAGTTTTTTTTCAAACAAAACTTTTCCACTTAGATCTGCATGTTGCTTTTGAAGAGTATGCAAGGACCACTGTTCAAATTAGTGGGCTAATTTATTGTGCATAGTTTGGAGAAAATGCCTTCTACCCCAAACCCCTTGGAATATCACAGCTTATTTTAAAACATTGTAATAGCACTCATCTCCCATGGTTTAATCCTAGCATTTAGATGCCAGAGATTCATTGCCTCTAAAAATAAACAAATGAGATAAATAAATTCCTTCAGCCTTTTAACAACACATAAATTGAACTGTCCTTTTATCAACTCTCCAACAGCTGCTAAGGGTTTGCAGTGACTTGTGATTAGCTTAATCGGTGGGTTGCAACCAGACATAAATTACATCATTCCCATTGAAATGAATGGAATTTTAGTTATGATTAAGTATCCATATATATTGCAGTAAAAAACTGAAACGAATGACACAAGATCCAACCCATAGTCTTTACTATGAGATAGTTATTGAGCAAGAGCTACTTCTTTATTCTGATTGTATGGTACAAATTGTGGGTTTAACTCAGAATAATATAAAATGCAAGCAGCCTGATTCTAGGTTACTGGGGATAGCATCTAACATTATGTTGTATTATATACAAATGAAGGAACATAGAATGAATTGACTATTTGTGGATGGATGATTTGCAATGCATCAGCAAAGGGTTCTTATTTTTAATTATTTAATGAGAGCAATGAGAAAAAAAGAGTTCTCTTCCACTCCAAATTCATGTATCAGAGCTCCTGAATTATGAACAATCACTATTTATTTGTATACACATATCTGTCAGAAGACATTAGATAACTTGTTCTATCTGTAATTTCACACTATCTTTGTTTGATGGACTTCAGTTCAGTTCAGTTACAAATGCATGCTTAATTCCATCCCTGCCTACTGCAATACATATCTATATCTTCTATCAACATATCTGTTGTATCCTGCAGGAAAGGATTGGGGATGGGAGAGGAGGGGAAGGGAAGAGCAGAGCAGAACAGAGCAGACAAGATGAGACAAGACAACACAAGACAACACAAGAAAACACAAGACAAGACAAGACAAGAAAGGAATGGGTGGGGAAGCATCAGAATTCAGGGGAAATGTACCCAGTACTTTAAAAAACAGTTTAGAATTTAGGAGTAGAAGTCTCTGGAGCTGAAAAATATTTCTGCCTCATTCCCTGAAAAGGTGATTGTCATCATCATTATCATCATCATCACCTTTTTGCATCATTAAAAACAATCCAAAGAAATAAGGAGTTGGCTTTTACTCATCAATATAGATGGCAAAATCTTTCCTCAATCCCTAGTAACCCCTACTGACATGGTTAATGATGAAGGATATTGGAGATGATGTCAACAGTGCCTGGAGGGCCACAGGTTCCTACCTTTGATGTGGGCAAGTCTGAGCTAGATGGACCAATGATCTAATTCCAGGCAAGGCACTCTTTCCATGGCTATGATTTCTGCCATGGGCCAGCAAAATGTGGGTTTGGAAAGAGAGAAACAGAATTAGCTGTTCGCATACTAGAACAGTCTATGTGGAATCTTTTGCTTCTACTCTCTCTCTCTCTCTCTCTCTCTCTCTCTCTCTCTCTCTCTCTCTCTCTCTCTCTCTCTCTCTCTCTCTCTCTCTCTCTCTCTCTCTCTCTCTCTCTCTCTCTCTCTCTCTCTCTCTCTCTCTCTCTCTCTCTCTCTCTCTCTCTCTCTCTCTTCACACACACATGAACACACAGAAGTCTAATGAAAAATGCAGCCTGAAAGGGAGACCACAGCTCACAGGTTTCTCCTGGCATGACAGATGATCAGAGGCCTAATGTCAGCAAGGGGCTGGACGAGAAGCAGTCTTTCACTGGGTTTGTCTTACTGAGAGGAAAAACAGCTTTGTGTAATAACTTTATGGCAAATGTTGGCAGAGGATTTGCACTGCATATTGAAAGGGAGACATTTCTAACCACAACCCGAGGAACCACACTTGTTTACTCTGGCATCTGGCCACCAGTTGTTCATAGGCTTTCTGTCTCTGCTCAACATGTTCCAGTCTTGGAGGCGAAGTTATTACCAGTAGTTTCCAGGACATTCCGCTAGGCTAAGCAAAATTGCCCTGAGCAGAGACCACTGGGTTAGTACTTTTGAAACATAGGCCATTTTCAATAGAAAATGAAAAGATACCAAACACCCTCCCTTCCTGGGTTGTGGTCTTTTCAGGGACCATGCTTTTAAAATATGATGTGGAAGGGTTTATTGGCACCTTCCATCAGAAATCAGACACATGAGTTATGAAAAGGCCAAGCATCAATATAGTATAATCCCTTGAGGAACAAAGCAACAAGTGACAAAGGCCCTATGCAGTTTATCTCTAGTTGATGTTTAACTACAGCATACAAATAAATGCCACATATCCAGTAAGTTCCTGTGCATTGGTAAAGATAGATTTATAATCCTTGTATAGTGGATCAGTCTCGTCTCTTGTGTTGCCCCTACTTGACTCTTCCATCACACTGAAACTGATGAAAGAATTTTGTCATAGATGTCCTATATACCTAAAGCTGCTCTGTTCAATCCCAATAATAACAAGAACAATAGCAATAATAATTTTGGAATATACATTTTAAGGTTGTTACAGAAATTTCACTACATATGTATCTATACATTGCATTCATAACCTGAACATATAGAATTTGAAAGATTTACAGTATTTAGGCCATTGAGTTCAACTCCCTGCTCAGCCAAGTAACAAATCTGCACCATCTTTGAAAGAATTTCAAATTATTTGTTTCCTCAAACCAGTGAGATACACATCTCTTCAAAGTAAGTACATCTAGTATTTTACAAGTAACAGAGTTTTTGTGTGAGTGGATAAATGAATGAGTAAAGTGAGTAGAATTCAGTGACAGGGTACATGTTTTGCTGCTTCTGCTTTAACACTCATTAGTTTTACCTCAAAATATCTCACCGTATAATTGAGACTCTAGAAAAGTACTTTCTCTGAGAGTAATGCAATGTAAATATCCCAACAAATCTGGTTTGGTATATAATAATTGCATATCTAATTCAGCCTCCCCTCATTCCTTCCTTACACACTGTCCTACAATTCCCTTAATCCTTAGGCAGTGTGGCCAGCAGACATATTGGCTGAAGAATAAAAGAGCTGTTGTCTTAACATGTTGGGATAATTTCTGAGCTAGAAATGGATGCATGAGCCCAAAGTTGTTGTTGTTTTTTTCATTTTAAATGCTCTGAAAAGACTTCTCTGGATTTCTTATTTATTTTGCCTTTCAAACTTGGTCTACATAGTATTTTCAGCAAGCAAAAGAAATTTCCTAAGAAAAGAAGATACGGGGGGGGGAAGGATTGAATTAATGTTGATGAGCAGATACTGTTTTGTGGGGTTAGTTTAAAAGAGAAGAAAGCAAGAACATTTTCCAGTGTTCTTGTGACCCCAATCCTATGGAAACCAAATTTATTCTCTTCTTGGAATGCATGAAAATTGATTGATACAAGGACACAGATAAAATATGGCTGCTCCACTCTCTCCACCTCAATTTGCACTGGAAAATTCAAGCTTTTAGGAGTAAAGAAGGAAAAATAGACAGGTAGAGAGTGGCCACATCAAACAACATCCAAGAGAGGCCAGGGATACATTTGACAGCTTTTCACTTCTCTCTTTGTTTTGAATTTCACTAAATCACTCCCATCTGGGGATTGTATATTTTCAATGGCCTCTCCCAGCAATGCCAGTCCTTCAAATACCAGCTAAACCTATCTGCATTCCTACTCCCTTTGATGGGGCATCAAGTCTATGTCAAGTAAGATGGAACTCAACTCAAGAGACTAAAACATATGATATATAAAGAGCAAGAATCATATTTTTTTAAAGAAGGCAACAAGGTGGGTAAAAATGTGGACAGAGTAACTTAAAACATCTTATCTTTTTCAACATTTATTTGAAAACAAAATTGCAAGTCCCCTCTTACAACAGAATTTCTACTAAAAATGCAGCTTGTTTATTTTGTTATCAGCAAGATCATCTATAGATTTAGCAACATTTCAGAGGAACAATAGAAGAATCTTTTAAACCATGGCACCCAGTTTTTGGAAGACCATTCATCACAGAATTTCACCAGATGCCAATATTTAATATCAAGCTGTCCCTCACCCCAAGCCCAGATTCAAAGGAACAGAATTCTAATCCTACTTTATTAATTTCTTTTTACAGTAGCTTTAAATTAAAGAGTTGTAATCCCATACTAATGCAGTGGGCTTTAGTCACTGGAAACAATTGGGAATTTGGGTTGTACACTTAAATCTGTACTTCATTTGCACAAAGGAGGGTCTGGATTGCATTTCTCTCTGCTTGGTGTGGAATTCTCTTTTCCTAAGAGAGATTATGAATGTGTATATAAGCATTTGTAGCTACATAAATAAAGCAGATGCTACTCATTACCATGTCTGTCATCCATTTGTTGTCACATTCAATGCAGCTGTCAATGGGTAGCAAGTTTACTTTCAAATAAGCAAATAAACAAAACAGTTCTATGACCTAGTTTGTAATATTTATTTATTATGAATTATGCATATTTTATTAGCATGGTGCTAATGATGAAGTCCTGGTGGATTACCCAGCTCTTCAACAAAACAAGTTATATTTGCATATGAAACTGCAAATTTGCATAGAATATTATCAGAATCAAAATTTAGTGCTTCTGCACAGTTTATTGGTTAATATATACATTTTGATACCTAATTTGTCACTCACCACTTTTGCCACTTCTTTCATGATTCCTTTTCAATATGAGAGAAAATTAAAAAAAAATCATGGAAAGCTACTTCATGTTGGACCTTGGGTTGTCTCTACAATTATTTTGTTTTAGCAACATTTATTTTGAAGTGAAAATAGGAAAGTAATGTTATAACTTTGGGTAATCTTTTCTCGTCTGCTACCATCCAAATGTACCCAGTTTTTCCTGCTCACTAGTAAATGACAGAATAGTTCATGCTTTGCAGTCAAATCTCAAAATTCCTACTAACAAGACCAAAAATCAGAAGAATTAAGAATAGGGACAGCAATGCATACAATATAATCATTTTGTGCCAAAAGCAGATAAGGATATACATCATCTGGATCATTTATAAAAATGATCCTGATTCACTATACTTTATTTTGTAGTCCGATATTGTCTTACCAAAAATGGGGAGGAAATGCTCAGTTTCATAATTCTCATAGCAAATATAGTAGATACTTTATCACATTTGTTTCCCCATATATGAATTGGTGGCATACCAGAATTCCATCGATCAGGTCACTTCATTGCTCATGCATTAATGCAATATTGCAGTGAAAGCAGCGTTCCAGTGTCTAAGGGTTGTCACAGAGAGGAGGGAGTCAACCAAGGCACTCAAGATATGACAAGAAGCAAGGGATGGAAACAAATCAAGGAGAGAAGCAATCTAGAACAATTAATCAGTAGAACGACTTGCCTCCAGAAGTTGTGAATGTTACAACACTGGAGGTTTTTAGGAAGCAATTGGACCACCATTTGTCTGAAATGGTATAGGGTTTCCTGCTTGAGCAGGGGGTTGGACTAGAAGACTTCCAAGGTCCTTCCAACTCTATTATTCTGTTCTGTTTTATTATTATGCATATAAGTTGGTAGATATATGACAACACTCCAGTATGGGGGACATCAGTTAAAATTACTCTTGCACACATTTACCGTACTGCAATTTACAGGGCTTCATAAATATATTAATTTGATTGGACTGCATAATCCAGGTCATTTGAAATGATGTGCAATAGCCAGAAGGTGGAAATTTTAAACTTAGTACAGCTATGCTGATTGACTATTTTATTTATTGTTATTTGTACGATCCAAATAACAAACCAGACATAATTTTAAGTTAGAGAAGAGAAAACAGTTAACAAATAAAAGAAATTGATAAATATTACATAAAACATTTAATATATTAATAAATAACTTGTTTTTCAACCATTGATTAAACTTTAGTCATTGCTATTGTAGTTTTCAGTTTTTTAATCCAACAAATTTTAACTTATTCAGAAATACTTCTTCCTGACCTGGCTTTTAAAATAAGTCAGATAATATTCTGCTGAAAAGTCTGATGAAACTCAGTATGTTCCATAATTTCATATTCAATATTTTTAAAAGGACAATGTCTCTGAGAGATAGATATCTTCTGAAAACTAGTGTATAATATATTTGACAATTGATTGATTGATTGGTTGATTATGTGCATCAAATCATTTTCTACTCCAAGTACAGGTAGTCCTTAATTTACAACCATTCATTTAGTGACTGTTTGAAGTTACCACAAAACTGGAAAAAATGTGGCTTATAACTGATCCTCAGACTTATGATTGTTGCAGCATCACCATGGCCACTTGATCAAAATTTGGGTATTTGGCAACCAATATTTGGGTATTTACAACAGTTGCAGCTTCCTGGGATCATATGATCACCATTTTTGTCTTTCCCGCACAAGCAATCAATGGGAAATTGGATTCATTTAATAACCATGTGATTCACTTAACAACCTCAATGATTTGCTTAACAACCATGGCAAAAAAGGCTATAAAATTAAGCACAACTCACTTTCTTAGCAACAAAATTCTGATCATAATTTAGGTCATATGTCAAGGACTGTAGTGTGTTTCATTAGAAATGGAGAAAATGAAACTTATGAAATAACTTTTAGGGTTATTGTGAGAACAAAACGGGGTGAAAAATAAATATTACATAATATGTAATCTATAAGGTTGACCTCTTTTCTGTTTTTCTATCAAAAAATTATGTTTCACAAAGAATGGGAGCAAGTTTGATTTTCACAGCTGGTTTTATATATTTGACATTGGGGAAAAACAGTTATAATTATCTGCTAGATTCTTCTCCCAGAAAACTTCAGGGAAAGTCTCTAGCATAACTTAATGGAATGTCTGTATCTGGTAATGTTGTCTGAATATGCTCCACCATTCTGTCTAAGAGTGTAACTTCAGACATCTTCCCCCAGTATTTATTTTCTCATGTCTTTCTTCTTTTTTTCTTAGAAAGTGTGTAGCTATTTTGGAAAACTCCAGTAGCTCTAATAGAAATATTGCCTCAAATAGAGTTTCTATTTACAGAGTTTTGGATAGACAAGGCAGTTACTATTTTTCTCATAACAAGTCACTATCATCTATTGCTAAACAAAATTTATTGGACACTCTTTCTCTACATACAGAACATGAAATGATATGATCATTTAGATTTCTTCCACCATCACTAGGTTGCTCTATTTCTCTAGCAATTAGTGGAGTGGCTATGGGTTCTGCCTCCCAAAGATAACTCAATCTATCCATCCATCAGCCTGGGGGGGGAGCTTTTGACCCCCTCAGAGAAGGTCCACAACTTGGGCATCCTCCTCGATCCACAGCTAAATTTGGAACATTATTTTTCGGCTGTGGCGAGGAGGACATTTGCCCAGGTTCGCCTGGTGCACCAGTTGCGGCCATATTTGGACCGGGAGTCTCTTCTCACAGTCACTCATGCCCTTATCACCTCGAGGCTCGACTACTGCAATGCTCTCTACATGGGGCTACCTTTGAAAAATGTTCGGAGACTTCAGGTAATGCAGAATGCAGCTGCGCGAGCAGTGTTGGGCTTGCCCAGAAATGCCCACATTTCAGCATCACTCCGCAAGCTGCATTGGCTGCCAATTGGTCTCTGAATCCGATTCAAAGTGCTGGTTATGACCTATAACCAACTACATGGCATCGGACCAGGTTACTTACGGGACCGTCTGCTGCCCCATGAATCCCAGCGGCTGGTTAGGGCCCACAGAGTCGGCCTTCTCCAGGTCCCGTCAGCCAGACAGTGTCGCCTGGTGGGGCCTAGGGGAAGAGCCTTCTCTGTTGCGGCCCCAGCCCTCTGGAACCAACTTCCCCCGGAGATCCGTGTCGCCCCCACCCTCTCCGCCTTTCGTAAATTACTTAAAACACACCTCTGCCGGCAGGCCTGGGGCAGTTAACATCTTGCCCCTAGCCAGTGTATGTCTGTGTGTATGTTGAATGATTGGTTTTTCTTTTAAGTTAGGGGTTTTAATATATATGTATTTCTAATTGTTGATTTCTATTATGTTGTGAGCCGCCCTGAGTTCTCCGGAATAGGGCGGCATAGAAGTCAAATTAATAAATAAAATAAATAAATAAATTAGCTGCCCAGAGATTTCTAAGATGCCATGGCTCAATATGAAATACTTGTGCATTCTTCTTGCTACAATTTATGCTGATAGGGTTTTTTTTTCCTGTATTGTTTTGTACATTTAAGTAAATGATCAGCTACATAGGAGTGTGTAGAGAATCCAAAAAGAATGAAATAACTCAGGATGATATTTTATTTGAACCATATTATTGCCTTGAATCCAAAACATCTATCCATTTCAAATTCACAATTATCTCCCATCACACAAACAGGAAAGCTACCCCTTACTCTACTCACATAGTAAAAAACCAATTTTTTCCCCTGAATCCAGAGGAGCTATCTATGCAGTTGCTACAACTTGAAGAAAACTTAATGACAGATAATCAATTAATCAAGCCAGAGAAGCACAGAGAAATCTAAATATCTTCTATGAAGCTGAAACTTTGGAAAGAGAAGTTCCTCAGTTAGGCAATGATATTATAGGCCTTTTTAACAATTACCTCAAGATGTTATCCAGTGATCCTTTGGCCAGGAAACAGACCTTGTCCATTATCTACAATTAGTGTTAGCTGAAGATACCCCACAAGTGCCCCTTTTTCTCTTTAGCATTGTAGAGAGCCCTGCATATTCTGGATTTCTCCTTTTTTCAGTTTGGGAGTCTTGTGCTTTCAGGATCTTATTCTGTAGAATTTTTCATCCTCTCTGAGCACTCTTCTCCTTCAGGATTGCCATTGGGATGGAATTACCTTTCCTCTGGGTTTATCAGATTTTCTTCCTTTGAAATTCAGTATACAAATCTCACTCTTCTTGGTGCTTCTTCTTTTAAATATCACAGAAGCAAGGATAAAATAATTACTTTCTCCAAGGTGCCACTCACCTTCATTTCCTTTATGTCCTGCCACTGGATCTTCCCTGGGTACCAGTTCATTTTCAGTAGGTAGGTACCTAGCTTTTCCAATATGCCTTAAAAACTAATGAACTTCTTGCAATGGATTTTTCTGTTTGACAATGTGGAACAGAAAAGGTAAAACATAATATGATGTCAGGAAAAAAAGAATCAGATTTACTATACATTTTTGGCAGACTGAACTCATGAGAGTCAAAAGCAATTAATAAATCTTTATCTGGAGAAGTTTCCACTTCTTTACTGTGCTCTTCCTAAAGTGAAAAACAAAATTATTATTATAATATCTAGGAAATATTTTATAAGAAGTGTTATACATTTTAAAGAGTTGTATAATATTAGAAATGATAAACTATAAGATACTTTATTCTATTGACAAGCTTACTACTTGCTGAAAGTGAATAAGTTCATGAACTTTTTTAAACAATTGTGTAGAATACAGAACTAGTTTCCTACTATCAGCTTGCTAAAGTCTATTGTCTAGGGAGACTTTTTTTCCCCTCTTCCTGTATATCCCAGTTCAGAAAAAGATCAGTAAAAGTTTTTTTTTTCAGGAATTAAGGAAAGGATTATTTCAACCTACAGCATTAAAGGTCTATTAAATTTATTTCTTCTTATGCCTCCCCCCCCTTATCTGTACCTATTATCAATGCAGTTGGTTTTATAACATTTATGTTATTTTTTCCTTTGCTACAGCATCTATTAATCTCTCCCTCTTATATATCTTATATCTTCTTGGCTTGACCATATGCCCCTTTCTCTGATCATTACAGTTCTTATGCTGAGATACTGTTTTCGTACACCTTATATCACCACATTGTATTATGCACTTGCTGGTGTCACTGCTTATTTCTATAACTGACTGTGTGAGCCAGGATAATCTTAAGGCTAAACTTTGGAGGCAAAAGTCCAGAGCTATACATCTAGAGCAAACCGAAACTGTGTCCATATAACAACATGCACATGGTAATCTTATGCTGCAAAAATTCACAAGTAATTCACATCTGGAGTAAGTAGTGTTATTCTTCATAGTGTTATGGTGCAATTCTATCACTTATTTCCTACGGCCTTTAAGAGATATCAATATTAGGGCATATTCAGCAAAATGATTCAGAAGCCTCCCACTTCTACTTTAATGTAGACTGCTTGTCTTTTTTATTTTAGTTAAGAAATGCACTGTATTATTAAAAAAAAGAGACAAAGTAATCAGACAGTAAGTCAAGAGCCTAAGGCTATCTCCAAATGCAGGTACTATGTGTGTGAGTTCAGCATTGTTCTGGTGCCTCCATTGAAAGTTGTGGAGCTTCTAGCCACTTGGCAATACAAACCTATTGAAAGTTAATTCACACAAATTTGTTTTAGGGTAAATATGCAATTACACTGTTTCAGGACTTTCTCTGGAGCTGCAAAGTGCAACAGCTTTCCATGAATGGAAACTCCCACTTTGTCCTGACATTAGGATTCTCACTTCCTCCAGAAACCAAAGTTTTGGGATTTCTCCATTGACTTACTGGAGAAAATGTTACACACTTTCTTGCAGACAAGTGCTTCACCCATGCATATACCAGAAGACAACATAATTCCTGATCAGCACTTTCTACCATTGCATAAGCCAAAATAGTCATGGACGACAATACCCGATGACTAGAGAGAAAGAAGTGTACTCCCAGCATCACGCCAACAGTTCATGCCAAACCAATCTTATTTCATTCTTCGTCAAAGTGACTAAACTAATAGACCAACAAAATACTAGGGATGTAGTATGCTTAGGCTTCATTTGATAAAGTAGACCATAACCTAATCCTTGCTAAGCTAGAAAAAGCTGGAATAGACAACATCTACACCAGATGGATTTGTAGCTGGCTGGCAAACTGTACTCAAAGAGTAGTCCTCAACAGCACTACATCCACATGGAGACAAGTAAGCAGTGGGTTCCATCTTAGGCCCTGTACCCTTCATGAATTAGATGAGAGAATTGAAGGAGAACTCATCAAATTTGCAGATGACACTAAACTGGCAGGAGTAGCCAACACCCCAGAAGACAAACTCAGGATCCAAAAAGATCTTGACAAACTTGAACAATGGGCCCTATCCAACAAAATGAGTTTCAATGTGGAGAAAAGCAAAGATTTACATTTAGGCAGGAAAAGTCAAAGGTACCAGTACAGATTGGCAAGACGTGGCTTAAAAACAGTAACTGTGAGAGGGACCTTGGAGTCCTATTGGACGATCACTTAACCATGAGCCAGCAATAAGCAGCAGCAGCCAAACAAGCTAATACAATCCTGGGTTGTATAAACAGAGGCATAGAATCAAGATACTTGAGGTATTAGTGCCGCTTTATAAAACCCTAGTACCGTGGTTGCGAACCACAGGCAGCACACGTAGCCGTCTCTGATGGCCCGCAAGCCATATGTTATGGTTCCGGCTAATGAAACACTTCAAAGAACTTCCAGGCATTGATTTTCCTAAAAGTCATTTATTGTTACAAAATATCAGCACAGGCATAATGAAGGTATGCCAAGATCTAAATCCTCTTTCCCTGAGCAATTAAATTAGCAGCATGTTCCCTCCCTAAATTAGCTGTCATATATCACATTATCCAATCAGTGTGAAGGTCAAAGATTTCCTTCCTCTCTCTTTCCCGGGCTTTTCCCTCCACCCTCTTCTGCTCTGCATTAACTCTAAAAATACCAGACAGTTCTGCTTATTGTCAAAGCAAGAATATACAGTATTTGCAGCGTTGACACTACTCCCTCTTCCTCTCCGTGCATGCGCAGTCTGGGAATAGGCAAGAGGCTATAAAAGGAGCAATTTTCTGCGGAAGTAGCATTTTCTGCAGACAGCTTGAGAGCAAGCACGAGTCAGAGTGGACAGTGAGCAAGCACGAGCCAACAGCTCGGTGGCCACGCCAACTCGGTGGCCACGCCATGCCCACTCAGCACCTGGTGATGCATAAGTGGGTTTTGCATTGCAATTTGGGCACTCAATCTTTAAAAGGTTTGCCACCACTGCCCTAGTAAGACCACACCTGGAATACTGTAGCCAATTTTGGTCACCATATCACAAAAAAGATGTGGAGAGTTTGGAAAAAATTCAGAGAACAGCAGCTAAGATAATCAGAAGCCTGGAGACTATAACATACAAAGAACAGCTGCAGGACTTGGGTTTGGCTAGTCTAAAGAAAAGAAGAAATAGGGGAGACATGATAGCAATATCCAGTATTTGAGGGGCTGCCACAAAGAAGAGGGGGTAACGTTATTCACCAAATCACCAGAGGACAGGACAAGAAATAATGATTGGAAACTGATCAAAGAGAGAAGCAACCTGGAATTAAGGAGAAACTTCCTGACAGAGAGGACAATTAACCAGTGGAACATCTTCCCTCCAGAAATCGTGGGCACTCAATCACTGGAGATTTTTAAGAAGAGGCTAGACCAGTGATGGCGAACCTTTTAGAGACCGCATGCCCAAACTGCAACCCAAAACCCACTTATGTATTGTCGGGTGCTGGGTGGGCATGGCCCATTGGGTGGGCATGGCCCATTGAGTGGGCATGGCTGAAGTGGTAATGGGAGACTGGGTGGGACTAAAAAGTTCAATCAATCAATTCCAACTTTGCGAGATTTTTTTTCCCCGCAAGAAGTTGAAATTGATTGATTGATTGAACCTTTTTTTTTGTGGCGGAGGCCTAAAGTGAAAAGGTTTTATAAAACCCAGCTAAAGGCCTAAGACTGGGGCAATGGCACACATGCCATAGGTTTGCCACCATGGGGCTAGACAGTCACTTGTCTGAAATGGTGTAGCTTGTCCTGCTTGAGCAGGGGGCTAGACTAGAAGACATCCAATCCCTTCCAGTTCTATTCTATTTTATTCTAACCTAAAATAGTCAAAGGGCTTGAGCAATTGCAAGTGCTTGACCATGTTGATATAACAAAACTTCATAGATTGTATCCACATGAAGCCTTCTGTCAGGATAAAAGGTGGGGGGAACATTACTTAACAGGAGAACAGCTTAATACAAATTCAGCTCATTTTTACTGTGAGGATAAGGCAAAGAGAAAATCATATGGATGAGTCCTTGAAAACTGGTTAGCAGGATAAAAGAAGAAAGAGGATTGGAAAGTCCAAGAGGATACCAGTATGGCTTACGAATGAGGTAAAGGAGGTTATTGGAAAGAAGAAAAACTCATTTAAGAAATGGAAGGCTCTTCCTACCGAGGAGAACAGGAGGGATCACAAACCATGGCAGACAAAATGCAAGGCGATAGTCATGAAAGCCAAGAGAGACTTTGAGGAGCATATAGCCAAGAATATTAAAAATAATAACAAAACCTTTTTTAAGTACATCAGAAGCAGGAACCCAACCAGAAAATCAGTTGGGCCACTTGATAACAATGGTCAGAAGGGGATAATCAGAGAAGACAAGGAGATTGCTGAGAGGCTAAATGACTTATTTGCCTCCGTTTTCACCAAGGAGGATAGAGAACATCTGCCTGCCACTGAATTAGTTTTCCCAGGGAGGGAAATAGAAGAATTAAACCTGATAGAGATAAACAAGGAAGATGTTCTTGCATGCCTTTCTAAACTAAACGTCAACAAATCGCCGGGTCCAGATGGCATCCACCCTAGAATTCTCAAGGAACTCAAGTGTGAAATTGCTGAACTTCTAGCTAAAATATACAATCTTTCTCTAAGATCAGGCACTGTACCGGAGGATTGGAGGGAAGCAAATATAACCCCGATCTTCAAGAAAGGATCCAGAGGTGATCCAGGAAACTATAGACCAGTCAGTCTAACCTCAGTTCCAGGCAAACTGATGGAAACCATTATTAAAGATAAAATTACAGGGCACATAGAAAAACAGGCATTGCTGAAAGAAAATCAACATGGTTTCTGCAAAGGCAAATCATGTCTTACTAACTTGTTAGAATTCTTTGAGGGTGTAAATAAATACATAGATAAAGGGGCCCCAGTTGATATTGTATATCTTGACTTTCAAAAGGCTTTTGACAAAGTTCCTCACCAAAGGCTCCTAAAAAAGCTCTCCAGCCACGGAATTAGAGGACAGGTCTTGTCCTGGATTGGTAACTGGCTAAATTGTAGGAAGCAAAGGGTGGCAATAAATGGACAATTCTCCGGATGGAAAGAAGTGAGAAGTGGTGTACCCCAAGGTTCAGTTTTGGGACCTTTACTTTTTAATTTATTCATCAATGATCTGGATGTAGAAGTTAATAGTGAGGTAGCCAAGTTTGCTGATGACACTAAATTGTTCCGGGTTGTGAAAACTGAAACTGATTGTCGGGAGCTCCAGAAGGATCTCTCGAAATTGTGTGAGTGGGCAACAAAGTGGCAAATGCATTTTAACCTAAACAAGTGCAAAGTTATGCACATCGGGGCAAAGAACCCCAATTATACTTACCAACTGATGGGGACCAAACTTTCTGAGACAACCCAAGATAGGGATCTTGGGGTTTTGGTGGACAGCTCGATGAAGATGTCAACCCAATGCGCAGCAGCAGTAAAAAAAGCAAATTCCATGCTTGGCATGATTAGGAAGGGAATTAAAAATAAGTCAGCAAGTGTTGTATTGCCTCTGTACAAATCGATGGTGAGACCACACTTGGAGTACTGTGTACAGTTCTGGTCACCGCACCTCAAGAAGGATATAATGGAACTGGAAAAGGTGCAAAAAAGGGCAACAAGAATGATCAAGGAAATGGAGCGCCTCCCTTATGAAACCAGATTGCAACGCCTTGGTCTCTTCAGCCTTGAAAGACGGCGTTTAAGGGGTGACTTGATCGAAGTGTATAAAATCATGCATGGGATAGAAAAGGTGGATAGAGAAAAATTCTTTTCTCTATCACACAATACCAGGACAAGGGGCACTCCCTAAAGCTCATAGCTAAGAAAGTGAGGACAAATAAAGGGAAATATTTCTTCACCCAGAGGGTTGTTGATTTATGGAATTCACTTCCTGAAGGGGTCGTGACAGCTGTCAGCCTTGACAGCTTCAAGGCAGGGCTAGATAGATTCATGGATGCAAAGTGTATCGGTGGTTATTAAAACGGATGTCCATGTGCCGCCTCTATGTTGGTTGAGGCAGGCAGGATTCCCTTGGGTACCATTTGTTGGGGGTCAAGGGAAAGGGAGGGTTTTGCCTTCTCTTTCTTCTCAAGATCCCCATGTACAATTGGTGGGCCACTGTGTGACACAGAATGCTGGACTCGATGGGCTTTGGCCTGATTCAGCATGGCTCTTCTTATGTTCTTATGTTCTTATGTTTGTATTGTTGGTCAGATATGAAGATATACCCTCTATTTGCAGCAGATCCTAAATAGCCATTGATGCTCACTTTACATAGGGCTATACCAAGACCAAAGATCCTATTGACAAAGATACATTTGAGAAATAATTTCTTTCACAGTACTCCTATACCATATCATATTTTGTCAATAGAACGTAAAATGTTGATTGGTTATCACACTGACAGCATTGTTGTAGGCATTTCTGTATGGGTGATTATTTTTACTGAGCCCCTAAATTTGTGGAACTTTTGGATAGATGTTTCCAGTTCTGTCAAATAGATTATACATTGTATTATCTAGATAGTCATATCACTAATGAAGATCAAGAAGTATTTCTTATGGGATGATTTTACTATGTAAACTAAACCTTAGAAGAGCTACCCACTGCTTCAGAAAATCATAGTTCTGCGGGATCTAAGAATTTAGTACATTTAGTTCTGTTCCATTTCACAGTTATAATCTTGTAACTTACCGGTAGGAGTATGACAATAATAAGGGATGTTAATAGAAAAAGAGAGAGAGGAGAGAAAACTAAGCTTAGATATAGGCAGGACTTTTTTTTTTCATAGAACGCCCAGAATGGAGTTCCGGCACCTTTTTTGGATGGAATCTTGCAGGCGGATTGTATGACGTGTGTGAGTTCCGCCACCTTTTTTTTTTTTTTTTTTTTAGAAAAAAAGCACTGGATATAGGTAACATGGCAATCACACTACTTAAATCGATATCCAGTGTAACATCCAGTTGTGTGCAAATACTCTAAGTTCTTCACCCAATTTTTTATTTGGGGAACATGAAATTTCTTCTGGTGACTGATTTTTTTTCTGAACGAGATTCATCATTTGCAATAGGATAGCATAGTCTCTATTTTTTCCCCTGCAGAATTCTATTGTTGCTGCTATCCTTGTAATGATGATCTGGTCAGCGTTGTGTATCTTTCACAAAAGAGAATTTCTTCAACAGATTTCTTATTAATATTAAATTCCTGGTAAAAAACATAAATTTAAATGAATTAATCATCTTCACTGGAGTAAGAGCTGCAGAAGATGAAAAAGTACACTGTTTTTAGAATAGAATAGAACTGGAAAGGACCTTGGAGGTCTTTTAGTCCAGACCCCTGTTCAAGCAGGAGAGCCTATACCATCTCAGACAAGTGACTGTCTAGCCTCTTCTTAAAAACCTCCAGTGATGGAGCGCCTATGATTTCTGGAGGGAAGCTATTCCATTGGTTAATTGTCCTCACTGTCAAGAAGTTTCTCCATAATTACAGGTTGCTTTTCTCTTTGATCAATTTCTAACCATTATTTCTTGTCCTGCCCTCTGGTGCTCTGGTGAACAACGTGATCCCCTCTTCTTTGTTGCAGCCCCTCAAATACCGGAATATTGCTTTCATGTCTCCCCTATTTCTTCTTTTTTTTAGACTAGCCAAACCCAAATCCTGCAGCTGTTCTTCGTATGTTATAGTCTCCAGGCTTCTGATTATCTTACTTGCTCTTCTCTGAATTTTTTCCAGACTCTCCACTTCTTTTTTGTGATATGGTGACCAAAATTGGCTACAGTATTCCAGGTATGGTCTTACTAGGATTTTATGAAGCAGTACTAATACCTCACATGATCTTGATTCTATGCCTCTGTTTATACAACCCAGGATTGTATTAGCTTTTTTGGCTGCTGCTGCATACTGCTGGCTCATAGTCAAGTGATTGTCCAAAATCCCTCTCACAGTTACTGTTTTAAGCCAGGTCTCACCCAATCTGTACTTAAACGTTTGCTTTTTCCTGCCTAATTGTAAGACTTTGCTTTTCTCCACATTGAAACTCATTTTATTGGATAGGGCCCATTGTTCAAGTTTGTCAAGATCTTTTTGGATCCCGAGTTTGTCTTCTGGGATGTTGGCTACTCCTGCCAGTTTGGTGTCATCTGCAAATTTGATGTGTTCACCTTCAATTCCCTCATCTAAATCATTGATGAAGGTATTGTTTTAATATATAAGATATATGTTTAATATCAAAATCCAGTTTTCACTCTTTCTTCAGACATTCTAATAATTGATCATCTCAGTGAACAAATATTGATACATTTATGGTATCCTCTGTATTTATCTTTTCAAAATTGCTGCAAATAAAACAAAAAATAATACAATAGAAACTGAGTCTTTTAACAATAGAATGACAAGTATTAATGTAAGAGAAAATTAATCTTATCTGTATATAATACAGATAAGGAAATTTGGAGAGAGGAGTTGCTTGGACATTACCCCTGAATTGTATCTGAAGAGGGATGAGAGGGAAGAAAGGAGAGGAGAGAAAAAAGAGTAAAGGAGGAGAGAAGGAAGTAGGAAGGTTGGAAGAGAAGAGAAGTGGGGAGAAAGGGGAGGAGAGTGGTGAAGGAAAGAGAAGAGGAGAGGAAGAAGAGGGAAGTAGGAAAGAGAAGAAAGGGAGAAAGAAGGTAGAGAAGAAGGAGTGTGGATACAGTGAAAGGGGAAATGGGCAAGCAACACCAAAAGTCATGTGTATGTATTTATTTCATTTTATTAAAAGTATCTTATATTAAGGTGACTAACCGTCCTCCTTTAGGGAGGACAGTCCTCCTTTTGTAAGTTCTGCCCTCCCTCAAAAAGTGTCCTCCTACATGTCCTCCTTTTCGATATTTGAAGACTAATCTGCAGGGCTTTTTTTTCTCCTCATAGAACGCTCAGAATGGCGTTCCGGCACCTTTTTTTGATGGTTTTTTTTTCAACTTTTGCATGAGCTGTGCTACTCCCGCTATTGGCTTTTGAAAGCCAATAGGAATTGCTGCTGAGCGCACCAAAACACCCGGCCGGCAAACTTTGCACATGCAAGTTGTCTGTATTTTTGTTGCAATGAATAAAATGTTCCTTTTATTTACGATATTTTTTTCTTCAGTTTATTTGTGTCCTCCTTTTCATTGTAAAAAAGTTGTCACCTTACTTATATATGAATGTAAAAATAATGTATGTTAACATCTGATAAATATCACGGTATATGTATGGGGGAGAGTTTGGAAAAATAAAAAATTATTTTAAAAAAACACAATAGAATAACCATTCCAGAATATACAACTTCCATAAGCTTTCTTTCTTTCTTTCTTTGTTTAACACATTCATGTGGCCATCCAACTCACATACAGTTGACTCTGGGCAGCTTACTTTATTGGTACTATTACAGATATAAATTGTTATTAAACACTTTTTTTGAATAAAATATGGCAAACCACAACAATTTCTCTTATGACTGATACTATAATTTCTCTTTTTGCTCTTTACTAAGTCAAAAAAGATGACCTTGCTGAACAGGGACAGATGAATAGACTGAATTGGTAGGTGTTTCAGCTGCAGGTAACATCAATATTACGACAGATAGCTTTAAAAACTAGCAATAGTTACCCCAAAATGCTAATGCCCTTATTCTACTGAAAGAATTATATCAATACTATAGATAATTCAGCCTAGACAATGTATAAATATTCTTTTTTTACTCCTACAATCATGAAAACATAATGGTAAAACTCATTTGATCGTTTTTTTCTATTTCATTCTCAAGATATGTTCCACCTTTTTTTTACATTTGGCAAGAGGATATTTGTCAGCTTATTTTATGGTTGCAAGATGGCTGTTTTTGTGGTTTTTGTCTTCTGTTATTGATCTGGCCATTTCTCTGTAGTTTTTTTAATCTAGAAAAATAAAATATTGTGGGGAAAATCCTCCTTGGTTTTAATTGAAGGATAAAGATTCATTACAGACTGTAATGATTTCAGGATATATTATAATGAAAAATCAAATGCACACACAGATACCCTTGACTACTTGCATCTGAACAGTAAGGTTTGGAGGTAGGATGGGGTGGTGGGGAATTCAGGTTGACAGAAGCAACATCATAACATCATAAAACAAGCCCACAATTTTTTCATATATCTATTACAACTTTACTCATACGTATAAAGGGGACAGAGTTTGTGGCATGATGCTGCAATAGAATTTTGTCATTCAGAAGACTTTGCAGATGCTGCTGTACCTAAATATCTGCTGTTTTATATGTCCCACCTCCTCCATAAAAATCTTCTGCAATATGATATGTGGTGTGGTGGGATTCAAATAATTTAACAACTGGTTTTCTGCCCTAAGTATAAAAAAACAATATACCAAAAGGTAGTACTCGGTGGCCATGCACCAATTGGGAAACTAGAGAGATGAAGCATCTATTCCTGAAATTACCTCTGAGAAGCACCACCTACTTTTTGCCTAAGTGACATGATCAAAGGTGCTGCGTCTCTGTTCGGTTTCCGTCGCTCCTCTCTTGGACTTTTGGGGAGGGTGTTTTTTTTCCCACCTGGAAGGAAGTTGAACGAAATCCAGACATGTTCCTGAAAACACAGATTTATCATAACTGGTTTGCAGAACACAACAAAATATTAGGTATCGGTTCTGCTGAACTGGTGTGAATGGCTGAATCAGCTGAATATGTGATTTACAAAAGATTTAGATACTATATGGATTGAATTTTCTATTAATATTCTGTTTTTAAATTAGAATGGTTTTAAAAATGTAGAACAAATTTTAGCTCAATATAAGTAAAATTTGCTCACTATTCTTTCAGCAAACAAAGATTAAGAACAAAGTTCCCACTGCAATAAATATACTCTATTATAGGTAGTGTTAAACCAGTTATAATCCAGAATTGTTTCTTTTTAAGTTCAAATTATTTTAGGATAACATACGACAATATATTTTGAAATAATGGATTAAAATATTAGTTATTGGTTTCTTCCTCAGTTATCATGATTTTAATCCTTGTAGTGCTCTTCTATATTGTCTGTTTGAGGCACATTTACAGAACTGTATAGTCACCTAATATTTCAAAAATTCAACAAGTGCAAATTTCATGCATGACATTTCAAACATCTCTGCACTTTTGGCAAATCATGTCAGTTTGCTCATCTTCCCAAATGTCCTGTGTAGCAAGAGATTTTCTCAATGCATAAACAACAGTATGATCATGATTTTGATAATGAAATGTTAAATGAAATATTTTTGTGTAAATCTTCCCATTTTGCAGAAAGAGAAAACAAACATGTTTATTTCTTTCTTTAATTGGTTTGTTACCCATCTCACTGCACATCTTCTAAGACAGTAGTGGCGAACCTATGACACGAGTGCCAGAGGCGGCACTCGGACCCCTTTCTGTGAGCATGCACGCCATTGCCCCAGCCCCAGCTCCCCCCACAGCCCCCTCCTCACCAGCAGCCATCCCAGAGGAGAGTCACCCCCGAGTGCAGCCCATGCAGAGCAGCGCAGCCAAGCACATGGCAGCTGGGCAGCAGATGATGCTGCAGGGCGCGGGCAGAGGGCGTGGCCACCATGGTGCTGCAAGGCCACCTGGGCGATCTGCGGTGGGCCACAGATGGCCCTGAGGGCAGGCGGAGTGAGGGCGGAGCAGGGCAGGGGCAGGTGGGCAGAAAGGGGAAGGGGCGGGTTTTGGGCACTTGGTCTCTAAAAGGTTCGCCATCACTGTTCTAAGACTTCCATCATTTCTTTTGAGTCATCAGAAAATTAGGTCAAAATAATGTTTTTCTGTGGGCAATTCCTATCATCCCTCTATTTCTTCTTTTAGTTACCACTCACTAGCAGTCATCTGATTTCTCTCCAATATTATGGGTGACAAATCTAACATATCCTTCACCCTCCCCCCACGGAATGATGTTAGAGTAAGGAGTGAAAGGGAAGTACTTCTTTTATAACACTATAGCTATGGTTGACAAGTCGATCTCACCTGTGGACTTAAAAGAAATGGAGTCACAAGAGAAAAAAGATGCACTAGAACATGTTTGTGCTGTAGTTAGCAACAACTGGGGGAGTAATTCTTAAACTTTTTTCTCTCAGTAAACATTCCACTTTAAAAAATTATGGAGGAACCCAAAAGAGCCTTTGTTTGTATGGTTTATATTTATCAACATTTACTATATTAAAAATAAAAATGGTCACATTTACTACTGCTACCATGTCTCATGTTTGTGTTATGGTATTTTAATGTTGTATTATTTTTCAACATAGACTGACAAATAATTTTGATTTTGAGCACCTCTGAGAGGACCTTCTAGAATCACCCTTTAAGAAACATTGAACTTACTAGGGAAAAGATCAATATTGTCTGGAGATTTCACATTTTTATTCTTTTTCTTTGAAAAATCTGTGAAATCCCCAGCCAATATATTTCAAACACCTGGTTGATCTTCTATGGACCTGAATTTGAGAGGTCAGATATATTGAGTACATCTAAATACTGATAATTCCTAATAGATATGTTCTGTGTCATGCATGTCTCATGGCTTTAGAAAATAGCCAAAAAAAAATTTAGTAGCTACTCTATGGCTTGCTTTTCATCCCAAGGAACCATAGTTACTATAACATCTCAAATAAATAACTGAACCATGAATAATCTGTAAGCCTGGACATCTATTGAAAAGTTGATATTTTTCTGAAATTTCATTTACTGAGGGGTGGGGAATCACTGAAAGGACCCTTCTGAATTAAATATTTCTGGTCCAATATCTTATTTCCTACAGTCTTTGATATCTATGGAAGTACATACACACACACACACACACACACACAAAGACTTGAAGATATTAACTCCACTCATTACAATCCAAATTGAAGGTCACAATGCATTAAGAACTATTGTTAACCCTACAGATAGTTTATTTGTTAGACAGCACTTTACAAAGCTAAAAATTCTTTGTTTTTCCCTGCAGGCATTTTACAATCAGTGTGTTTCCTTTTCTTTCTGGAATGCTGGCACTAAGCAGTGCATAGCTTTATTGCACTACCAATCTGCTGCTTTGAAAAGAAGGAAGGGGTTAGCAAAAGAAATATAAAAATGAAATAGTGTTGCAATGGGATCTAAATGGGAAGGGAAATTGCTTTCTACAAGCTGTGTAAACTTCTATTATGAGACAAAGAGCTCTGTTCTCTTCCAACACAATAAATGCTTAGTTCGCTCTCTTCAATAAGTAAAGCAGACTTAACAAGAGCAGTTGTAGCTACTTAAATCAAAATTGAGTACAGACCATCATTTTCAAACCCATGGTTTACTACATCTATGTAGCCACTTGGTCAGCAGTTTTGGAGCTGCTATATATTTAGGTTGGTCAGATGATGACAAATCCTACCAATATCTTCCCTAATTTTGGAAGATCTAGGTAACCTGTTTATACATGTACTGCTGAATTAGTTGTCATTATCAATAATTCAGCAGGAAAAAGTGCTGTGATATTATTTCACCTGATCAAAAAGTTGAAGATAAGGGAAATAATAAGACATTTATCATCATTTGGCAGGACTGCAATTAAACAAATGACCAGCTGAAATCTGTTATATGAACTTTATATGTTAAATTACTATTTAGTTATTGTTGTCTATAAAATGCATCCTAAATCATTGGTTTTGATCAGAAGCAGTGAGAAATATTTTTGTTTGATTCACTCAGCTATTGTTGGAGAGAGTGTTTGTTATTAATAGATAACATTCTAACCATGTATGGATTCTGCTTATGTTTGCTAAAGAATATTAACCTACTTTAAAGGAAGATAAATATTTATTGTCTGTTATTCATGTCCTGTCAGATATACTTGCAGGAGTTCAGTGCAAACAGCTCTTTACCTATAGACAAGGATAGTCATATATGAAGCAGGTATGGAATGAATCATCTTTGTAGATCAACTGTGAGACAGATCAGAAATGTATTGGATACTTGTTGCTCCATACTTGTTTCTCAACCATTAATCTTACTGCATATTAACTCACTTAACATATGTCTCAATAACAGAAATTTTGGGCTCAATTATGGTCATAAGTAGAGAACTGGTTGTAGTTTATAGTTTATTCAAACTTATATGCCGCCCTTCTCCGAAGACCCAGGGCGGCTCACAACAAGAATACAATAAGAATTTTAAAATTAACCACATTCATACCACATACAAACACAATCAGTTCGCAGTCACTTCATCACCATCGTCATCCTGACATCCTCCAGACTGTTGGATTACAATTCCCACCATCCTAAATTAATGTTACTATTCTAGTTCAGGATGACAAGAGTTGTAGTCCATCAATCTCAATAGGGCATAGTTTAGAAAAGTTGCCTTAAGTTACAACATTATCTTGAAAAATATAATCTATAACTGAAAGATCTTTGGATCACTCCAGACTTGATTTAAATCTATGCAACATTAAATGGGACACTTCATGTGTTATTGTCTTTTATTCTGTGCTTTAATTAATATATCACAAAAATCTCACATTTTTAGTTCTAGCCAAACATACCTAAAATATACTCCCGTGCCCAATAAAATTATAAATATAGCTATTGTTATAACTTTGTTGAAATTAAAATAGTTTGTCATCTAAAAGCATCTATAGAAAATGTACACATGCTTTAGGGAATTATATAAAAAGCTAACACCCTGAACACCCTGGCTTAGTATAAAACTATAGTGCACTTCACAAATAATGTTACTTTTTCCATTTTTTATCTTTGGTTAGAGTTTTTGCCAACTACTTTTCTAGATACACTTAATAAGCTAATAACCTGTGATTAATTTTTGTATCCAACCTTTTAGAGGAACAACAACAGATTCTTCTAATTTTCAGAAACAGAAGGAGTCTTCACACAAATGTTAAGCCATTCAGACATTCCATAAACAAATCATGCCTGTGTTTTAACATTTCTCCATCTATACCAGCAGCCTTAACCCTTTTCAATATTCTTATGGCATTTTCTAGACTTTCATTTCCACCATTTTTCTTGGATCCTAGCGTTTATAACATTTATTTCAATTCAGTTCTTCAATATATCACATTCCATTTTCACAGTAATATGCATTTTTCTTCATTTCAGTCTTCATTCTTCCATCAATTATTTTCTCCACTATCGCCATTAGTTCATACAAATATCTTTCTGTTATTTGTATTATTCTAACACAATTCTTTTCATTCTGTTCCATGCAGCTTCCCCTTTATATTTCCTTTTGTCCAACTTCCATTCACTCCAGTGAAAAATTAAACCACCTTTTAAAACATGACTTTACTTTCTTACTATTTAGTTCTTCCTACAATCATTATATTTTCAATATAGTTTCTTTCTCTCTCCTTTCCTTCTATGTCTACTTTTTCCAAAATCCATTGTTGAACTTAAAAAGTAATGGCTTGTCCCTTATTCAAAGTCTGCCATAGATCTTGCTGCTTTTACTAATTCTCTTAATATTTCAGTACAAGGAATCAAAATTTTTATTCATTCTTCACCTTAGCTCTGTCTCCTTCTTTGTCAGCAGATCTTCCAGTAAGAACCCCCAACTGGCATCCTTTATTTGAGAAACGCAGGACTTTCTTGCCTTGTGCTGCTTTTCTGGCAATGAAATGGTAACAATGGGGGGGGGGCGGAATAATAGTTTCTGTAATAGTTTCTATAACTGATCATGAAGATGTGTGTTTTAAAAGTTTCAAGCTTACCATCCCCATTCAGAGAAACATCAGTCTCATTAAAGATAAAGAAAATAAAATTTTATCTAAAAAGGAGCAAATGAAATATGTCTTCCCTTTTAATTTTAATCCTTAAATAGATATATTCAACATTGTAATAAATGAGTTAGAGTTGCTGTGATCACAATTAGCAACTAAACAACTAAAAATACAAAAGAAAATGTAAGATAAATATTCCATGCACACAACAAAATGGTGCTGTTTTTCTATAAATAAAAATGGTGGTATTATGAGAGGGAAGAAGATGTAAATTAATATTCAGAGTACAAGAAGAGATCTTACTGTCCAGGCTACAGAATTTATTATTTTATTTTATTTATATCCTGCCTCTATTATTTTTATAAATAATTCAAGGTGACAAACATGGGTGGCAAAAACTTTTCTCCTCCTATTTTCTCCGCAACAACAACCCTGTGAGGTGAATTTGACTGAGAGAGAGTGATTGGCCCAAAGTCACCCCGCTGGATTTCCTGGCTAAGGTGAAACTGAAACACAAGACTGAAAATGCACATTTTAGGTTCATATAATCTGAACAGAGAAATCTAAAAGAAAGAATTACACCTTGACTCAGCAGAGGAAAAGACTGAGCAAATCTGATCTTTTCATGGGGGATGAACTATGCATCTCTCATAAAGTTGGCATGGGTGTGATAATTGTCTCTAATCCAATCTGAATTAATACTATTTTTTGTACACTTTTTCTATTAGGAATAAACCACTTTAAATCTAATCTCCAAATCAAACTTTTGCACCATCCAACCAGTTACTTCAAATATCCTCAGAGAAAGAGTGAAGTGTACAAAATGCAAATAAGAAAAAAAAAACTTCACTGAAGCTCCTTACATTTGATTTTACAATTAGCTAAAAGAGTGTGATAACAGAATGTTCTGAGAGTACATTCAGATGTTTAAAAGCCTTCTTAAATCAAATCTACTCTCCTTTTTAATGCAAGTGATAAATTTAAATTTTCTCTAGCTTTCCTCAGATTTTCTGATGTGGAGCACAACATTTTGAAATGGGCATAGCAGCATTGTGATGCAAACTCTGCTTCTTCTGTTTGGGGATCACAACATTAAACACAAATACTGTATATAAGAGAGGAACCTATATTGCGATACCACAGTGCACATTTTTGTCATTCTGATGATATCTAGGTATATTTGTCAAATTGCCCTTACCTCAAGCACCTTGGTTAAAAGAAAACTATGCATTGTGGATACTATTATTATAATCTTCAAATAAACAAAAACTTTAGAAAATGAATTCCATGATGCTATACTTTTGACCAAACAGCCAAAACGCCATAGTTTCTATAAATGTATTAGTCTGGAATTTTGGGAGTTGCAGTTCAACATATCTGCAGAGTACAAGAGGCTGATGAAGGCTGATTAAGTCATTGTTACATCCAAGACCTCCACAATTTAAATTCTAGAGGCTGACAATAATATCTGTAATTATATGTAGCCCACTGTTTCTAAACCTTGGCCTTTTTAAGAGATGTGGACTTACTTTCCAGAATTCAAGAATTGAAAAGATGTAGACTTACCTCCCAGAATTCAAGAATTGAAGTTCATACCTTTTAAAAGGGCCAAAGTTGAAAAACACTGATGTAATCACTTGGTGACAAGGCCCTTGCTGAAAATATTTACATCCCCAGAGGTACATAAATTTTAAATTCTCATAACTTGCTATATTATCCCAACCTATTCACACAGCAATCACTAGAAAAATACTATTTGCAAATTATACTTTGTGTAACTGGCATATTTTCACTTCTAGTAGTGTAGTGTGGATTAATTTCAACATTATAATAAAAAAGTGAATTAATTTCCAATTCTAATCACTTTGTGACAGATAGGTCAAAAGAAAGGCAGGATTGTATAATTGCAAAATGAGGCTCATGATACCAGATTATGATGGGCAAGCCAATTCATTTGATCTTAGATCAGTCTGAAGCTGAAGACTTAGAGGAAACCTACAGTCATTGAGGTCCATTTAGGTCTTTCCCTGGCTCAGTTCAAGAATTGAAATCAAAATCTCTATGCAATTGACTGTCCAGCCTCCACTTGAAAAAAGATCCACCATCTCTTTGGGTAATTGGTACTATTGTTGAACTATTCTTGGGAGTTAGGATCTGAAACTTGCCTTTCTATAACTTACATCTGTTATTATAAATGCACATCATAGATCTTGACTATTTTCTGTTTGACATATTTTCAGATAAATGAAGAGTATTACCTCACTATCAGTCGACTGTCTCTCCTCCACGTTAAATATGCCCACTTCCTTCAATCTCTCTTCATAGTTCCCTGATTATTCTCACTGTTCTTATCTGAAACTTTTTCAGTGTGAAAAAGTGTGAATCCTACTTAAAGTGTGTAGCCCAGAACTGGAAAAGGGACACAAGATGGGATCTGATTAATGCAGAAAAAGCAAAGATATATCATATAATCTAGCAATGACAAATCTGCAGGAAGATGTGAAAACAGATTGACTGATATTTATAAGAGAGGTTTACTATTATTTCTCCCTTTAGGAGCAATGAGATAGCATCAGGTTGGGAACCATTTAAGGACTGATGATATTCAAGTCCAGTAGACTAGAGATATTTATGATCCAGCCACTTAGTAACTATCCAAAGTTACAATAGACCCCCAAAAAGCTTCTTAAGACTCAGAACCAACATTCCCCCTCACACACAGAGTTACATGATCACGTTTTGGATGCTTAACAACCATCATTTTGGACTTACGGCCAAAATTGTGGGTTCAATTATAGTTGTAAGCCAAGGATTATCTTTTTTCACTTTTGCCTCCAAAATCAGAATCTGTGATAGTATTATATCTGAATGTAGCTGATGTACATCCTAGTTAGTAGTATGTAGAAAGAATCAAAGAGACCCAGTGTGTTTGAGTGCTTAAGACATCAGGATAGAAACTGGGAGATTGTGAATTCTAGGTCTGCTTTAAGAACAAAGCCAGCTGGGTGAACGTGGGCCAATGACATTCTCTCAGTTCAAGAAAGGAGGCTATGGCAAACCACTTCTAAAAAAATCTTACAAAAAACTGCAGAGATTTGTCCAGGCAACCACTGAGCATCAACACAATTGAATGGTGGAGGGAAATACCCATATAAACATATACTACATATCCAATTAGTCTAAGGGGCTGAAACATTTATATCTATATAATGTGGTCTGTGTATGTGCATAGAGGGATGGGATTAAACAGGCAGACGTACCAGCTCAGCCATGGCTGATCTAAACAAAGCTAAGTGGAGTGGACCTGATTAGTGGTTGGATGGGAAACCACCAGGAAAACTTACAGCTGAAAGGCTAAACTGGAAAGTCAAAAAATTCCATAGAAAAAGGAAATGGCAAACCACTTCTGTAGGGTTGCTAAGAACAAGAGTCAAGCTTGACTTGAGAGAATCATTACCTTATCTTTAAAAACATACACAGATATTTAGGGTAAGTTAATATATCATTTAACGTGTGTGTTAACTTATCTTGGCTATATAAACACATAAGCAGCCAGAGGAAAAGAATGAATAAGAACATCTGTTTCATGTTGGGTGAGTGCAGGGTGCCGTCACAGCATTCTACTTTTATAATTGAATTCTCAGTGCTTTGACTTGCAATCCCCTTAATCTCTCATCTTAAATGTCCAATTATTTCCTGATACTGATAACTCTCTAGCACAGGCAATGGAGGTCCTATGAAATGGTATAGTGGTATTTTACCAAACCATTTTTTCCTGTTGTGTGATCATCAGATTACTGCTTTGATCAGCATTTATAAATAAAAGGATTAAGATTTTTTTTCATTATTATTCTTAGTGTTTGCCTAAACATTGCTAGCCTCTAGGGATATATTGAAAATGACCTGAATTTTTGTACTACAAAGAAAACGTCACCTGGAGACCATCCATGCAAATAGATGAAAGCTTGAAGTGAGGCATTTGTTTGATGTTTCATATACAGGTAGTCCTTGACTTAACAATAGTTCATTTAGTGACTGTTTAAAGTTACAACACCACTGAAAAAAGTAATGTATGACTGTTTTTCACGCTTATGACTATTGCAGCATCCCAAGGTCACATGATCAAAATTTAGTTGCTTGGCAACTGACTCATATATATGACGGCTGCAGTATCTCAGGGTCATGTGATCAGGAGTGATGAGCTGAGAGACAACAAAGCCCAAGTTGGATTGGAGACTAAGGAAAAGAGTTAGGATAGCCATCTCCCATGGCATATCCATTAGGGTGAAAATAATATACAATTAGTCTGGCAAGATTCTGTCTATTTGGTGTGAGCATATAAAGACCTGAACTTGGGCTGGAACATTCAATTGGTTTTACAACTTGTTCAACTATACATTCCCACCAATTTTAATCACTGCCAAATGATAATTTTTACAAATGACTCAGTGAATCACTTTGATTACTTCATTTTTATAGTCAGTTTGAACAATTTTCTATATGATCTATTGTTTATCCTGTTTGCACAATCTGCACTTTAAATCATTTGTTGATTTTTTTTCCCCCAGTTCTGGCCTTAATTGCATTAGTTTGAACCAGCAGTGTGCTGCAGCTGCCAAAAAGGCCAACACAGTGCTAGGCTGCATTAACAGAGGGATAGAATCAAGATCACATGAAGTGTTAATACCACTTTACAATGCCTTGGAAAGGCCACATTTGGAATACTGCATCCAGTTTTGGTCACCGCGATGTAAAAAAGATGTTGAGACTCTAGAAAGAGTACAGAGAAGAGCAATAAAGATGATTAAGGGACTGAAGGTTAAAGCATATAAGGAACGGTTGCTGGAATTGGGTATGTCTAATTTAATGAAGAGAAGGACGAGGGGGGACATGATAGCAGTGTTCCAATATCTCAGGGCCTGCCACAAAGAAGAGGGTGTCAAGCTATTTTCCAAGGCACCTGAAGGCAGGACAAGAAGCAACGGGTGGAAACTAAGCAAGGAGAGAAGCAACCTAGAACTAAGGAGAAACTTCCTGACAGTTAGAACAATTAACCAGTGGAACAACCTGCCTCCAGAAGCGGTGAATGCTCCAACACTGGAGGTTTTTAAGAAGAGACTGGACAGCCATAAATGGTATAGGGTATAGGATTTCCTGCCTGAGCAGGCGGTTGGACTAGATGACCTCCAAGGTCCCTTCCAACTTTACTATTATTATTATTATTATTATTATTATTATTATTATTATTATTATTATTGCTCTTGAACAACTAAAAGTCAAGCCTGCATTTTCGTTTTTTAAGAATATTAAAATTATTATATTATATTGTAGTCAGTATCTCTCATAATTAAGGTTACAATTGTATCTGAGAGCAAGTTACATATAATACAGCAAAATCAAGCCTCACTACAAATGTGAGTAGACTCCCTACACACATTTGTCAAGGAAGAAGCTTCACTGAATGCAGTAGAATTCACTTCTGAATAAATACTCACTACTACACTGCTTTGTTACAATTACACACTTATCAGGTACTTTTTTTTCAATCCTACCTATTCATCTAGAATAAATCCCTGTGAAATATAGAGAGATTAACTTTCAAGGATATATATTTTCTTCCTCACATATTTGGGTTTACAGGGTGCTATCTAAAAAAGAAACACTGTATACACATCTTCCTCCCTGATTACTGACAAAGCGGGAGAGAGCCTGTGGCTTAGAGGTTTAAGCATCTGCCTAGTGTGCAGACTGCCCAGGTTCGAATCCCGGAAGGGTGAGTTCTGACTGAAGAGAGTTAAATAACTCGAAATAGCTATCTCAGAAATCCCTTATTTCTTTGTTAACAATTTTAAAAACATATATATATTTGTGCTTGCAGATGGCTCTGGGTTGAGCTGAAACAAGCAAAGGAAAGAATGATTTCTTCCTCCCATATTTGGGTTTACAGGGTGCTATCTAAAAAAGAAACACTATATACATATATATATACATATATATGTATATATATATACATATATATACATATATATATACCGTATATATATATATATATATATATATATGTGTGTGTGTGTGTGTGTGTGTGTGTGTGTGTGTTTTCTGAGGTTTTCGCAGATGTTTGTATGTAGGTCTTTGGTTCTTCGGGTTTTCTCCCACGTAGAATTTGAAGTGTCTTGGCGACGTTTCGACGAAGTCTCATTCGTCATCTTCAGGCTGGTGCTTTCGGCTTCTGCTTCTAGGAGCAATGTGAGATTTTAGCTGTTTCTTCCTTTTAACTGCCAGTGGGGGTTTGAACTGATTGGCTGGGAGCTCAGCTGTGTTCTGATTGGGTGATGAGGAGGCACGACCACAAACCAGAAGCCAGACCACAGCTGCATCATTAGCCACCTTAAACCCCTCCAATCCATCCACCATGAAGATGAGGCACGACCACGAACGCAAAGCCAAACAGCTATACAGTCCACCATCTCTAATCCCCTTGTAACACTGACTAACCTGAGCACAACAAAGCCCCCACCCAAACAGAACACTCCCCCATCCAACAGAGCACAGCCAACCCCCCATCCAATCAGAGCACAGCCAAGCCCCTAACCAATCAGAACACACCTCCACCCAATCAGAACACAGCTGAGCTCCCAGCCAATCAGTTCAAACCCCCACTGGCAGTTAAAAGGAAGAATTTTTGCCATCTTAAAACCACCATATATTGACAGGAAATTTTCAACCTGCTCTTACCCATTTCCCTTTTCTTGTTTTTGCTGATCATCAAAGCCAAGTCCCTCTGAGTCTGACATGAGTTGGGTAAAATGTATGTAAGCATTTCCAAGCTTGGAACCTATCAGATCTGGTGAGACTACAAATTTTGGGAATATAATTCTACCACACTAATGGTCTCCAGATTGGCGAAGGCTGCTATGACCACCGTATCATACTTTTCAAACTTTTATGGTTGTTTGAGCCATCCCACCAATAGTTCCAGGAGTATGAAATGGTAGTAAGGCCATTGATATATACTTGATCATTAAACTGAAACAAAAACTGAAACAAGAAAGAAACAAAGAATATTGAACTTGTCCTTGAGATGTAACTCCCAATGTTAAGCCATTGCAACCGAGGGAGAGGGGAGGAGACACACCTGAACATTAAATATGACTGCTAGACCAGCTTTTTTTTTTTTACTTATACATTGGACTTTTCCTAACTGTATTTCCATGCTTTGAAGAACTGAACTGACTATATTTCTGCTTCTTTTATTGCTGCTACAAAAACATAGGTATGTAGTGAAGATTTTTTTTTCTGTTATTGTTTTTATAGCTTTCTGCTCCTTCCTACCTCCCCATCAATTATTATTTATTCCTTTAAGATGTTGTAATGTTTTATGAAATTCAATACATTTCTTTTGGGTGTATTGTTATTTACTACATTTTGTTGCAAGCTTCCATTGGCTGGCTTTGCTAGGAATGTTTGCTTTATAAATATGTAAAACAAAAACTCCTTTCTTATTCCTCTCCTCCAACATTTCCCCTCCTTTATCTCAATGGAAGGATAAATGTAGTTATTCAGCTAACAGAGCACCCCAACAACTGAATTCAAAGGGTCTCTGTACACAAGTGAGCCCTGGAACTCTTCTAGATCACTTAACCCCATGACTGGGAGAGTGATCCAATCAAGATGCCTCATTTTAAAGTTCAGCCAGGCTTTCTTTTTGCACAGAAGTCAAGAACTGAGGAATCTCCAGTTCTATGTGGATTTGTAACTTTTTTTTTTTTTTTACTATTGGAAAACTATTCTTTGAGATTCTCTTTAAAAAGAATGGGAGCCAAAGGGCAATCCTAAGGCATATGTACTCAGGATAAAGCTCCATATCTGGGCTACAGGAGTCCAATGAATATGGATATTAGAGGACAACATACCTATTTGCTGAGATATTCCTCAACTTACAATCAGACATCTAGTGACCATTTGAAGATTCCCCCCAAAGGTAATTACTATCCAGTTTTGAACTTCCAAAAGCCCCCCCATACACATACACACACACACACACACAGTCATAATTGCATGCCAGCCAGTATTCACAGCCCTTTACATCCTGCAGTCATGAATCCATATTTTACATATTTTACATTTTTGCTGAAAATTGGACTTATTTCCAAAATGCCCCATAGCAAACAATGAGTTCACTTTATGACCACTACAAAAGAGGTTGTAAATTCAGGTCAGTCATGTCAGTGACCCTTACAACAATAATGGGCAGATTCCAAAGTCACAGTGCTCAGAATCAGGCTGTAAATGTAGCCTTAACCACTCCTTATGTTTAACAAAAGCAAACCCAGTTTACTTACACTGAGAGCATATTCAAATACAGAGCAATACCAGCCTTGACTTGAATGGTGGTTTACTGCTATCAAACCTTAATCATGAGGCTCTAAAGATAAAATATCTAGACACCAAAGACATCTACCATTTAGATTTATGAACTGGTATCAGGTAAAATGATATCAGTCTCTCCAGGACACAGTTGGCCAAGTTCCTTCAGGAATCTTCACATTCTAGGCATTATTATTATTGTTGTTGTTGTTGTTGTTGTTGTTGTTATGGTTCATCGCACAGTCAGCCAGATGTTCAGACTGGATTTGGCATTTTTATCTTCCTATCTAGTTCTTTCCAAGGAGCTGGAAAAGGCAAATGTGAATGTTTGATGGTGTTACAGATATCATCATAGGATGTACAGTAAATTGTTCCAAACAAAGTTGTCTTTTGCAATTGACTGATGGTGAATTTGTCAATGCCAGTGGCATTCAAGTGATGCTCCAGTTGTTTTGGAATTGCATCCAAGGCCTGTTACTATTGGTACTACCATTTTTTTAAAAAAAAAATAACAATAACAACAACAATCCAGGGGAATTTTATGGAATAGTGGTGGATATTTCCTCATGTATGTGATGCTAGGTATTATAGGAAGGGGCCTATTTGTCTATTTTGATATTTGTTTAAAAAATGCAGAGTTCAAGCCATAGGAGTAATTCCAGTGGAGCATAATGCCACATAAATAAGTACAGAATTGTAAGCTGTTCAGTCATAATTTGCTTAACCGTAATTTATCAAACTACAGCTGGCTGCATTCCTACATTATGTTGATCACAAATGAGCAAACCACATCATAGTTTAAGGTATTGTGTGAACCCGCTCACAAGTAACCTGATATCTCAAGGCTCTAACTAAATATTTGTTGCTTTCTACATTGGTCCATCACTCACTTCAGATTTCCATAAGATTTACTAGCTGGTAAATGTGCCCAGAATTGCTACCTGATAAAAACCAAACAGATTCTTGGGGTCCTGGTGGAATTAGGGTACTAAACAATTCAAGCCATGTTATTAGATGTAATTGGACTGGGGGTTCAGACATTTAGATAGGACAAGGTTTGAACTATTGTGTGATTTGTTGTTTTTGAGTAACATGTGTCAGTCTCTATGGTTGTTATTCAGGGAAGCAAATCATGGTTTAGCACCATGTGAGAGCCCAAACACACTATACAAATATTTTGACCATCAGCTAAAAAATAAAAATCCCTCTTTTAAAACATCCTCCAGTTTGTCTAAGAGGAAAATTTAAACTGAAAACGTCTTTCTGATATAAAGACCATAACCTGAATATGGCAAATAACTGTATAGTACAGAGAAAGAAAGGGAATTTGATTGGGTGCCTAGACAAATAGACTTTAATTGAATTCATGTGTCTGTTATGTGTGTGCATGTGTTTAAAGCATAACAGTTTGTAACTCTCATCCCCTTAAAGAATTCCATCATCTCTCCTAACAGATAGCCCTATCTGCCTGCATTCACAACACAATCCGCCCAAATCCTCCATACAGATGTGAAATAATGTAACTCTATTCCCATTCCCTGATACACACACGCACAACTGCGGGGGTGCATAAAAGGGGGAAGGGTGAATAAAATTGCAGTGCATGCTTGTGCCTGTGTATGCAAAGAAAAGAGTAGGTAGGAAAACAGAAAATAA
This sequence comes from Bothrops alternatus, assembly GCA_034064705.1. NCBI lineage: Eukaryota > Metazoa > Chordata > Lepidosauria > Squamata > Viperidae > Bothrops > Bothrops alternatus. The sequence continues at coordinate 2,232,064 of JARGCV010000397.1, read as the reverse complement.
GACAAGGGGAACAAGATTGTTTCCCCCCCCCCCGCTCATTTGTTTATCTCCAGATTTTCAGCCCAGCCAGACATCCCCCTCCCCACATATACACACCCCATTCCCTACAAATTCATTTGAATAGCTTTCAAGCCATAAAATGGAAACGTAGCTCCTGCCCTCTATTTCAGCAGAAGCAGCAGCAGCGTCCTGGCAACAGAGCAATTTTCTATCATCAAGGATAAATGGCATCGAATAGAACATTCTGATAAAAAAGTGTGTGTGTGTGTGTGTGTGTGTGTGTGTGTGTCTGTGTGGTGGCGGGGGGGCTTTAGCCAGAGAAGATCATGATTGCTGCCCTTCCTGTCTGTCATCCCATTACAAAACCCTCTTCTCCAAACCTGAGCTGCATGCTGTCAGAGCTAATAACGTCTCTGTAATAAAGAAGTGAAGGGGGGGAGGAGAGCAGGAGGAGGAGGAGGAGGAGGAGGAGGAGAGAAATAGCATCCAGGCACAATGTTCCCATTTATGACACAGAACTCCTCCCCTCCCACCCCCCCTCATCCTCATCCACCTCCTTTCGAAAAGGAAAAGATCCAAATTGCAAAGATTTATCTTTGTTTGGCTGGCTTGCAAATGAAATAAACACAAGATGCTCCCTATTCTTGCCACCCCATCCGTGGCTTCACTGTGCAGGTGACAATATCGATCCTGGAAGGCAAGATAGGAAGAATAATATGAAGAGGGCAGGGCGGTTTTAAATACACCATTCCTGTCAGTCATGGAAGAGGAAAGAGAGGGGATGGAGGCAAAGGAAGCAAACTTCCCCATCCCTGCAGAACTGAGGTTGTGAGGAGGAGGCCCTTTAAAACAAGGGCAGCATCAGCAACATTCGTGCTTCTGGATCTCCCAAACGATGTGGGGATGTCCCAGTGAATTGCATCACTAAATATTAAGTTAATAAATGGCCTGCGATGATGATGCCCCCAAAGCAGGATATCGGCAAGCTGTAGCTAAGAAAAACTCCCATGTCCGACTCTTGGAGGAAGAAATGGGTCCTTCTGATCCTCCATGCAACTGGTCTGGCCAAAGGGACCACTGGTCTTGAAATGCAGTTTTCCATAATCTGTCTCCTTTCAATCCAATAATGGATCAAGGTTTCCATCATGCCTGATCTGGAGAGGAAAGGCGCTCCGTCTGCAGAAGCTGGGCTGGAGCTGAACACAACAGGAAGGCTGAGGAAGCACTATAGCAAACAAAAAAAAAACAACAGACACCCCCATAGGGTATTAACTCACAGAGAAAGGATCACAGTGAAGCAGCTCTGCTGAAGGTGCTGGGGCTCCTTGTTGAATTTGACCTCTAGCTAGGCAGGGGCCATTGTAATTACCCCCAGAATGAGTCATTTTTCCATTCACCCCTTAAAAATGGTAGCTTGTCTTAGATTTGCTAAGACCTGAAAATGAAGTCATAGGAGGGTTTTCTGTTCTCTCTCTTTGGGAGAAAGAAGCTCTCAAATTCAGAGTCTTGTTCCTCTCTAGTAAATATTATATTGTTTATTCTGGAAGTGATTTTTTTTATGGTCATTTCATTCCATCCAAATTAGGCCCTGCTATCCTGCCCAGAACAAACTGTGAATCCCATCCTGGTTGATGGCTACAGATTTCTGTATTTAAATCATTTCTGCAGTGGTTTTTTTTTTTCTAAAAAAAAAAAAAAGGTGCCAGAACTCACACAGGTCATACAACCCGCCTTGCCTACCCTACAAGGTTCCATCCAAAAAAGGTGCTGGAACTCCGTTCTGGGCGTTCTATGAGAAAAAAAAGCCCTGCATTTCTGTAAAGCATAACAAAAAAGATAGCACCTGTTTCAATATAGGATGCTGGACTAAATCTAGTATGGAGGTTAGGTCAGTCTGTTGTGCAAATCCAAAAAATTGGAAAAGAAACCGCAATAGTAAATTAACCAATGTATCATAAGAATGTCATCGTTGTTGTTGTTTTTTGCTATGCTTCCCGTAGTGGTCATTGCATTGAAATCTGTCTAATTTGAGCTATTTTATAGAAGAGAATATGTATTTCCTTAATCTCCATGTATTTTGGACTAGAAGTAGATTGGCTGGTATCTACTGATAGGTTCATTTGATAGTGGTTGACTAAGCAAAACTGGATTAGAAGATTAATGAATCTTTACATCTTCTATCAATGTGATGAACACAGACTAGTAGTTCTAAACAAAGCTTTATTGCTCAATTTATTGCTTCCTTCTTCACTACATTTTAAGAGGATTCCCCACAGGAACATAGCCTTCATACATTTTCCTATCACTTCCTTTCATTTTATTTTCATAAAAAATAATTAAGATAGGTCAGCTATACAGGGGATTTTTGTCTAACTTACTGGGAAGAGGCACACGTCACAGCATGTTAGTCATCTCTGATTTAAGTCTCACTGACTTCAGCTAGGAGGAATACCTGTTCCTTCCTTCTCTTGTTCAGCTATGACTCTCCCTATTATAGCTAAATTGGAAAGTAACATAGTGAAGAAGAACAAAATTCCTCTAAAAATATTAATTATCCCCATCTTCTTTAGAAACTCACCTCTCTACCAGCATACCAACCAGTGTTGGTTATGACCTATAAAGCCCTACATGGCATCGGACCAGGTTACTTACGGGACCGTCTGCTGCCCCATGAATCCCAGCGGCCGGTTAGGGCCCACAGAGTCGGCCTTCTCCAGGTCCCGTCAGCCAGACAGTGTCGCCTGGCAGGGCCTAGGGGAAGAGCCTTCTCTGTTGCAGCCCCGGCCCTCTGGAACCAACTTCCCCTGGAGATCCATGTCGCCCCCACCCTCTCCGCCTTTCGTAAATTACTTAAAACACACCTCTGCCGGCAGGCTTGGGGCAGTTAACATCTTGCCCCTAGCCAGTGTATGTCTGTGTGTATGTTGAATGATTGGTTTTTCTTTTAAATTAGGGGTTTTAATATATATGTATTTCTAATTGTTGATTTCTATTATGTTGTGAGCCGCCCTGAGTTCTCCGGAATAGGGCGGCATAGAAGTCAAATTAATAGTAGTAGTAGTAGTAGTAGTAGTAGTAGTAGTAGTAGTAATAGTAATAATAATAATAATAATAATAATAAAGTTGGAAGGGACCCAGTTAAGGCTACCTTCTTAATTGGAGTCCACAAAACATGCTTGTGGGTAAAAATAGTGGCCACACTACGCAACTGAAATCCTACTTTTTTCTGTATGTTGCATGCACAGAGGTAATGCTTCAGTCACATGACTGCAGCTGCACCTTAACATTTTTTGTCTTCTGCAGTCACCACTGTCCTTAGAAATAAATTGAGTGGAGTGGAAAAGAAATTCCTGGTGCTTCATACATACTCAGCATCTTATTTAGAATTGAACTTAGTTGGAATCACTCAAATACAATGATTTCCATTAACAACTATTGTGTGGCAACAGGTTTAGGAGCTTTATTTGTTGCTTTTCAGTTGTATGGGCTACAGCTACAAAAGCAGCATATGTACCCAGAGAGATAAAGAGGGGGAAATATAAACAACAGTGCCTAATGGCAATAAGAAACAAGAAGTGCTGATGACACTGGTTAGGAACCGCATTATATAGGAAGAGTGACCATTCACAAGTAATCATTAACAACACAATAGCTGAGTTCACACCACATGCTAAGACATAATTTGTTCAATAAGCGACAACAGCATTCATTCAACACACTGTACCAAAATCAAACAAAGCATCAGTATTTAGCAGATGATATGAATGGTGCCAATCTTTTCAATTTTATTATGTTCACTTAAGTTTAATTTTTATTGAAAAGAGCAGAGATTTTGCCCAAAGTTGACTGTTGCAGGCAGAGTGCCCTATATTTCATGAAACCATAATAGTTAATGAGATTATAATCCATTGGAAGAAGTTGTTTTCTTAATTCTAGTAAGTAATATAAATAACATCCCTAAATTAAAAGGATCTCATCAGCATTTATTTATTTAAATGACTGTCTCTTAACTCACATGGTACAAATGTTCATCAAAATAACTCAATATTAGTTGAAGAAATCCATTGAGTTTTGTTTGATTCTCATGTTTTTTATGATAAGACTGAAAATTTGGTTGCAATTAAAATTTTGAATCTGAAAATAAAAGCAATAATGAATGGAAATTTCATAGTAATGAATGGAATTGCAAAATATGGTTATTATACTATCAAAAATTACTTTCCAAATTGAGTTCTCTACATTCTGTATCTTGTTTAAAAAATATATAGCAGAAGTTTCAGTAGTTGAATCCATAACTAATTACCATCTACAATCATAAGCAAACCGTGGATTAATGCAATGCACCCGTATGGTCATGTTATTTCTTTTCGTTTATTGTATCTTTACAAGAACAAAGTAATATTTTATATAAACATAGAATTAAAGTATTACAAAACAATTAACAAAGTATCAAATGAACCCAATAATAGTTCCATATACTTAATAAACTTCTTGTCTATTTTGGATGCATCCCCAAATGTATGGAAATTCTATCATACTTAGCTGGAAATAATTCATTTCAAATCAGAGGTACTTATTTCTAGATTTACATATTAGATCATGTGCCATCTCTTTGACAATGGATCTTATTTTTTATTAATCTGATTTGAAAAAACCAAAAATACCTGATCAATCAAAGGTGTCCCTATAGAGTCTGAAAGACATAACTTTTTGTCATTAGATTTGGATTAGATGGAACTAGGTGAAATGGGTGTTCAGAGTTTTTCATGGATAAACATATATGTGAGGCTAGGTTAAGATTAACAGTTTATAGTTCTATGGACTTATAAACAGAATTTAAATTTATTTAAGACTTAATGATATCATTCTAAACAGTGCTACATACTTTGGATAAGGGCATTTCCATGGATAAAGTCAGCTCATTTACCACCATTGCACTTGCATTCTAGAAGTTCTGGCCAAAGCTTTGTTTCTTCTTTGTCAAAGTTCAGCCAAGCTTTCTTGAAACCACACAGTACTTTTACCTAAGGCAGGGGTTCTCAACCTTGGCAACTTTAAGACTTGTGGACTTCAATTCCCAGAATTCCTCAGCCAGCAAAGCTGGCTGAGGAATTCTGGGAGTTGAAGTCCACAAGTCTTAAAGTTGCCAAGGTTGAGAACCCCTGACCTAAGGGACATTCCATATACGGTAAATCCTGACTGAATCTACAGTACTAAGGAGAGAAAAGTCTAAGTATCACCTGTTCAATTCAGTGAAAAGCCCTTCTTGTCCATTAGCTCCCTACTTATCTGAAGCTGCACCTGTACTTCTGGATGTGTTTAATCCCTGACAACACACATATACAGTTGCCTGCTAGAAATATTCCAAATGATGCTTTTGCTGAATTCAAATCACGAGGAGTTTTGCAACTTTGGTTTAGATGAAAAGTATTCATGGGGCTTTCCTAGACACTCCTAACAATATAAATTAAATCCTTAACCAAGCCTTCACAACCCATGCCCTCCAGCTGTGCTTAGTTTCAAATCAAATCAAATCTTTATTACTGTCAAAGATCAACATAAGGAGGGTGGGGTACAGTCAATTAAAAAGCATGGAAAATACATTAGAGCCTAAAAATAACAATTATAAAAAGATATATATAAAAGGAGTCTAAAAGGAGGGGTAGGAACATTAGATGGATATAGGGGAACCTAAAGGATAGCATGCGGCAGGCTAAACTTATTACAGTACACAGCACTGTAGAATGACAAACTAGATGCTCACTAAGTATGGTTTATGACATAGGTCATTTGATGGATTTTAAGCACTGCTGCGTAGAACCTAACAGCATTATATGCTGCAGCAGGGTTAGTATCTAAAGGAAACAGCAAGGAAGTATAGAATTGTCTCTATACAACAATGAGATGATGCTACCGTAGTACTAATGTCTCTGCAATACAGGTACTGGAGAAGAACACGCTCTGTGGTTTCTGTATGTCCAGAATCACAGAGGCATTGCCTCTTCCAGATTCAAACTTCAAGGGCAGCTGAGGGGAGAGAATGACCTTTTACTAGGGTAAAATGGTTAGATATTTCAAGATTGCTTAGTTATGCCACAGGGGAAGCAGAACATACGTTGGATTCACTGGCAATAAAGTTTCAGGATCTGACTAGATCCAGTTGGTGCTCTGTGTCTCTACTCACTGTTTTTTGTCCTAATCATATTCCATGCTGAGTAGAAGAGTCTTGTTGTTACTAGGGCAAGACAAAGGGAAAAAGAATAGTCAGAGCCAATAGTTGAATATAGTCATCCAGGGGCCCAGACGGCAATTCCCATAATACAGAAGCAACATGACTAAAGGCCAGGACTCAGTTGTGGAATATTAAGCTAAATCCATTTGGGGCTACATTTGGGATAACTATGGAAACTTTCTTCCTTATCTTAAAAAAAAAATATTTAAAAGTAGTATAAGGAATGGCTTGAAATTGAATAGTGTAACTTGCATTGCAATGTCAGTTCTTCAGCACTTACTCTTTGACATGTAATTCTTTAAGAATACATCATTCTACTTATCAGTTCAGATCCAGCTGCTCCAAAATAAATAGGGCTGAAGAATGCTCACTCTGGATGAGTACCAATGTAGGATGGTCCTTGTATCAGGATTTGAGTTATAGGAAGGAGAGACATCAAACGTATCAAACCTCTGAATATTTTGTGCTGAGTCCATTGGGGACTTACCTCTTTAAAAATAAGACATAAAGTCTTCAGTTCAACTTCTAACTAGGTTATATGCAATTTTCTTGACGACCGCTTTGGTTTGTCATTGCCTTCTCCTGGATGTTTTGTATTCCTTAATAGAGATTGTCTCCACTTGTCTACTTTATTCCTCCATGGAGCAATCAGAAGGAATTCTTCTGTCTTCAATCTTTCCACTTGGGCAGGATCCTCACTAGTGATTTATAGCATCGCTGTCATTCAACATTATGCCAGAATAACAAGGATAAGCCACATCAACATGGCTGGATGATGTTAGAAAATGCTGTTCATCCTTAGTGGTTATCCTGATCCTCTATTGCAGGGGTGTCAAACTGCCAGCCCACGGGCCGGTTTCATCATACCGAAGCCACGCCCAACCCATTGCCAGCAACGCAAAAAGAGTTGTAGTATGTCATGTCAGGTCATGTGACGTGGTGAGTTTCACACCCATGCTCTAATGTTTGCATCTCTGAACTCAGTAGCAAAGCAGCCTTATGTTGATATTACAGATACCTGTTCTTAAGTGGGGGTTTTATTTTGAACCATAGTGCCAGAGTTTTGAGATGTATAAAATCTGGAATGGTCTGTCAAACATTATCAGCTGATCTGTTGTTGTTGTCATCAGAAATGTGTTTGGGGAATGTTATATTCTGGTGACTATTTCTCTTCCAATGTTTGCTCTTCCTAGTAGCTCTATGTTCCCAGAATTCCTTATGTATTCATCATTTCCTGACCTACAGACTTTCAATACCAACTTTTTTTCCACATTTCCAGCAAGGAAGAGACAAGTAGACCATCTTTATTTTATCTGGCGGAAAAGTGAAAGTGGTTTTGTAGTATTCTACTTTAACAGCCCTTTGCAAGAGGTAGCATCCCTAATTAGTTTTTCCTAATGCAATTTCATGAGGGATGCAGATTTAGATTTTTATTGTTTATTTGTCCATTTCAGTCATTGCCAGCTTCAGCTATTGCTTCCCACCTGAACTTAGAAAGATGGTTGTCTAGGGAGAAGTCAATTTCAGTTGCCCCACTGCCAAATCTAGCCAGTTACACAATCATAATAGCAAAGTTTGCCTTCCTCCACCTCTGATCCCTTTTGATCAGATCAAACCTGCCACATGTTTCCTGATTTCACATTGTTTTGAGAGATGTCCAGATGGAGAGGGGCAAAGAAAATCCTCTACAAAAACCAAGCCTTTCCCATTTCTGCTGCAACACAGCAATTGGGGAGGTTCCCCTGCTGGGTGCCTCTTTAAAAGTGGACTACAGCAAAGGCAGAAAAACCAGTCACTTTGTCTCTTAGTGAATGGCACAATCACAAATGAAGATAAAAAGCATTTGGATATGATATAGACACAACACAGGCTTGGAGTTGCAAAGGTAGGCAAAAAGATTTAAATTGCCAATGTTTGGACCTAGTTCTGGATGGACGATGGATAGCACTTTTAACTCAATATGCCAACATATAACATTCCTTTAATATTACCAAAATATTACTGTAACAATATAAAACAGGTCCTCATATCTTTCTCTAACAGATGCTATAATTTGTTAGTCTTCCATCCAAGTATTAATTGGGCCTAATCCCATTTAGTTTCCAAATGCAAGGCTTCATTAACTTTCTCAAACACAAATAAATATATCCTTTTCCCTTTAACAAACAGGAGATTATATCGTCCTTTATTATGCATACTGGACATCGATGAAGTGACCCACTTTGCTATGGTTAGTTTATAATTTAAGGTGAGGCAGAAGCTCAGAAATGTTGCTAATGGGATAATCCCTAATTCAGGTCATTATTGTTTCACATATCCCACCAAGTCTATGTCATCTAATATGAAGGAAGAGACAAGTTCATGAAACTAAAAGTCCAAAATGAATCAGCTGCCTTTTCGAAGCAGAAAAATAGATTCTGCTTTTCTCTCACTGGAACAAACCTTAGCTCTCTGGAAAGAGATGACTGGCAGAGTTTCAGCCATGATCAATGGTAAACCTGGCACTGAAGGTCCCTTTGCTAAAGAAGGCTTGAATTACTTACCTGCTGGCTTACAACAATTTGCAGAATGGAGCCTGCCTACAAGGAACAAGAACTACAAGAAACCACAAGGAACAATGTGAACTCCTTGAAAATGGGCCTTCTTATTTACATTTGTGCAAAGGGAGTGCCCAGGATCAGCTTTAGCTACAAGCACAAAGCAATTATTTTTCTCTGATACCCTACTTCAGGGGTATCAAACTGCTGGGCCCTTGGGCTGGTTGCATCATACAGCAATGTAAAAAAAGTCACAATATGTCATGACACATCACATGACCTGGCGAGTTTGACACCTGTGCCCTAGTTGTATAACTCCAAGACTGAACCCTCTATAGGTGGGAATAGAAAAGACATTTTCCTAACAGGGGGAATATAATGCAGGTCTAAGGCATTGGGGGCTCTCCAGATGTTGCTGAAAGACAACTTCTCTCAGCTCCAGAGGACCCAGCTGAGGATGCAGGTGACAGGACTTATCCCCCAGTAAATACATGGAGGAATACAGGTCTCCCAAATCAGATATAAGGAGATAAAAATACTGTGCAGATCTATGGTTAGATTGTATGCAAATGATTGTATCATCTAGAACCCATTTATAACCCCTGGCTGACTAAATGGGTGGGGAATGTCCCAAACTTTCATATGTTAGAAGCAAACTTACAAAAATTACTCTAAAAACACTGCAATTCCCTTGGATAGAAAGCAACAGTTTATAAGCAATATATCTATTTGCTATCTAAAGGGATGGATCAATAAGGGAGTGATATTTAGGTAGTTAGCTGCCAATATGTAATGTTCACATATGACACATAATAGATTCACAAAATATTTGATAGTACTTTAAGGTTACTAGAAATTGCAGCAAGGTAATTTCTAAAAGACCTGGGTCCCAGGTTCAGTCAATGCCTTTAACAGGCATTGGACATGTTAATATATTTTCAGCCTCCTTTCCCTGTCTACCTGCCAGCAAAAAAGGAAGGGAATGAAATGAGTATATAGTCAAATATTCTAATAAAAAACCCCTTTATTAATGCATATAAACCAGTACACAGTTGGCCTGACTCACACCTAACTGTGGGCTTTGACTTAAGGGTTATGAAAGATCACTCATTTGGATTTAGCATTGTACGTGAATCAGTTTGTTCAACAAACCATGGCTAAAACAATTCTGTATAAACATTATATATGAATGTTGTTCTAAAAGGGGTGAGAGGTCTGGTTTAGTCCAACTAAAATCTTTGGGTTGAATAGGCCTGACTGCAAGCAAGACTTTTGTCAAACTGGGATGTCGATCACTTATTATTGGTAACATTTTAATTAGGCTGGTTAGAAACGATGTGCTGAGTATATTTAGATTTTTCCTCACACCTGCATTCACATTCTGACACACAAATTCCGCTTCCTTTCCCAGGGTGGTTTGATAATGCCTCTCCACGGATCACTTGCAGTATAATTAATTCTCACATTTGTTTTCTGGTCTGCTGAGATCTACAGTAGGTGGGAGGGGTAAGGAAAGCAACTGTTCTGAGAAAATAAAAACTTGTTTTGGAGCCAGAGTTTTGCCTAGTGTGGTCAGATAATGAGAATTTTCTTCTGTGTAAAGGAAGAAGGGAGGAGGGAGGAATGAAGGGAGTAGAACACTGGAGAAGAGCCTACACACACACACACACACACACACACACACACACACACATCCCACCAACACCAGTTCGCCCTGGCTAATCAAGTAAACTTTTAATTGGTTTGTGAAAACTTTTCCAATAAAAGTGAAAATTTTGTCTTTCTTTTTCCACCGTTTATTATTATTTATTTGGAGGTTTAATAAAATGCTTTTTTTTTTAAAGTAAATAATTGTCTTTTGCTCGGCTGAGAACACAATGAGTTCGCAACTCCCTCGACAGAAGCAAAAAGGAAAAGGAAAGGAGGTCGTGGAGCAGCTAGGCCAGGCGAAACAAGGAAGGGAAGAGCCTGCGTGCTGCTTTTTCGGACGGTGCGTTCCTCATCTTCCCACCGGTCCAGAAATGCACAGCAACGGGGCTCGATTCCTTGCCCGCCGGCAGAAGTTGGCTGCCGAGGCTAAATATTGATGGAAGGCGTCAACTTGATCGACGAGAGCCTGGAAGACGCGGGCAGAAGAGCTCGAGGGAGGATGAAAAAATTGGCAACCGCAGGCTATTACTCCCCTCAGCCAGGGCTGGGAACGACGGGAGATGTAGTGCGGCTTGTCTCTGAAAGGCCGGGTGAGGCTGACAAACAGACGGACCGAAAGATTTGCATTCCAGCTCGAATTCTGCCTTGAACTGCAGGTGAGCGCTTGAAATGGGAGGCGGGCAGCGCAACCCCTGCAACTAATTCCTCGTGGGTAAACTTCAGAGCTCTCTTGAAGGGAGACCAAGATTCCCTCTCCTCCTCCTCTTCTTCTTTCTCCTGTATGCAAAACTAAAGCGAATTGCAGACACGCAGCTCTACACTGGAGCCCCTGATTCCGGGGCCACATTGGGCCACCAAGGCCGGAAGTAAAAATAAACGGGGACGGGGTGGCGACGCAACGCCTGGCGATAAAACAGAGGAGGGGGAGATTGCCCGCAATCATGGGTCAATCGGCATACCTCAAATTTCAATTTGCGCCAAGTTTTCTACTTTACGAGGTTGTAATGAATTCGGAACGGAAGGAAACCACTGTGGGTAATGCAGGCTGATGGTGGTTTTAGTTGATTGGTGGGTTCCTTCTGTATCCCTATTTTTAATTAAAGAAATAGCTCGGGCCGGGTAGCAACGTAACCGGCCTGGGTGCGCGGCATCAAGACGGATCCCAAGGCCTTTAGAATAATGCTCAACCTGATTGAGCAAAATCAGAGTTTCGGCAAACCCGGAGACTAAGTAAAGAACGAGCGAGGAGCGAGATTCGTTTTGCGCCCAGGGAAGAGAGGCACCGTGTGAATGAAGAAGATTTGCGCCCCATCTCCTGAATTCCACGCCCTTGTTTCAAGCATGACTTCTCCCTGGCACCCAAACAGGAGCCACTTCAAAGTCGGGCGATGGATCGCGTCACCTGAGTCCCGCCAGGTTCCAGCGACCACTAATCAAGTACGGAAGCAGTTTGCTCGGACTGGGTCCCAGAGGTCGAAAACCGCGAGACACCCCCCCCCAAAATGTTGCTGTTCCTTGGCGTTTCCGACAGAAGCAGTGCAAACCGAGTGTGGACGAAAGAGTAACCTCCTGGAAGGACAACGTCCTCTCAGAAGCACCAGGAGCGGAGAGAGCCATAAACGCCCCTTCTGGGCCTTGCAGTGTCCGAACTTCCGCGGAGTTGTTGCACCGTTAACTGCTTTCTTGACCCGGTTCCGAGAAGCTGCCTCGAGCAGAACCGGAAAGGATGAATTGAAACGGTTCGTTCGACCAACATACTACCAAAGGATTCTGTTGTGTCAGCCACATTCGTCGCGCCTTGTTATTGTTAACGTCAAGGGTCTCAATCTCCACACTTGGTCGGAATAGACACGTCAAAATCAGCGGGGCTGGGTTTAAGCAGAACTAAGTTGAATCCAGTTCCCTTCAAAGGGCCCGTATCTCTTGGCTTTGCTTCTTTCTGCTAAGGAAGAGCCTGAACTAGCCTTGCCTCATAGCCATCCTGGCTGAGTAAAGTTGCAGTTCAACAGGTCTGGTGTTCAGGAGTTGGGGACTGGTGTAACTCACCTCACCCTAACCAACCCATGACCAGGCCCAGTCAAGGAGTCTGTTTTCTCTCCCTCTTTCTCTCCCTCTCCCTCTCACACATTCTTCTGATATAGGGTTGCTAGTTTAAAACCAGAAAGCCTGCGTAGCAGCACACATTGAATTCATCTGAACCGAGGATCCGGTTTAAATTATGCGACAAATCTGAACATGAGACAGTGGCAGCATTTCTGCGGATCCTGCCCTTCTGCCTTCGATTATTCGGCCCAAAGGGCCGCAGGGGAAAGCTGGGGGCAGGGGGGGAGTCTCTATCAGCAGCTCCTCTTTCTCTCCGCTCACCACTTCCTTCCCACTAGGAGTCGGGAAAGTACTTGACGCCTCCCAGTCTGTTCCCGTTTCTATCCAGAAAGCGGGGAAGGGGAGGGGCAGAATCGGGGGAGGGGGGCGAAGTGCTTGCTTTCTTCCCCTTTTTTCGAGGAATAGCAGTTTTGAACTTTCCTTTAGGAGAGCTTCCCTTCATATGGAGGAGCTAATCTCTGTGGCTTCCCCCTTGTCTGATGTTCAAGAGATGGCCATTGGACTTCCTGAGCACAGCGAGAGTAAACGGGCTACCTTTGGTAGAAGGAAGGAAGGAAGGAAGGAAGGAAGGAAGGAAGGAAGGAAGGAAGGAAGGAAGGAAGGAAGGAAGGAAGGAAGGAAGGAAGGAAGGAAGGAAGGAAGGAATTAATTTCCTAGTAGATTCTTTTTTTATATAGTGGCTAACAATGAAAAGCAGACACCTTCATTTCACTTCCATTTATTTTGAAAAAGTTTCTTGAACTGCTCTGAACTTAGAAAGACTATTCCAGTCTATGCAGGATCGTTAAACGTTGTCCCTTCTTGACAATGTCTTATCCATTCCATACACTATATATAAATCATAACCTCCAGGTACCCACTTCTAAATCAGAAGACTATGCACTCTAGACTTACCTTAGGCATGAAAGCCAGTTGAGTGACAAACTCTCCTTCAAAATAAGAAATAGCAGTCCAAATGTTATCTACTTTGGATCAGAATGGCAAGAAAAGAAAATGCAAGGCAGCTGTAACTTAGATATATTATAAATCCAGTTTTTCATGCATCGTTCATATCAAGCATATGGACTCATACTAAGACGAGGAAAGAAAAGCACTTTGGTATAAATGAATATTTTCAGCTTTTGGGGCTCAATTTAATCCACCTTTGAACTCTCTTTCTCTGTAGTGTTTCCTTCTCCATCCATTCAGTATGTTCATTGGTCAACATGGCTAGGGAAGGGAACAGTAGCCCTAGCATATATGGATAGCACCAAATTGTGGATAGCTAATTGCAATGAGTTATTTTTGCCTTCCGAGAAAAAAACAACTTCGTTTTGAAGACACGCAGAACTTCAAAAATTATTTTCTCTTCTCATTCGTTTTGGCAGCAGGAAGAGCCTAGGGAGGCAGTCACAGAAGTCCAAAAAGGTTCCCTTGAAACAAAGGATATCCTCAAAATGAATATGGGGGAAACTCCAGGTGCAAATTTATACCTGGCTACACCACAGAGCCTCCGCAGTTTCCCCCTAAGATATAGGTGGTTTATTAAAAACAGTTCCACTAACCTCTCCTTGCAGCAGTTTCGACCATGATAACTGGCAGCCAACTTTACAAATGAACAAATTTATGGTGGTATAAAGTACCGTGGAAATTAGTCGAGGAGGGTTAAAAAGAAAAAAAAGAAAATGCAAACCGAACCTTGGAATAGTTGTTCTCCACTGAAGCATCAGCTCTAATATTAATATTTAAAGAATAACACAAAGGCGATGATAAAATGAATATCCATTAAAACGCAATCTGGCTGCGCCATGTCAATGTGTTCCAGTTAATTTCGAAAATCACTTTCCAGTATCGCTAGATCCCTACAACTTCTTCACCTAAGGCCTCCAGAGATGATGGGCAGGGATGGCAACAGCTACAGCCAGCCCTTCCTCCGGAGGGCGCCAAGGTGGCGAAAGGAAGAGTAAAGCTGGTCGAACTGGTTTTTCTGCCAAATTCGCATCTACCAGTTTTATTCGTGGAAATTAAAACACTTTTTAATGAGACATGTTTCTGGGCAACCACGGGGGTGCATTTTGGTACTTTGGAAGCTCGCCTGACTTGAGTTGTGCCAACTCCGCATGAACATCACCAGAATGGTGCTCTTGTCTGCGGGTAAGGGGTCAGAGGAGCCTTCCCTTTTCTGGACTCTGCACGCTGGATTCTGTGTCGAAGAGGGCTGCGTTGGAGGGGCAGAGAGAGATTGCCTTCCTTTGTTCTATTAGCAAAAATGGGTTGGAGGAGATGGGCTTCTAAAGAAAGATGGGCTCGCTCATCGATATCCATGGAGTCATTAAATGGTGCGTTGGTGGCCGGTGGCTGCCATGCCGATTTTCGTCAAAAGCAGGAAATGTTTGGGAATCACCACATTATAGACTGGGAAGTTCATATACACCTGAAGTCCATCTTTCTAGGGCTGCCAGCATTTCCCCCCCCCCTTCATTCTATTGTCTCGCTCAGATTAGGGCCGGGGTGTGTGATCTGAGCAAGAAGAGGAAATAGAGGCGTCAGCGTAGGTCTGCGCGCATCTAGTAAGGGCATCGGAACCAATAAAACTCGCAGCTGGAACCCCATCCTCCTTGCCCTCTTCCGTCGGAGCTGAGGACCCTGTTTGCAAAGGCTAAAAGACTAAGGAAATGAGAGGGTGGAGGAGTAAAAGGAAGAGATACTCCTTGGATGGAGCACGCACAACAATCTCTTTAGTAAAAAGGGTTCAAACCCGCTGAACAGTACATGTGCCTCATGTTGTATGCTTCATATGAAGCATGTATTTGGTTCCCTCCCTCGCCAGCGACTGGACAACTTTTGTTTGAAGCTCAAGGTGTTGGTGGTGGCTTCCTGGGTGGGAAATTCTCTGCAATCCCAGTAATCAAATTCTCCCAGATTCCTACGGAAGTCTTAGACTTCTAGATGACTGATTTCCGAGTTGTTTTATTCTACCCCTAAGTGTTTGAAACACAAAGAAGACACCTACGGTGATCTGTCCACAATACAAGATTCACAGTTCTAACTCAACAAGGCCCTGGTTTGCAACTGTAGGTAGAAGGCCGCCTCTTCGCCTCTTCCGTTTTAATTACCTTAATTCTAAAGGAATTTTTTTTTTAAGGAGGATGGAGTAAATGGAGGCCACTGCTATGAAATGAAAAAGATAATCATGTTCATAGAGAGGAATATAGATTGGTGGCAAAAATAAGAAGCAAAATTTAAACTGAAAACTAAACTGGATTTTCTCTCCAAGTATGGGAGTAATTTTGCAACATTATTAAAATAGAAGTTGTATGCATAGATGCACTAGTTTGATACTCACCTCACCCAAATAGGAAGGCATTAAATTTGTGATGGAATGGTGCTTTGCAGGCAAACTGTTCAGTCCTAGTCGTTTCAGGCACTGCCCACCCCCACCCAGCACCTTGCAACTTTTTAGACAAAAGGTTTTGGACTCTGGGATTAGGATCCTCTTGTCAGGCATTCATGTTATACAGGAGAGTACATAAGCATCCTTTCCCCCCTCAACTGTAAAGTATTTGGAGGAAGGGTTATGAATTGGTTAACCTTGTGTTCCAAGTTAGTGAAAGTAACTAAGTTTTTCTTACTTGTGTCAAAGTTGCTTGCCATATTCCTAATCGTAAAAGAACTTATTTCCAACTTTTTAAGTCTTGGACTCTACAAAGGCAAAGCAGATTTCTTTAAATAAAATTTACAGTAGTAGACGGTAGATTCTTGATAGTTACATAGGCACATACATGTTACAGTTGTTATTGATACAACAATACAACTTGGGCTATTGTGTTCAGTTCTTTCCAGTCTCCTCAAAAATCACCACAAATTCTCAAACTTGAGAGGCCTCTTCAAATTAGATGATTATTTTGACCATCTGATCAAATCTGAAATCATTAAATTTTCTAAAAATGGGCACGTTATTCATTCAGATTCAAATACTTTTTACAGTAATCAGCCTTGCAAATGAGTTCATCTTAGCAAATAAACCTCCTACTCAGACCTTTTCTTGCATTATTGAAGGTGGCTGAACTAAAATTACTGAAAGGCCAAAGTCACTGTGCAAGAGAGGGGAAAAAAAGAAAGATTTGGAATATTGGCTTTCAGTCATTCTTTGTAGTTTACATCTTACTATTTCACCTTATTAAATTAAGTTCTTGAATAATAACAATGCTTAAAAAAGCAAACCCTCATAGCCTCATCTCACAAACTGAAATGAAGGTTCATATAGTTCCATGAGACACTCTCTCATAAACACAGAACTTCCTGGTGCAAAGGAATTAACAGCCTTTGAAAGGAATTAACAAAATCCTGAATGGGATTTTTATTTTCATAAGGAATGTATGGTTGTATTTGGAAATCACTAAAATTAACTTTCATGCATTTAATTTTCAATAGAATTCCATGCTTCAAAGGAAATTACTGGGCTGAGGATATGGTAAGAAAAAAAAACGGACTCTCTTCACCTGAAAACATTCTTTGCACAACTCGCTTGTGCTTTATAGCAACTTTCAGCTATCATTGTAATGATTTAGTGATAAGGAAGAAAGGCTTTATACCACCACAAGGGTGGTGGGATACCTTGTAAAGACACTACAAATCACTGGTGTACAAATAGCTACAAGACCACCACTAGCCTCACTCCAAATCCATCCCTTTACATGTATTAGCTATGAAAGCACAAAATGAAGGAAGGGTGAAACAGCATGTCTTCTAAAGGCAGGGAAATGGAAAGAGATGACCTTAGGGAAGATGGGACTTCTCCACTCCCTTCATCTCACCTATTCATATCAAAGTATGGAGCCTTGCATTTTAAGAGGAATGAAAAGAGCTTCATCTCCATAGAAACTCCATTGAAGTTTATTCCTAGATAGGCCTCAGTGGGGAAAGGCCCTTTGTAGGAAGAAGACTGCTTGGACAGAAAGTGGGGGGGGGGGCGATGGTTTGTAAGAGAAATGAAGAGGATCATCTCAGAAGTTGAATCAGTGGAAGAGAAGGGAAAAGGGGGAAGAGAAGGACTCCCTCATCACAAAACTGAACCCAATAACTAGACTTTTCCAACTTAAGAGTCATTAAGCCCAGCCAACAAAGAGCCCCAATTAGATGGATTTGGCTAATTAAACTGGTGGAAATTGGCAGTATAATACTTTTGGGTTTCAACTGGGTTTGATGCTAAAAATTTAAATTTATAAAATAAAAGTTTGATCTGCAACATACAAATTTTGGTCTGATCTGTGGTCTGTCACCCTATATAACTGTTAAGAAAAAAAAGTGAAGCAATAATCACTCTAATCTCACTATAAAACCTGTTCTCTGATAGGCATTAGTGAGTTTTTCTTTGTGCTATCTTTGCAGGAAGATCTATAAATTAAATAGGAGACTTATTTATTACACGAGCAGGTATACAAGCTTTCTAAATACACAGAACTGTTTGTTCACTTCAGTGAATCTTATGGAACTAGCAGACTGCCATATGTTTACAGCAAAAATAATTTGGACCTTTAATTGAAATCAGGCTGTGGATAATACGTGGGGACATGCACAAAGAGATGGGAGAGATAAAACAAAGGCAGTTTTAAAATGTATGTGGAAATAGGCATAAATAAATAAATAACAGAAATTATACATTTCATATAAATTCCAAATGGCAAATAGTTCCCACAGGGTTTCATGGAAGAGAAGAAGAACACAAGGAGGGGAAAGGAAGAAAAAGAGGAGGAGGGCGAGGAAGCAGAAGGATTTAATGGCAAACTAATTTCGCCAGCTTCTGGCTCTGGCAGTTCTCATAGTGTGACGCTCTTCCCACCAACATCGCCATATACATTATTTTTCCTATTTATTTCCGTGGAAGGTCCCTTGTCAATACGCGTTTCTCAATACCCAATTCCTGATTTTAAAGCGATGTCTAATTCCTCGGAATGGAATGCCACCGAATTTGGTAATATTTACTCCCAGGTAAGAGGACGTAGGAAACGGTCCCCAAAATGCCAGAAGCGGCGTTAAAAGCCGGGAAAAGGAGCGAGACCGACCTGTTCCTTAAG
The DNA here is from genome assembly GCA_034064705.1 of Bothrops alternatus. NCBI lineage: Eukaryota > Metazoa > Chordata > Lepidosauria > Squamata > Viperidae > Bothrops > Bothrops alternatus. The sequence goes on along the minus strand of JARGCV010000397.1, from coordinate 2,213,486 downwards.
CCGTCGCCGGTTTGGCTCCGCACGGGCTTTCTTATGCAAAGCGTGGAGAATGCAGCGGTTGCCGGCACCTGCATAGCCCCGCTGTCCTGATCTTTGTTAACAAGCAGCTTCAGGGTATAAAGCAATAAACCTGCCAAATCTACCTGTACGCTAGTTACACCCTAGAAATAAAACATCTTAGGAAACTCCTGGAGACACCGTACTCTCTCCCCTCAAACAGCTGCAACCCGCCCCCCCTTCTATATTTCACGCTTTTCCCACCTATATAAGTAGGCGCATTTTTAAAAGTTGTTGTAGATTTTTAAAGGTACGGGTCGAGTTACCCCCTTCTCCGTGTGAGAGTGGAGCCCTTGTTAAAGGAGGCGAGGACAAGGCAAGGCACTCGGGAGCTGCATTCAGAGTTATTGAACCGACCCCAGAAGCTCGAGGAGTTAAACGGCGAGAAAGAAAAGCAGTGGGGTGAAGGGGGGGGGGAGGAAGCCTCCATATACTCTGAGAAAGGCACACCGCGTTGATTGTCCCACGGACAAAATGCCCTGCAACCGAATCAGGACTTTTCTTTGCCAGCCACAGTTCACATCAACCCTTGTTTACACAACGCAAAGTGCAAAAAAAGTAAAGCTCTTTTAGGGCTGTTTTTAAGGCTTGTGGTGGTCAGCAAGATGTAGGTAAGACCAGAAAAAAGAACGAGAGGGAAGAAAAGGGGGAGCTGTACTTTAGAACGGGGTATCTTAAATCGGGAGGGGGGATTACTCTCTCTACAAAGTGGTATTTTGTATGCATTTTCTTGGTCTGAATAGTTCTCCTCCTCCTCCTCTCCTTTTTTTCAGAAATATCCTATACCTCTTTGCTTCAGCCTTCGGTGTTCTCTGACTTTTTCCAATGCTCCATTTTCCTACCTGGCTCGTCTGTAAACCGCCAAAGATCCTAATTCTTTTAGCCTTAGTGGACGCCAGATTAAAACAAAGCCAAACAGGAGAACAAAATAACTCCGGGGAACGGCTCACTTGCCCCGAAAGAGACCGCCAGAGATCCAGTGCAGACTCGGGTTCCTAGCGCGTGTCTTTCCCCAGTCCATCTTTGCGAGAGATGTGGCAATACCACCTGGCTGTTCAGCTATAAATCTCCTTGCAAATAATAAATGGATTAATAATAACAAGGTATGAAGTTCTTTTTATAGAAAAAATGGGAGAGAATTGAAACTAAATGCGGCAGTTAGACAACCATTTTGATAAGAGGATAATTGAGGCGACACTGGTGTATAATTAGAGGATAATTTATGCTATATCCACTTTTATTTCACCTCCCAAAATAAACCCAGTCCATAATCATTACAGGCAAATTGTTCTGAATTTTATAGCTGCAATTTGAACAAAATAGTGCAGTTAATCATGGGAGATTTCCCCCCTCTTTTTTCTGTGTGTATTCCTGATTAGAAGTCTAATTGCCTCCTTTCGGAAAGTAAAAATAACTGCGAAGTGACTCTATTTTTATCATTAACAATGTTGACAATAAAATAAAATCAACTGGAATTGTAATCGAAAGGCAAACTTAGGGCGAAGGCACTTTTCCTCGGGTAGTTTATATTGCAATCAAGATTTGCCAAACCACTAACCGCATGTCTCATTTGCATATATTTGAAAGTATTACAGGAGCTTCTGTTTTCAATAGGGGGAAAATGTATTACTGGCAGACCTCTAAGGATTCGCCTTCGGATCAGGATGCTTATATATATAAACGCTATTGTGTAGATGAAGGAGAATCCTCCAATATTTGAGATCCTTTTTATTGAACGCTTCCCCTGACGACTTGTTCTGGAAATGCTCTACTTTACGTTAACAGCTTTGTACAAAATTGGGGCTACCACAGTGCAATGGCCACATTAATTGTGCTTTGATTCTGGAAAGGACATGTTACGCTATTGCGGGTTGTAATGCACACGCATAAGGTGAGGTATAATGGAATGGCAGAGTGGTGCCTCAGTATGGAAGTCTACCTGCACGCAGATATACTCAGGCGTACACATGGAAGGGCAAATCGTGGTATATTTACTGAATAGGCACCTGATTTTCCAGGCGAGAGTGCTGTTTGAAAGCGCAGCTTTGTTGCGGTGGTGGTGCGGTGAAACAGCCACACACGCGCACGCACGCACGCGCGCGCAGACATACACGGACGCGCGCGCGCGCGCGTAGGCATACAAAAACACACAGAGAGAGAGAGAGAGAGAGAGAGACAGAAAAACAGACTATTGGTTGGCTGGCTGGCTAGTTGGCTGGCTGCTTCTAGCTGGCTCCAAGCTTTGAAGTTGTGCAGAAGGTGGGCTGGCGCAGACGCCAGTAGAAGTGCCCGGGCTTGGTGACGTCAGGGGTTGAGTGACCAATGAGGAACCGCTGCCCTTTGGAGACAAACCATTCGACTTGGGCGTTTATTTATTTATTTATTTATTTATTTGGAGGGTGTGTGCGCTCGAGCGCGCGCGCATGTTGTATTCCGTTTCCCCTCCCTCGTTTTCTTGTCTGAAGCCTATAAGCTGAAGCTCAACTTTAAGAGAATAAATCTACCTTAAAAAAGAAGAAAGAAAAGAAAAGAAATGCCTTAAACTTCATCAGCTTTAAGCAGACACCCGGGTTCATGAGCGTAAAAACAGACCCCCAAACCGGAAAAGAACAAGGGCGAAAGAGGGAAGAGAGAAGGGGGGGGAACCCCAAGTTGCTGGCTAGAAGGCAAGAGAAGAGAGGGGGGAGGCCCAGTAAAGAGGACTTGGCAGCGCGTCCCTCTCTTCCTGCCCCCTCCTTCCTTGGTTCCCTTCCTCTCCCTCTCCTTCTTTCTCCCTCCCCAGCGCCTCGCGCACGCCTCCCTCCGCCCCTCCCTCAGTTAACAAGGCCCCTCTCCCCCTATTGCTCTCGCACGCTCTCTCCTTTCTCCCACCTCAACTCCCCCCCCAAGATACACACACTTGCCAAAAGGGGGGGAGAAGGGGAAAAAAGGAGGGAAAGGGGGGGAAATATAGCGAGCGAGCCCCGGCGCTAATTCCCGCCCGGCGCAGGCTAATAGGCTCCCTCGAAGGTGGCGGGAGCGCAAGGGGGCGCCGAGCCGGCCAGAGGCGCTCGTCTCTGGCTGCCCAACTTGGATGATGACCATGACTACGATGGCTGACGGGCTGGAAGCGCAGGACTCATCCAAATCTGCTTTCATGGAGTTCGGGCAGCAGCCGCCGCCACCGCCGCCGGCGCCTCAGCAGCCTCCCCAACCGCCGCCGCCGCCGCCGCCGCCGCCTCCAGTGGCACAGGCGCCCGGCGGCTCCTCACATTCAGCGCAGCAGCAGCAGCAGCAGCAGCAGCAGCAGACCTCGCCGGCGGCAGCCATGGCGGGCGCCCACTACCCGCTCCATTGCCTGCACTCGGCGGCGCCCGCCTCGCATTCGCACCCGCACCACCAGCACCCGCATCCGCACCACCACCACCACCACCATCACCACCACGCCGCGCCTTACCCGGCCGGGCCGGCCGGCGCCAACTCCTATAGTCACCGTTCGCTTGCCGCGGCTGCCGCCGCGGCCGCGGCCGCCTACCCTTATGTGAGCCACTCGCAGCACAGCCCTTACCTCCAGTCCTACCACGGCGGCGGTGGCGGGAACGGCGGCGGGAACGGCGGCGGGAACGGCAGCGGCGGCGGCGCGGGCAGCCAGACGCGGCCGGACGACGCAGGTGGGTGACCCAGACGCGCGCGCGGATCCCAGCCAAGGCCCTCCGCGCCTCCGCCATCTGCCCGATGTGGTTGGCCTTCCTTCCTTCCTTCCTTCCTTCCTTCCTTCCTTCCTTCCTTCCTTCCTTCCTTCCTTCCTTCCTTCCTTCCTTCCTTCCTTCCTTCCTTCGTCTTTTTTTCTTCCTTTCTTCTTTCTGTCTGTTCCTCTCTCTTTCTGGTTCTCCGATTCCTTCCTTCAGCTTTCTTCTGGCCTGTAATGCGTTTTCTTCTGACTACCCTCTTTTACACTCTGTCTGGCCACTTTCTTTTCACTCGTCTCCCCCTCCGCTTCGTTCCGAGGCAGTTTCCTGGCAAGCGACCACCCAGGCAATGCACAGGACCTGGCTTCTAATTCCACCGTTTGTGGACGAAGATGCCCGGCTCCCCGCACCCTCTTTCGCGCTGCGGGTCTCTTTGAAATGATATTTTCTCTGCCCGATCCGGAGCCTGTTTCTCAGGGAAAGGAGTCGCAAGCAGTTCAGTGGAACTTACTCTACTCTTAAGTAAGTGTGCTTGCCATTTGCAGCTCCCCCTCCCACTATCCTGACTTCTTTTCTTGCACCAATACGACCCGAATCGGCAGCTCCGTGACGTTCTTTAGATCCACACGAGTGGTATAAGAGAACCGGAATTCCGGTGTTCTTGAGAACGTTCAAGCATTTGGGTCCCCCCCCCCGTGGGTTCGACAAGCATTGCCATGACCTGAACGCTCTCAAATGGACTGTGGAGTGCAATTGTATTCCTACAGACCATTCTCTAGAACCAGACGGATCCTCCGCAGTTCAGAATTGTAACTTGTTTGTTTGGGTTTTCATTATTTTTTAAAATGAATGTTGTTTAGCCCATGGATACCCTTTCGGTGCGGCGGCCTGTACGGCAGAATTATTTTAGAGAGAGCAATTGGCCCTTTGCTCTCTCCTACAACGATGGGCACAAAAGTGACAGGCTCTCTATGAAAATGAATTCCTTCTCAACCAAAGGCAGATGGGCCACAACAGTTCCAGGAAGGAAGGAAGGAAGGAAGGAAGGAAGGAAGGAAGGAAGGAAGGAAGGAAGGAAGGAAGGAAGGAAGGAAGGAAGGAAGGAAGGAAGGTAGGTAGGTAGGTAGGTAGATAGGAAGGAAGGAAGGAAGGAAGGAAGGAAGGAAGGAAGGAAAAGGAAGGGAGGAAAGTAGGTAGGTAGGTAGGTAGGTAGGAAGGAAGGAAGGAAGGAAGGAAGGAAGGAAGGAAGGAAGGAAGGAAGGAAGGAAGGAGGATTACAGAGCATAGGACACAAATGACTTCAGTGTCCTCTTAGGTGCTTGTAGCAGAGGGAGGATGTGTCCTGAGCCTTGTAAAACTTTGTAAATTTTCAAATTATATATGAATTTTTATCCATGTCTAATCAGCTAATCTCTAATAAATATTTTAACACACCAATAAGTGACTAAATCAGCAATAGTGTCAACATGAAAAGGTTTTTTTCCTATATTTGACTGTGGTTATCTGTCTGTCCAAACAGTTATTGCAATTTCTCTGCATTTATTCACTGAGAGAGAAATAAATTAACTTGCATTTGTATAAAATGAGGATAACCATATTAAAGGAAATGTTCGAATAATATGTGTTTATTTCTGTTAATTCAAAATAAAAGATGTGGTTTAGAGGGGTATTTAGATAACCATAGTAATTATAAACTAATATAAAATGGGTGTTTCATTAAAATTATTTTCCTGTTGCAGTTTTTGAATGAAGATTTCTGGATTGTTCCCACAAGTAGCAGTATTTATTTACTTGAGGGGAAAAAAATCCCCATGCATCATTAATTAATACGTTTTTACCTGCAGAAATGTAAGGAAAGTCAATAGGGTCATTTTTGCAGGTAAAACTGAACCCACCACTAAAAAGGGCATTGATGATCTGCTTGCCTTATTTACCTGCCCTCCCCCTAATGCTTCTAGAGTTTTAGCCATGATATTGGGGCAGTTTTATCATTAGATAAACTCCCAACATGAAGTTAGGCATGAGGTTTTTAGCTGCCCCTCTTCCTTTCCAATGCACTTTCCGTTTTGATTGCAGATCAACAAAAAACCACAGTGATTGAAAATGGGGAGATTCGTTTTAATGGGAAAGGGAAAAAGATCCGGAAACCTCGAACCATTTACTCAAGTCTGCAGCTGCAGGCATTAAACCACCGCTTCCAGCAGACCCAATACCTGGCACTTCCAGAGAGAGCAGAGCTGGCGGCTTCATTAGGACTTACTCAGACACAGGTAATTCCTAGGAAAGATCAGGCCCAGGCAACCTTTAGGAGAGGAGACCAGGACTGACATGCCGGTGGTAGCAGCCGTGAGATATATTTCTTTAAATGTATAATTTCCTTCGACTAAGAATAGAAACTGGAGAGCAGTGGATCACCTAAACATAATCTAAAGTGTATTTATTGATAAGCTATCAGTTATCTGTGTAGAGATATTTGGAAATCTAGATCTAGTTCACCTTGCTCTCTACTTTTCCTTTGTCTCTGATCAAGGCGAACAATGTGTTTAGAAAAAGGCATATCTGCCAACTCAGAATATGGGTGTTTATCTATTTTATTATAGTCAAAATATCAACTATAATAGAATCATATTATATATATATATTATATTATATATAGAATCATATATAATATATATATAGTATTAGATGTAGGAAGAGTAGAACAGTCTCTCCATCCTAGTTGGATATAGTAGAAAGGTACTAGCTATGTTAAAGAACTTCTGGGCCCAAATAAAACACATCTACTTTAGTGATATTCAATAGTAAATTATCCTGGATGAGTAACTAGAATCCAGTGGGTGCCCTTAGGCTAAATGTACAAAAGGTGGTGATAAAGGCTGAGGATCAAAGGGAAGCGTGTACAAAATTAGAACAAGTTAAGCTACAGTTAAATGTGGTTGATGTGTTCTTGGTTTCTCTGCAAATTTAAGCCTGAATGACATGTGGCGTATTATTGACTTGGAAGAGACAAATACAGCAATTAATTGTATTCCTGGATAGCAAGAATTTTTTTTTTTTAAAGTTTTGGTGGCATTTGGATTTTGGGCAAGAGGGTGGGAGAATCAATCATATATGTGCTCAGGGCTTGTAGTTAAAAATGTAAGTAAAACAGAGAATAAATACAGAGAATTGAGATTCCATGTCTTAAGGTAATAAGCATGAACTTTGTGACCAGGGAAAACAGCAACTTGTATTCTGTCTTGCAGGCTGAAATGTACTAGAAAATTAATATTATAGAGAAAAGACATATATTGTCAGTTTTACCCCTGGAAGTTCTTCCAACAGCTACCCCATTTGAATGACACACACTTTGCGATTGTCCATGTATTATATTCTTCTTTTAAAGTCTCTCTAACTTTTTTAGTTCCTCCCTTATCCCATATCTTAGATTTTTTTTTTAACAGCGCTCAAATCAAGCCAGCGATCTCCACTTAAACTTCAAATCGGCTCATTTTTCTAGCACTTTCCTGCTGACCACCAAAGGACCTGCTGCACAGGGGCTGTTTTTGATTCTCCTTTTTTTTATAAGCCAAGCTGGATTTCCAACTATACTGACATATTTGTGATTTAAGCCAATTTAGGCCCCCTGAAGCCAGTCAGCTGCCAGAGTCATTTTAGAGCCTGATCTTAAAAGCTCTCTCAAGTCCAAGTGGCACCCCCTTCGTAAGCAGATTTATTCAGGAGTAGATCCAGCTGACCAGTGAAACCGCTGAGTATGTGTTTCTAGGACTGCACACTCATCCCACTGTAAGTGAAGAACCAGCTGCACCAGTCCAGGTGAAAAAGTCTGCTAAGGGCAGTTCCAGGTGCTGGAGGATGGGGATTTGAGATGGGAAGCCACTACAATATGAATCAAGATTGTAGATAATCACTTTTGTTGAATACAACAACAACAACCAAAAAAAAAAACCTTGAGCTTTCTATCCCTTCTTCTCTTATTCAAAATGAGTGTTGCATGTTTTTAATTATGCAGCATAGTATACTGATGAATATCAAAGCTGTGCACGTCTATAGCTTATGTACCTACGTAGATGCTTTGAATGGATGCATAACAAAATAAGCAAGCAGAATAAGTGCACTGCTATGGTCTCATAGAAGAAAAAGGCCCTTAAAAATAAACGCAGTAAAATAAAATGTAATACTCAGTTACCTAAGGCTCCTTTGTTGCAGGTAACTGCAGTGATGAGAATGAAGGGAAGGGTGGGGAGGGAGGGGGAGGGGAAGATATTGGACTTTATGATTCAGGGTAGATGGGCTCTATTGCTCCAAATATAAAGAAGGGAGGGAAGAAAGGAAATTTCAAAGATATTTTTCTTTGTTCTCTTCCCTCCCTTGGCTGCTCTTAAACTGCTGTTCTATAGGCATTTCGATGACTTTTGCCTTTTGGTTGCAGGTGAAAATCTGGTTCCAGAATAAGCGTTCCAAGTTTAAGAAACTGCTCAAGCAAGGCAGCAACCCTCATGAGACTGACCCCCTGCCCGGCTCGGCTACCCTGTCACCACGGTCTCCAGGTCTCCCTCCAGTCTGGGACGTTTCAGCCTCTGCCAAAGGAGTCAACATGCCTCCCAACAGCTACATGCCTGGCTATTCTCACTGGTACTCTTCCCCACATCAAGACACTATGCAGAGACCACAAATGATGTGAACGGTCCAAGAACAACTGCTGGGCTTGGCCAGCTCGTGGGTCTTGGGGTGAACTGGGAGCGCGTGGCAACGAAGACGGACTCTTCTGCCTTCCCCTCGCCTTTAACCTCAGTAATTGATCTTGAGCAGAGAGAAACCATTTGCGTCGCACCCACGTCAGATGCTCTCTTTGGGATATTTTGTTGGGGATTCAAAGGCACCAAGCCTCATTGGGAGTACAAGTCAGAGCAAAAAAAAAAAACAAAAAAAAAACAATTGCAGCCTTTCCCAACTAGTCCACCGCGCAGCAACTTAAAAAAAGATCCTGTGGAACGAAAAAAGCTAACAAAGCTACCCTAGTTTTATTCACCAAACCCAGATTAACAAAACAAAATGGACAGCGGGAAGATTATTTTTTTCTTTAGAAAGAAGGAACTGCCATCCAGGGAAGAAGATGAGGGGGTGAGGAGAGGGGGAAAATCTGGTTTAATAAGAATATTTTATACCTCACCCACACCCACACATCGGCACAATCGTGAATCTTGATCGGAACTCGTAGTCTTTTCTTTTCCAATCTCTCTGGGGGGCCCACAAACACCTTTTCACCCACCTATAATCAATAAGCCACTCTAAACGAATTAAAGCACCTGAAAATGACCAGAAGGTCCCTTGCGTATGCCCCATTGCAACCAACTAGAGTTCTGCATTTGTGCCACCTTTATTTATTTTAAGGGGGCTTCCAGAAGGGATTCTTTCCAATGGATTTCGCGGGGTGGGGGACGGGAGGAAGGGAGGAAGAATCTGGGAAAGTAACAAACATTTTCCAGGTCCAAAGGCTAAAATTCCGACCACCATCCTCTCCCCATAAACTTTGAGTTGTTTTTCAGCTGCCGACAGTCACGGTGTACATACTGTTGAATTTTAGTTGTATATATATCTTTGTATGTTTTGTCTCCTTCTTTCATATATAGAGTAAAAAGCCACAAAATGTGCAAGAGTCCTGCTTTAGTTCTGTGCGTTGACAAGTTTCTTTATCTTTCGGCTTCCCACCCTCCCGATTATTCAGATAGTCGAAGATTACAACCTGTCACACACACACACACACACACAAACACACAAACACACACACACACACACACTGCCCCACTCCCGTTTCCGAAGCATATCAAGAAGGATTCTTTATGACTCCTTCTACTGGAGCGTTACTCTTCTGGGGTAGCCTATCCAAGGCTGCAGCTCCTCCGTCCACATCCTCGGCGGCCTGGCTTAGCTGGAGTTCGCCAGAGTAGGAAAGTTTTGCATACCTCCCCAGGACCAGAACAGCACCAGAAGAACCCAGTCTAAGGGACGAGGAAGTCTCTTTGGAAGTCTCCCCCCCCAGCAGGTGCCGGCCAGTGGCAAGGCAGATACACACACGCCCACCCACGCACAAATCAGTCATAAAATCGTGTCTCTTTAGGGACCGCCCGGTCTTCCTTATCTGCCCACTCTAAGATTATTTCCTATAGGAAGCCTGTTTGAATCCACCAAGGGTGGATTTAAGGCGATATCAGCCGCCCAATCCAGATTATCTTTCAGGAGAGCCTTGGGTTGGAGTAAATTGTCTCCCAGTAAGCCACCTAGGATCGCGTGCATTTGTCGATATTAGGGCTACCCGTCTGAGGATTTTTGGTAATTCTACCTTGTCCCCCCCTTCTGCCCCCACCCAAATTCGCACGCCAAGGTCTCCTGCTTTGATGAGCAGAGGGGTGGCCTTGTGGCCGGTCGTTCCTCGGGCAGGCAGCTATAGCTGCCTCCGGTTCCTCGGGTCTGGCAGAGCGCTCCCGGCTTCTCCAGGCTAGGGCTGCCGCGAATGATATCCGAGGTGGTGCCAAAGCGAGAAACCATCCATCATGAAAAGCCCCTTTCGTCACACAAGCAGGATGCCCCATACTGAGAGAATTAATGGCTAGAGCCCTGGGCATCCTTCAAATTATGAACCTTGAAACCACTGAGCCATTTATCAGAAGTCAATGGAGATTCTCGGAGTGCTGAATATAATGACAGCTACATACAGTTGTGCAAAAGGACAGTCACTATAATTAGACACAAAAGCCAAGACTACTTACCAATATACCAGCGCCGGTTTTTTGTTGAGTAACTTCCACGCTCAGTCAGTCTTCAGAATGGCTTAAAACCGATCAAGTCTTGTCATTTTCTACCATTCGCATTGTTACATTTGGAGGGGGGAAATGTTTTTCTTTTCTTTTTTTCTCCCCCTCCCCATGCCTACTGTGAAACTTTGGGTTCAGCTCTCCCCAGGATCAATTGTGAACAAAGCCCCCAGCTGCAGTGCCATCCAATTTGAAGCAGACATTGGGGACAATTTAAGGTTTTTATCCATAAGAAGGTTTTTTTCCCCCATTCTCTTAAATGCAGCCATAATTAGAGTAATTTTTCATGTAGCCCGCTGATTACAGCGTTTTTACCGTCAAAGATAATTACCTGTAATTTTCTTCCACTTTTAATACTAAAAAGCCATCTTTATTTAGATTCAGGAACAGGAAAGGCGAAACAAAAGAGGGAAATTATTCTGTTATTCATACACAAATTGCAGAGACATAGGACCTAAAATTGAAAATTAACCAAAATTATAATGCTGGGAAGAATGGAAGAGAATTCTGAGGTACAGCTGGTTGTGGGGTTCACTGACTGGTTCTGATTTGTGTTAGGGGGCAAAAGCTATTGAGCATTTAAATCAAGGGTACCCAGGCCTGTCATAGATGAGTCAGTTATCCCTCCGTCCCCCAAGTTTTCCTGATGAAGAATAATCTTGAAAACCAGATAAGCCACAGGGAAAACGGGGAAGCAAAGCCCAGGAAGAGTAAGTACGCTGCCTCTGCCATGGATAGGCCTCAGCACTAAATAAATATAACTTATGGGGTCAAGGTGTGATGCAAGACGCAAATCTCATGCCAGTGAAATTAGGAAATCATTCCCTGCAAAGAATTATAGTGCTTTGCACCTTGGCCTTTCATCAGTTTCATGCAATGTTGTTGGTTTCTTTAACCTCAACTGATTTCTGGTTGATCCATCCAACCACGAGTAAATCCCCCCTTTCACACACACCCCAGCCCTACCACACGCCACTCCACTGTCAAAAGCAGCCCATTTTTGCCCCATTGGGGCGGAAATAAAGGAAAAAGATGTGCACCTTTCCTCTGCCTCTGCTCGCCACCCGGCTAAATCTCTTTAAAAGCGGGCAGTGGACAATAGAATTTGCTTCTCTTATAATAAAAGGGCTGTTAGGTCAGCAGGAGCGGATACAAGACATTCTGCAATGGGCCTTTGACAGCAAGAGTTTAGTGAGGTTCAGATTCTACCCACCAAGCAGATTTCCAGACTGCCACTCCGGGAGAGCCAGAGAGAGAGAGAGAGAGAGAGAGAGAGAGAGAGAGAGAGAGAGGGGGGGGGGATCCATTAAAGGGACATCCGCAGGCAGAGTAGGGCCAACCTACTACCATGGGAGTAAAATATAAGACTTCTCAAGAACAGATTTTGCCTTGCTGTCCATCAGCAGCCTCTTTATATCCCACTCTGGCCTCCTCCCTATTCGGCGACGCCTCTCTCACTTGAATCCGGAATCAGGGCCCTCTCTAAATCCAGAATTCTTCTGAATAGGGAAGAACTTCGTGAAGAAGGTTCAGTGAGAGACTTTTGCCGCTTGAGAGCGGCGGCGGTGGGGGGGGAGGGGGAGAGAAATTGGGTCTTCCATTGAAACCGAAGGCAAAATGCCTTGGAGAATCCCGGTCGCTCTTGCATATCAATTGTTCCTCAAAAGTATTCAATAAATCTCTTCTGAAATCGGGGATAGGGAGAGCGGGAGAGAAAGATGAGCCAGAACTACTGAATTTGTTCAAGCCAGATTCACCGACCACAAAACAAAACAAAACAACAACAACAACAAAAACTCCTGCAATCTGTTGAATTTGTTTTAGCAACCCGATTGTCTGCCACCTGGCCCGATGGCCTCCTCCATAAGAAGCGGCCTTTAACTTTCGTCTAACAGCGGAGAAAAGGTTTGGGCCAGGGGAACAATACAAGCAAAAGGCTGCTGGAATAAGTGACAATGACTTCCCGCTCAGAAGTCTGGAACAAGGAGTAGAAAGGAAATGAGGTTTAAGAAGAGGAATCGGGATTTCAGCATCTTCAAAGCATCTGAGTGGGTGGGGCGGGGGGGGAGCAGGAGAGAATTATAATTGAGAATTTAAGAAGTAAAAAGAGGATCCGGAATGACAGCCGCTCCTCTTTCAACACCCCGTCTCTAAATACATTTGGCTGGGAGAAAAATCCCAGTGGCATTTACAGCCAGATATTAAGGATGCCTAAAAAAAAAAAAAAAAAAGCAGTAGGATTCACCTTAAATAAATTCGCAGAGCATTGAAGCTATGAGAAAGCTGTAAGCATGCTCCACACACACGCGCGCGCGCGCGCGTGCACATACGCACGCACACACACACACACACACACACACCGGCTCGCGGCGGATTCGATCTTTTACAGTGGGGATACTCAGGACTGGGGCTGGCAATGCCGATCAGGAATATAAACCTTCATAGAACTGGAAGTGAAGGGGCAGCTCCTGAGCAAACGACCTGCCTTGCTTACTGAAATCACAACGGTTTCTTCCTTTCCGTTTTGAGGCGCCTTCTTCCTCTCCCCAATACTCGTCTTCCCTCCCCCCCTCACTAATCCATATGGTTGCGCTGGCAGGAATGAACCAGGATTTACTCAATTAACCCAATTGCCTGCATTCGCACGACCCGCTGAACCATCAACTCACCACGCAGGCTGGCCCTAGTCTCAAATGTGGTTGGCTGGTTCGGGCTTCAGTGGGTCGTGGGAACACAGCCACTCGGTCTGAACACACCCACGTGAATCGTGGAGCTCGCATTGTCGAGTCAGCGGAGCGGCCGGCGTAAGGCTGCCTTCCGAAGGCATCCAGCTTGATCTCGTAAAGTCCCAACCAGGGAAGAAGGCAGGCGGGCAAACAAACCACAGACAAGCGCTCCTTACCTCACTCGACTCGGTAAGATCTACTTCGGAGAAGGAAGCAACCATAAGGAGGCTAAACAACTACTCTTTCCTGTTTCCTTCTTTCTTTTCTTTTTTTTTTTAACAAAAGAGCAATAACCATCATTTCTGTAATAATGGGGAAAAGCTGAAGGGATAATGCGGAAGTCGAAAGAAGACTTAAAACCCCAAGAAACCTCACCCAATCGAGACAAACAACTTACCCCCGTGCAAACCTGTTAGGCAGAGATGAGAGTCTAAGGAAATCTAGAGTGGGAAGAAGCAGTGGAGGATATATATATATATATCCCTGTGTTTCAGGGCAGAAGCTCTTTCTCTAGATTCTTGGTTGACTGAACAGATCCAGGTGTGAAATTGTTTGCACACCCCAGCACCTCTTATATTGCCAGCAAAATTAGCTGTTATTACTGTCACTGTTTAGTGATGGTTAGCTTGATAAAAAAAAAACCCGCTGTAATCAAGACCTGGCGCATCTTTGCAAATTACGGATAATTGTAAACGTCCAGATTATGATAATAGCATCCTAATCCAGCCTGCAATATAATTATTACAGAGTGTTACATCTGAAACTGTCCAGTAGGGCTAATTCGGCCATTATTTAGACCTCTTCCCCCTCTCCTCTCTCCCCCCCTCCGCTACCAATGGGTTGCTGAGCAGAAAATGTACAATTGTAATTTCACGGGGCACTCGATGTGTAATGATAGAGGAAGAGGGGGAAATACAAAAGTGAAATGCGAACGGGAGCGATTAAATCAAAACGTGGAGGGCTGGGAGAAGTGTTGGGGGGGGAGGGAAATATGGGCTGATACAGAGCAGAAGAAGAGCGAGAGTTAAAAACCGAGCAAATCAGGGATCCCAGGCTGGGCGGGTGAGCGGACGGGTGGGCGATAGCCTTGTTGTCGAATCACCAGCGACATCAGCAGTGCCTTGCCGGAGGCGCGCCCGCGCCGAGCGCCTGAAATCCTCCGCCGAAGCTCCGTTCCGGATATGTCGCGAAAGGGGACGGTGAAGGGAGTGAGAACGTTTCTGCAGGCTTCTGCAGGTCCTTTTCCTCGCCGGGCCTAAGCCGAAATCACCTCCCTTCCACTGAGTCAAATCTGAACTCAAGACTAGGGATTCCAAAGGGAACCTTCCTGCACCCCAATGTTAAGGGCAGCAACGAAGGTTCCTTCCTCCTGTTAAGCGTGGTCAGCCCGACCCTGGCTCTAGGTGCCTCTCCTCCTCCGTCCTTCCTCCGACAGGACCCAAAGCACCACTGCATAAAAACCCCGTTGGGTTAGCTCAGGGCCCAGCTCACTGTCTCCCAACGCGGACGGATACCCTCAAGAAACGCTCAAAGAAGACGGGAGAGCAAAAGGACCCCTTCCTCACGCTGCTGGGCCCCAGCGGAAAATTTTCCAAATGCAAATTTGATTACCGTGGACTGCCATAGACCCTTGCATTCGCCAGATACACCTCTAAACCGTAATTTCAAGAAGGGGCTTTATTTCCATACCTAAGTGGATCGCAGCCTGACCCTCTAGTACTATTTAGGATCAGACCGTGATAAATCCAGGAATTCGGTTTTGTTTAAGGCAAATACACGCATTGGAACAGTGGTGTCTATTGTTCGCCTGGGGCGTTTATTATCCTTAGAAAGAATGTCCTTGAGATTCAGTCCCCACGTTCCAAAGACCAGTTTTCCTTCTGCAAATTATCTCATTGGACGAACCCTCAGGAGCCGAATGGGCAATTGTCCGGGCAAGGTCTTAATTGCAATTAATTAAAGCAGCTTGCTGAAGATTAGAGTTTTCTTCTATTGTCTGGGGCACCGAGTAAATGCGGAATGCAAAGACTATTTCGAACCATCAAAAGGAGGTACTTGATCTAACCACCGCGTTTACATACTTACATATTTTCACATGCAACACCGAGAACCTGAGCCAGTTAGATTTGCAAAAGGCTTCCATGAAATCAAGGGCTTAATAATGAGGATATTTAAGGAAGAACATTAATAAAAGAAAGTCGCCTTTCTTTTTACTAAACTGGTTGCTAGGAAGGCGATATAACTGGATTAGGACCTTAGCACTAGAGTCTAAAACCGCGAGGGGTCAGTCTTAACGGGGAGCGAGAGAGAACGTGACCTAAGGAACTTACAACTTGTAGGCTGGTAACAGTGCCATCTTTATTCGAGCCTAGATTAGCTGCAAGCATAAATCGTTTTATAAGTGAAAATGGTGTGCGCTGCCGAACCAAGGCCTGAGTGCTCTAGTCTAGGAATCTGCACCGGGATCAAACGGTTTGATGTTTTCTCGCAACCAGCACACCCGCTGCCCCCTCCCCCCATTCCAACCTCTTATGGGGCTCTAGAGGCCTCCATTGAACCAGAGGTAGTGGGGTGGCATTTGTGTGAGCTCCTCTGATTTTTTTTTTTTTGTTGTTGTTGCTGGTGGACTCCAAAATTCGGCTCCTACTGAGGTCCCTGCATACTTAAGGACTCCCCACCCCTTGGAGTTTCCCTTCTAGCTTAGACGGGGAAGAAAAGGGAAGGGCGTCTCTGGAGGCTACCCAAGGAGAGCCTGCAAGGATTCTGACTGCAACGCTGGTGCAAAGTTGGGATTCCTGACCTGCGGCGGCGGGGGGGACGCCCAGAAATGGCCCTGGGTGGAATGCTGGCAAAGCACACCTGGAAGGGGAGAGATGGAGCGGGGTCTGACTACGGATCCTTTCACTGTCGCTTTTCCTACTTCCTACTTCTGTTGCCTTTGAGTCAATGAAGAACCCCACCCCCACCCCCTAAAAAACGCCGCAGACCGTCTGGCAGAGCACGAACATTGGCTTCTGCCAAACGGATCGGCCTCCGGCAGGGAGAAAGTGAAGGTATGTTTTCCTTTGATTGAAAGTCGTCGCGACTGGCATTTATTTGCTCAAAAAATCGGTCTGGGGCGAGGATCAGACCTCAGGAGGATAGTTCTGGCAGACGACTATGTTAATATTAAACTCGGCCAGGCTATGAGAAGGAGGAAGAAGATGAAGATGAGGAAGATCACTTCCTGCGTCTGCTACTGCGCAAATCAGCTTCTCAGAATGCGCACACCGGTGTGCACATATGCCCACTCCTTTGTCTTCGGGGCTGACCCGTGAAGCACATAATTGAATTAATGCTGGCTTAGTTGCCTAGAAGGAGGAGGTTTGCACCTTCGCTACCGCTCACCAGTCCTTTTCCAAAGAGATAAAACCTAGCCACTTTTCGACAGTCACCCTGCCTCCTCTCGCTATACCAGCCCAGAAGAAAAAGTGTGGGCCTAGGATTGTGAACTTTGGTGGTTTTAAATAAATAAATCCAAATAAACCCGAGAAAGGAGGCCTCCAGCTGGGTGGAACCTCGACACCCGCAACCTATTTGGTCGCGGTGGCTGGGAACAATGGGAGTTGCCGTTCAGCACTCCTATTAGATGGTTAACCCAACTTAACTTTGCAGAAGGCCGCAATCTGATGAAACCCCCTACTGAGGGTGGCCATGTCTGCCTAGAAACGCTGCCGTCGTTGTAACGGCCTGTGTTTTTATAGCGTGTATAGGGTGGGGTGAAACGCTTCGCCCCCTTTTCCATAACTGAAAGCCATTCGAAGTGGGGTTTCAGCCAGGGAGGGAAGGCAAGCGCCCAGGCAAAGTGCTCTAGAAGCCCCGAGCCATTTGAGTCAGGTACAGCCAAGGGAGTCAGAGAGCGTCCCCCTAAGGGCGTCGCAAGCGCGAAGACAGAGCACCCCATTCTATCCTCGCGCCCGCCAAAAGCACGGAGCTACAGCCCCGACGTGGCCGAGGGGGAAGGGGGAGCAGCGAGGCGAGCGGATCCAACCGAGAACTTTCCTAGCTGCAGAGTCGTGCAGCGTCGGGAGAGCGCGTGACCTTGCTTGCCTCGTCCCGGGAGCGCGCGAAGAGCTCTGGGTGGATGCGCTAGTGGGTGTCGGGTGGGGGTGGGGATTTCCTGGGTGGAGATCAAGGCAGGCGGAGGTTGCGGGCTCTCGCTCTCTCCGGTCTGGGCTTCTTTCGGCAGCCCTTGTGGCGCAGCTCTGGAGCCATTCAGCACCCACAGGAATGCTCTTCTCCCGGTTCTCCGCCCGCCCGCCCCCTGCGGCTGCCCCAGCGTCGCTTGGAAGAGGAGGGAAAGGGGGGGAGGCTGTCAAGAATAGAGTTTAAAAGCGCCGTTGATTATATATGTATCTTTGTTAGGGAAGGACCTTGTGGAGTCATTCCTAGCCTTTCTGCTTCCCCCCCTCCCCCAAAGTCGCGGCTCCCTGGAGAAGCGCTCTTCCCTAGCCATAGTTGTTCACGCGCCCACATGCTGCTGCTGGGAAGAAAGACTGGCAGGTAGAAAAGTCCAGCTACCACCCCAAAGCACGAAGAACGGTACTAAGGGCTAGCCCCCTTTTCTAAGGAGACAGGAGAGGATGGGGCGAAAACAAAATCCTCGGGAAAGAGATGATGAAACAGGGACCTACTGACGGTAAATGACAAGAGATCCCTCTGTAGGAGCTGCTCCTTGTTCTCGGACCTTAAAACAACGTCCGAAGAGGTACAAGCTCTTCGGAAGGTCACCTTAATGGCAAGTGAGCAATATTATAGGTCAACATTGAGCGGTTTTAGTAGCACGCACAAGCCCGAATCCTTAACCAAACTAAAGCTGCAAAATATAGGTTGAATCCCTTTTTATATGTCAGAGGAGTACAATTCCCAGGATTCCTAACATCTGCTTTGTGTCTCTCAGCATTGCTCGTTGCGTCCGCCCTCAGCAAAGTCAGTAGGGTAGCGTCGTCTAAAGGGCAAAGAATAGGTGAGGTGAGTGGTACTAATGCCCGGAGCAAAAACGCTCCTAAGAAGACTGCAGGGATGAGCACGTGAACAACATTTTGTAGGAAGAGATCAGATTAAAACAGCAGGATATTCTGTGTTTGGTTTTGCATCACATTCTCAGGCATAGGAGTATCAAGGAAAGCAAACAATCTCATTTTGGTTTTATATAAACCAGGGAAAGTCAAATTCTATATTTCAAAGGAATTTAATTCTAATAATACTACTTCTCCTGCTGATGGGAGCCAAAATCGAAAGAGGAAGGAAGGAAAAGGAAGGGAGGGAGGGAGGAAAAGGAAGGGAGGGAGGAAGGAAGGAAAAGAAAGGGAGGAAGGAAGGAAGGAAGGAAGGAAGGAAGGAAGGAAGGAAAAGGAAGGGAGGGAAGGAGGGAGGGAGGAGCATAAAGGCAGATAAATTTGCTCCAGCCACAAAACGAATCTTTTCTGAGGTTTTGTGTCCAAGTCCTGAAACATATCTTGCTGAACTCCTCAGATGAGAGGATGTATTTTTTTATGAATTTTCTTCATGTTCCAACTTTCTTTCCAACATGAAAACGACTCCCAAACCCAAACTACTATAAAAAGAGCACCCTTTGTCACATGAATGAAGGGAATTTCGAAGTAACGCCTTATTACCTGCCTTATTGTCGACATAAGTGCTGAAGGGGGAGAAGAAAGGATTGTGTGTTGATGCACAAAGCACGACCCCCCCCAAAAAAACCTGCTAGTTGCCTACTTCGACCCCAGCACTGTTTGTTTGGACACGCTTGGTTTGTGGGGTGGTGCAAGAGTCCAGAAATAAACCCGCTCCTTCCTCAGCCACCCTGCCCAGGTTCCGATTACGACTCAGTTTTGGAACTGGTGGCGCGAAGAGGAGGGCGCAAAGGGAGAGGCGGGGCAAAGGGGCCTGCGCCCCAAACGGGCCCTGTTCGCAGATCACCTTTGTTTCCAGCCGAGGCTTAGAGGCTCCGTGCCACCTTCTCGATCTACATCTGCCCAGTTTCGGAGTTCCTTTGGGAAGAAACGCATCGCCCTGCACTGACCAGCTGCCGTATTATTTCTGGCTTTTCCTCGAAAATTCAGGAGAATACAAGGAAGCAGAAATCCAGGGGAAAATATTTATGTTCTTACTCAGACCCAGACTAGCCCCCCTTTCAGGGTCGTTTTTCTTGGGGAAAGGTTCGCCTTTCCTCTCTCATTCAGCAGAGCAGGCTAAGGGCATTGCTTTAGCCCCCCTTCTCCAAACCCACCAGACTTACTGGCAGATTTGAAGGCCTCGGTAAATATTGCGGGAATCTGTCGGAAGCCTCGGAACCGCTCTACGGAGGTGGAGGGCAGAACCGGGATCCAACCCATGAGAAACCTGGACGAGGCAGAGAACTGCTCTGAATTTCAGTTTAGGAAGATATAAGCTGGGGCTGCTTCTAAATAACCGGTCACAGGATTGCAATCTAAACAAAGGAAGAATGGCAAAGGAAGAAAAGGGTGCGGGATGGAAGGAGCAGAGCAAACAGTTATTAAGTACCCTCTACTTCATTTCGATGTGGAAGGGGAGAAAATGGCAACCTGCCATTTCATATCTCTCTTTCTCCTATTTTGTCCTCACAGTGGAAATAATTTTATTTATTCAGAATATACAGTTTAATTCCTCTATCTACAAATATGTACAGGATTAAAATGACATTGAAAAAAAGTCTCTTGAAAAAAGTTGAGGTCATAAGATTTCAAGGCACTTTTGAAAGTGTCCAGGCTGCTGAGAACAAAACGCAATTCCAGTCCTCTTGAACAATAAAAGAAAACGTAACAAAAGCAATGAGGGAGGGTGAGTTTCCTTTGAAATGCAATAAATTACATGCACAAGCTTTACACATTTCATCCTGTTATAGTTTCCTTAAAGAGAAGTTCCCCCGTTTTATTATTATTATTATTAATTATTATTAATTATTATTATTATTTCCCTTCATGAACAAAAGCAATTGAGTCCAAAACAAAAAAGGAAAGAATGCTGGTTTTTTAAAAAAAAAAGAGTATCGCCCGTTCTAATAGATTGTCCCGGAAGCCAACACTAAGGAATGCTGGAGGGAGCCATGGGGCTGCAGGTGGCCATTCAGGTTGTTTGCCCCGGAATACCACGAAGAGGAGTTCTCCAGGTAAGTGGATGCTGGCGACGGGTTGGAAGTTGCCCCGTGAGCGTGAGCGTGGTGGCTAAGAGATCTGGCCGTGCCTTGCGACTCCCACACGGCAGGGGACTGTGGAGAGTTGCAAGCCATCGGGTCGCTGGCGCTGGGACTGTGTTCCGGAGGCATCTCTCCATTTTTCATAATCTTCTTGATCTTGGACCTTTTGTTCTGGAACCAGATTTTCACCTTGAGAAGGAAAAAGAGGCGGCAAAAGTCAGAGAGGAACGCAGGGTTGATCCCAATGGACAAGCACAAATGCAAAGAAAAGGCTGACCGGGCCCTCCCTCCGGAAATCTTCTCTCTCAGCCTGGACTTAACCGGCGGGATGCCGCTCAGGTGCCCTCCTTAATCAGCCGGTTTACGGTCTCAGCTTCTCGAGCTTTGCCTCCACGTCCGGTCGCGAGCAACGCCCTTACTTCAGAGAAAGTGGAAATGGTTAGATACGTGGCGGCTAGACGGGCAACAATTCCGCACAGATTTGCACCTACGCCAGCAAAGAGACTGTGAGAATGTGAAGAGTGCCCCGAGAGAGCTCAGATCAGCAGCCTTTAAGGAGCACAACACGAGTGGAGCAAAAGACCTCTTGGCTAAGAGACTAAGGCTTGGTTCTATCGGGCAGAATCGAGACCCGGTCAGGCCCACACAGTCCCCGGACGGGGCAAAAGAATTAGAGACAATAAGGAAAACGAAGACTTTTTATTCCAAATACACGCACGGAAAATACGAAATGCAAAAAAAAAAAAATCCTTAAAGGAATGGCATTTATAATATTAAAAATGGGATACAATATAGAATGACAGGCGTTTTACCGAGTCTCTGGACACGGGACAGATTTTTAAACCGTAGAGCAGTTGCCCCAAATAGTTTTGAAAACATGGAGGATGGGAAAAGGAAAACAGGACAGGGAACAAAAATAAATAAATAAATAAATAAACGAAAAGAGGACGCAGGTTGAACACCACTCCGAACAAAGCGGAACTAAAACCTGGTGCACGTATAACCCTTTGTGTGGGATCCAAGCTTCCACAGCAGTCCCCACCACGGTCCTCTATAGCTCTCTGACAAGCCGGCCCTCCCCCGCCTCCCTTGAGCTGATCTGTAGAAGATCCCCCGCACCTTACCCCTTACCCCCTTTTGTCCGAGAAGACCGAAAGCTTGGGGACTATTGAAAATCACACCCCCTCGAATGCTGGGAATCGGGTCTGCAAACAAAGCACTTGGGAACTGAGTCGGAACTGTGCCGAAGTAAAGCCCGGTTAATTTCCACTCAGGCACAGCTTTCTGAATTTGCCTTACGAGCCTCTTCCCCGCCTCAAAGGGATCTGTCCTATGCCGCTGACGGCGGAATCGGGCGCCCGTTTGGCGGGGAAGTTGGATTCATCAGAAATCTCGCAGGGAGAAATGCTCAGGCGGAAGGTGGAATGAATAAACATCCAACACACGCGCGCTCCCTTCCCTGCCCTCCCCCGCGCCTTCGGGCCTACAGAAATACCCCGCAACCTCCTTGAGGAGAAAATCCGGATTGCTCAGCCCCATGGCGCGTGAAGTTATTCCTTGGAGAGCAGCGCCAAAGGTGGAATTCCTCAGGACACTCCGCCCACCGGGAGAGAAGAGGCCCCTACCGCCGGTCCTTACCTGAGTCTGCGTCAGGCCTAAAGAGGCGGCCAGCTCGGCTCTCTCGGGCAGAGCCAAATACTGGGTTTTCTGGAACCTCCGTTGTAAAGCTGCCAGTTGAAAACTCGAGTAAATAGTCCTTGGCTTTCGCACTTTCTTTGGTTTGCCGTTCACCATCCGCACCTCGGGTTCAGCCACCTCTTTTTCTACAGGGGTAGGGAAGGAGAGGAAAAAACAACAAGCTTAGGAAGTGGAGCAGGAGGAAGAGGAGGAGGAGATGGCCATGAAAACTGGGCACCACGCCCCCTTCCCCGAATCTGGCAGATGGGCCCGCAATTGTCTTGCTGACCCGGACTTGGCTCAAATGTGTAAACAAATGCAACACGTTTGGTCTGCCAGAGACCCTGGAAGATCTGGAAGGTGCGGAAACGGACTGGCAGGCCCAAATCTCTTGCCAGTTTTAAATCGGGGGCGGACAGGCGTCCTCTCCTCTGCCGAAAGATATTCTCCCCCGGGATATTGTTTATCTGGCTAAGCGTTTTAGTGAAAGAAGAAGGAAGGGACAGAGTGGCCGAGGGCCGCGTGCCCGAAAGGAGCTGGAGAGAAGTGGTGGGCTTTAAAAAAATGTCCTCTTAAAGCAGCCCTTTGATTACACAAAAGTTTGCAGTATTCCCAGCCCTGATCCCGCTTTCTCCCCACCTCGACCTTTTCCTCCCTCTCCCTTCCTTGGACTGGGAGCCTCGTGCATTCAGAGATGTGCAGAGTGCAAAGCCCCCACCACGAGGAGAAAAAAAACGGAAAAGAAAGGAAGAGCGTCTCCCTCCATCTGAGCAGAAAGTAGCCAAATCCGGCCCAGACAGAGAGCCGATTATATAGAATAATCTCGCCGCCGATCGGCCGGGGGTGGGGTGGGGGGAGAGGAGAGGAGAGGCGCAGCTGCGTCTGGTTCCTTTTACGAAGACTCAGTGCGCCACTGGCATTTTTCCTCTGTTCTGAGGAGACCTTCGGCCAGGCGAAGAAGTACACAGAAATACCAGGATGGTGGTCAGAGAAGGGAGAAGAAATCTCTCTCTCTCCCTCTCTCGCTATGTTTGTGTATATGCAGACGTATAAACATACGCACATACAGAAAGACTCGTAGCTATGTATAGATTCCGAGTAGCGTACAGGGAAAGTGATGCGGCAGCCGCAAAAGTTTCCTCGCCTTTGATTCACAGAATAGGGCCGAGGTGGGGGTGGGGGTGGGGGTGAGTGGTGGCGGAGGGGAAGAATTCCGAGCTGCCTCCAAAGAAGCGCATCATTTTCCTTGAGACTGCTTCCCGAGGAACCACAAGGAAGCAGTTTCAACCGCTCTTCTCCGTGTGTGGGAGCAAACCAGCATCCGAATTTGGGCATTCATATTAGCGCTATTCGGGAGACCTTCCCTCCCTTCCCCCTCCCCCCACCGGAAGGAGAAGAGGGGAAAAAAGATCAAACAAGAGCCTCCCCATTTGCTCCCCCCAACTCAGCCCGTCTTCAGGCAAAAAATATAGGAGGGCTCAGGATTTCCAATCCCTTTGCGGTGTTAAAAAATGGGTACACAGATGTGGGGCAGGGGTTTGAAATTATACACCGAATCGCCCAACTTTTCACAGCCGCACTCGTTTTGTTGTTAATGTTAATGCGTGGCCCTTGGGGGGGGGACCTTTGATTCCCTCACTTTCCATTTTCCAAAGTGGCTGCCTTTCAATTCTGACTTTGGGGGCCTCAAAGAAAGTTTATTTCTCTCCATCCGCCCCCCACCTCACAAACACACACACACACACACACCTCAGTTCACTCTCGAGACCTGAATCTTTCAGCGGAAGCAAGGCATCGGGCAGGGCTGGTGAGATGGTTCCCGGCCAAGCTCAAGCTCCACGCTGTCCCCAGACTGCCGAGAGGAGCGCTGCATCCTCTACCTGCAAGCTCCAGCTCTTTCGGAAGCGCCCCTCGGCCTGTCCAAGCACTGCTCTCCCGTCCCCCATCCCCTGCCGCCGGCGGCGCCTCTCACCTGGCTGGCTGGCAGCACTCGGCGCCCTAGAGTAAGACCCGCCGTACTGGTGGTAGGGGCTGGCGTAGCTGTACTCGGCATAGGCTTTGGCGGGATAGTTGGCGGCGGTTCCACTCATGCCCTGGTAGGGGTACTGGTAAGGATGGAGCGCTTTGCCGTAGGATGCCGAGGAAGGCGAAGCGTAGCCATGCGGGGCGCTTCCTGGCGAGCTGTAGAACTCCGGGTCTGTTGCCGAAGACTCGGGTAAAGTGGGCGACTCTTGGGGCGGGTGGTGCATGGTGGCGGCCGTTGCGCTGCTCGGAAAGGGGGACTGGAAATCGCTGGATCGGATGGTGGGCACTCTTCTGTCAAAGACTCCTGTCATAGTTGGCTGGCAGGCAGGATGGCAGGCAAGCGGCGTGCGTGCGGCTAGGTCTTCTAGGCAGCCATGGCGGGGGGAGCGAGGGAGGGAGGGAGGGAGGGAGAGAGGGAGGCGGCGGCGGCGGCGACGGCTGGGAGCTCTCTGGAGCTGGTTATAGCTCTGGCAGACTGCTCGCAGGGAGCGTAGAGGCTTGGTTAAATCCTTAATTGCGCTCTTACGCACAGCGGGGTGGATCGGGTTCCATTGGCCAGAGCAATCAGGAGCAGCGACACCCTAACTCGCCCAACTAGTTTAGCACAACAAAGCGCTCTGCTGGCTTGGCTTCCTTTGAGAGTCCCACTCATGCTCTCTTTAAAAAAAAAAAAAAGAAGAAGAAGGGGGGCATTCGAACGTCACCATTATCTCGGGGTTCTGAGCCTTGCAGCCCATCGGCGGGGTGGGGGGAGGGGCAGAAATGGCGTTTAAAAGCACGGAACCATCAACTTTGTGCAATTTACAGACAAGGAGGAGAATAGCGCCTTGGGGAATTCTCCATCTCTCCACGTGTGAATGCTTGGCCCCTGTCTTTCCAGGTTCAAGTAACGAGGGTGGACGAGGCGTGCGTCAGTCCTCAGGCAATGCGTAGAAGCTTTCATCCTTCCCTTGGATGTTCTTGGCAAATGTGAAATTAGTGGGTCTTGAAAGAGGTGAAGAGATAAAGAGATAAAATAAAGAGATAAATTAAAGGCACAAATGCATACAGCAGGATATACGTACTGCAGGTAGAAAGGAATCACATCAGAAATAAAATTTTTATTTCCTACAGACAAATTGGACAAGTCTCTGACTCTCTTAGTCAGTTTTCCTATCCACAGAATGGGGCTAATCGTGAGGGTAACAGCAAGGCTCTGAGGGAATATTATAATATGGGACTCCACAGAGTCTTTGGGACAATTTCAATAATTTATTCCCAAGTTAAATAAGTCATGGAAATTTCTGTTAAATGGATCAAAGTTTCATTTCACTGATCATATTTTCAATGCTGTAATGTAATGCTGTATTTGTGTCTTATTTTGGAGTCAATATGAGCAAAGATCCAGCTTGCATGAAATACTTTCTATTTCACTATAGATCTCAGGAAACTTTTTTATCAAATCAGCTTGTAAAAAATCCAATGACGCCATTTTTTTCAGGAAATGTTTCCAAGAAAAGACCTCATTGACATTGGTGTAAAGACAAACTGTTCTCTGGAATCGCCAGCCTTGGCTTGCTGAGGCCAGCTGGGCTCCTAACCTTCCTACTTCAACTTGTGGTGGGCATGAAGAAAGGCACAGGTGGGCTTCTAGTGGAGAATCACGTAGTGTGGGAAAACTTTCATCTTCTCCAAATAAGTCATTTTTCAAATGTATACACCTGAATTTCTATACGCCTCCTCTTCCTTCTCCTCCTTGCCAGTCTTCACCTTAGCATGGCAATAAATATTTACTCTCCAGTATTCAGCAGCAGAAATAGTTTCCCAGATTAGCTGCTTTGCTGCAAGGAAGACAGAAACCCTCATCTACCAGAGATCTGCCTATAGCAGTTGACCACCACCAATAGCTAGGTTTCAGTCTTCAACTTTTTCCTCCCTATCTCCTAGTCCAGGGGCAGGCAACCTTGGCTCTTTTATGACTCGTGGACTTCAACTCCCAGAATTCCTGAGCCAGCATAGCTCAGTTGAAGTCCACGAGTCATAAAAGAGCCAAGATTGCCTACCCCTGGACTAGTCAATGGCTCCCTTGCTATTGTCTTAAAGTCCCTTCTGCAGCTTTTCCTCTTCTTCAAGATGGCTTTTCCCACTCTCCTTGTACACTGGACTACAGTTCTTATCATTTCACGGCCAAGCAATCATCCCACAACCTCATACTCCCCAAAAGTGTTAGCCTTCAATAGCTGGATTTTTTTTTTCAATAGCAAAGTGGCCTGCTTATATTGTGATCTGTGCACAATCATCAGGAATCCTTTGCAGTTGGAGGAACAACTTCTAAAGAAGCAGAAAAAACTGCCTGGCATTTTCTACCCGTACCTACTATGAGATTGCCTAACCAAAATCCACAATTGCTGTGCTGAAGAAATGGGGCTGGGATTGTGACTTCTCTTCAAATATACTTGAATACAATTCTTATCACTCTCCACTGACTTTCTCGTTTAAAATTGATGGGACATCCAGCCACAGCTATAGGATCATCCCTTCCCCTTAGAGACATCGCGATCTCTCATGTTCTCCCACAACGGTGGTGGGGAGGGCATCAGGTTTGGACAGCGATTCTAAAAGCACTCCAGATACCTTGGAAGAGGGCTGAGGAGAGAGAAATGAAGGTGATAGACGTGTGTGTGTGTGTGTGTGTGTTTTCCACACACCCCTCCAAAGTCAGGCAAACAAATCCGGCACTGTTTTCAATGGCCTGGAGCGACAGATTCTTTTGCGAACTGTTTATTCTCCAGATTTAGGACTGTTTGCTCTGCAAAGACCCGATAACTGCGGTCTTGTGAGTCTGCTTCGTGTGCAGGAGACTCGAGCGCCTTGTTTGCTTTGGAAACGGCGGCAGCTCTTACAAAATCACATTAAGCAAATCCCTAATCGTTTAATTACAGGAATCACTAAATAAATGGCAAATCACTTTACCAAACGCACAGGCACCCACCCGCCAATCCACGGTCGGTTCACTTTACATTGAGGTGTCCACTTCGCACCCTTTTAGTCGGAGAGGAAGGCTTTTAATGGTAGATGGGGCAGATGAGAGACGGGGGAAACCACGAAAGTCGTAAAATTTGGCGAAGGGAATATGTGCCAACCAACACAAGAAAGGAAGGTGGGACAGAAGTCAGCTACTAAAATCCAGAGCACAATGCAAAGGATCGCTCCCTTGGCCTGCACCGATATTCACGTTCAACTTTCCCCAGCGTGGTGCCTTACAGGTGGGAGGGCGCTTGCTAAATGGGCACCTGGAGATTTCTCCTTCCAACCCAACTGAAGGGCGCCACATGGGAACAAGCTGTTTTTAACAGACCTCTGATAGGTGCACTTGAACTCCCAATGACCAGCTGCGACTAATCTCAGTCGCTTGGATGCAGCCGCACTGGGGAGACCAGAGTTCAGGGGTTCAAGCTTTCAGAAAAGGCTTTTTCGTCCGACAGACGCGAAGCTCCTAGATGGGATAAGGTCGGATTCAGGCTGAACCCTTGACCTGCTTCTTTTAGGGAGAAGGGAGATTTCAGAGGGAAATCGAGCAGCGGAGACAGAGTTAGCCTAGCACTTATTTCGAGCCTGGCGACCCCTTGGCTTAGGCGAGAGGGTCGGGCGCGGATTCGGCTGGAGATCTTATAGAGTGAAAAAGGGGGTCGGATCCATACGTTCTGATTGGTAACTACTTCGGCTTAAGTAGTCGAAGTGGTTTAAGGAGAATTTGGCCCTAAAGACGCCCTGGAGAGAAAGAGTTTTTTGTGCAAGGTTCAGAACTCTATTCAGCTTTTTCTTATAAAACTCTTTTATAAGTGGTGGTGAGGGGGGGGAGGGAAGCCACGAATGCCTTTCAAAGTAACAATTCTCTGCCTAGATTTGATGTGTGGAATTCACCCTGCTCGGCCGATCTTCTCCTGTTCCCCCCTCCCCCTCCCCAACTCGGTTTCTGGACTTTCTCGTTTGCTTTACTGCGCGGTTTATATTTGGCACATCCGGAGCCAAGAGTCTAGGGAGCTCTCGGCAAGAAAGCCAGTGCCGGGTTGATCTTGCACAATCCACCCATTGTTTAGGGCTCGGGGATCCTGGGCGGCGGTGGGGGCGGGGGCTGCTGGCTGAAGTGGTCAAGGCAGGAGCCTGTGGCGACGGCGCTCTGGGCTGGAAAAGCATTCAAGGCAACCCCAACTCGAGTTTTGCTGAGCTGGTACTTTGCTTTCCTGGAGCGAGAGGCCGCCGCCGCAGCTTTTCTCCGCAAAGAAGGAGTTTGCTTGGGACAGGGAAAGAACCTCAGTGCCATCCGAACGGTGTGACACGCTGGAAAAATGGGAGCCGTGCTTCTTTTTCAAGGAACACATTTTTTTTTTTCAGCACCACCAAAGAGGGACGTTGAAGTCTTTACTAAGAGTGCCATCTTGTGGCCAATTGATGAACTATTCCTGCATGCTTCGGAAAAACACCGGAAGTGCATAGTAAACAAAGTCCTTTGTTAGAGTGTTTCCTTAATTAGGGATCTATAACATAGGTCAGCTTTGAGCATTGTAAGAACGTTCTATTTTGCACAAATAACTGCCTTAACTTTGTTTGCAGTACTGCCTAGCTAACAAAATCTATTTTCTTTTATGGGGCAGCAGGACAAAGAGAGAGGTAATTGGCTGATGAATACAGGGAGTAAGGACCACTCCTTTAATTACTGCTTGAACTTATGGCAGCATTGAAGAAAGTGACTTACAACCAGTCTGTGCACCCATGAACATCCTTGCAATCATGTAATCACAATTCCGGTATCAACATCCAGCTCGAGAATCCAAATAAAACTCCAGGTTCATTCCGTCTCCAAACATTTTACTGTTTATTGAACACAATGCACGGTAATGTTGAAGCAAAACTAACTCTGAGGTTCCAACACCAATTCATAGACTTAAACAATAATTTTCCCAGTCAAACCTCCAACGTCTTAAGTAGTCCATATAAACAAGTTCACCTTGTTATGGAAAACCGTCTACTTCAAATTCACATCTGTTATAGTGCCCTTGAAAAGGTTTCAGGCTCTCATGGTCCTCAGCAGAATTGTAGAAGTTTCATTTCTCCATCTCACCCACTCGAAAATAACAACTTTCCCCCTCACTTTAAAGGCAAGTTGAAATGCAGAGGCACCTAGCTGCCAAATTTTCGCCCTTGACATCAGGCACTTGACAACTGTTCCACATTTATGATGGTCTCGGCATCTGATTGTCATGTGATCACCATTTGTCGCTTTCCCAATCAGCTTCCAACAAGCAAAGCCAATGGGGAAGGTGTCAGGAGGTTACATGTTGTGGTGATGTGATGTCTCACTTATATGATGAGGGGTGATTTGTTAGTAACTGCAACTGAAATTGAAAGAACTGCTGTTGCTACTGGGATAGTCACATAATATTTCCTTTAATGACCACTTCACTTAGCAATGGAATTGCTAGTCCCAGTATAGATCGCAAAGTGGGGACTACCTGTAGATAAAAGCATGTATCTATACTATTCTTTTCTCTACCTCCAAGTTAAGCACTTCCTCTGAAAAATTTACTATTGGTTGAATGGCTGGTTAATTATATGAATCGCCTTCTCCCCAAATGGAAGAACTGGAATAAACCACACATTTTGATTCTGTAATGAATTAAGCAGGAACAAAACATGATTACTTCCCATAATTCAAAAGATGGACAAAATTGTTTAATAAAGGAGGAAAATGAGATCAATAGCTTGCTATTTAGTGAAATCTGACATGCCAATCATGTTTTTACTCATGTACACTGTAAATGAAGAAATAAGCTTAAGAAATTTTGGCATTTCTGTTCTAGCTGATGATAGCATGACAGGAAAGCATATCAATTTCTCAGCCCAGCTACTGCTTACACAGCAACTTATTTATTTGTGTTATAACTTTATCTGTCTGTCTGTCTGTCTGTCTGTCTGTCTGTCTACCTATCAACCTGTCTGTGTGTCTGTCTGTCTCTATCCATCTATGTACATATCTGCCAATCAATCTGTCTTTCTGTCTCTCTGTCTATTTATCTATCCACCCATCTATCTACATACCTGTCTGACTGTATATCTGTATATAGCCACCCATCTTGACAACAACGTAGGGTGGCAAATGATGATAAAGATAGAACATATGCATATACAATACATACAGGAAAATCAATTCCACCATATTGTGTACATGGCTATGTTGCTGTATCCTTACTTCTTACTCCTGACTTGCTCCTGGTTTGCTTTTTGAGCTTGACTCCTGGATTAACTGATATCTCCTAGCTGCCAGCTCACCCAAAATTGTTGCATTTAGCCCATCCTTGAGAAAAGGGAAATCTCTGTTTCAGTTGGACCCACGGAAGTGTAACTGTAGTTCAAAACTGGTTTCTTCATCTCAGTAGAACTACATTTTTAAATATTTTGGCTGATTTTTAGTTGTTTACTATAGATATCACAGCTGCTTCAACATCACTGAATGCTACAGTTATGAATAGAACGAGTGTGTGCGTGCGTGAGAGAAAGAGACAATGAAAGGGGAGGGGTAGAGAGAGGGAGAGAAGGAACCAGAAAGGGGTGAGAGAGAAAGGCAGAGGGAGAAAGAGGAAGAGGAGGACAGATAGTTATTAGATTTTTGCTTTCCAGATTCCATCCTGTTTGTCTTTGTCTGTTTTGATGATGATGATTGGGATTGGAATTTCACTTGCTAAGCACCACAGTTGTAAAATCCAATGTCAATGCTGTGAATGCTCCAACACTGGAAGGTTGTTTTTTTTTTTTTTTTTTTGTCCTGCTGCCTGGAGGCTCCTCAAGAGAAAAAGTGACAGGAGTAGGAGCAATTTTCCAGAATGATTTGTGAACTTTCCTGCTGGCTTCCCCATTGACTTTGCTTGTGGTGATCACATGATCATAAGATGCTGCAAAAGTAATAAAAGTGATCTGGTTTCCAAGCACCCATATCACAGTACGTGACTGCCGGACTGCTGGGATGGCTGCAATTTTTCAGAACCAGCTATATAGTAAGTACCAGTTGTTCAGCACTGTCACGATTTTGAATGGTTGCTGAACAAGTGGTTGTTAATCACTCATATTGTTATCCTGCCAGATCTTCTGAATTTTAACAGCATCAAATTTCAAACTATGGAGGTGGAAGGGATCACAAGTCGTATTTAGTCCGTCCTTCTGTAATGGGCAGGAAAAACAAACCATTCTTGAGAAGTGGCTGCCCAGCCTCTTTTTAAAAACCTTCAGAGACAGAAAACTTACCATTTCAATAAGTAGCCAGTTCCACTGTTGTACAATTCTTGTTTTCACTGGTTTATATTTAAACCAAATCTAGACAACTAGAAGATACATCTATTATACAGGTAGTCCTTGACTTACAACAATTCGTTTACCTATCATTTAAAGTTACAATGGCACTGAAAAAACAATTTATGACCGTTTCTATAACAGTTATGATCGTTGCAGCATCCTCACGGTTACATGATCAAAATTCAGATGCTTGGCAATTCACTCATATTTATGACGGTTGCAGTATCCCAGGGTCATGTGATCCCCTTTTGCCACCTTCTGACAAACAAAGTTAATGGGGAAGCCAGATTCACTTAATAACTATATTACTAACTTTACAATTGCAGGGATTCACTTAACAACTCTGGCAAGAAAAGTTGTAAAATAGGACAAAATTAACTTAACAATTGTCTCACTTAGCAACAGAAATGTTGGACTCATTTGGGGTTGTATGGACCACCTGTGCCTGAATGATTTGTGTTTAATGGACCTTTGTGAACTATCAACTCTCTGTTACCAATCAAAGGAGGTCTCCCTATATGTGGCTTTCATTTCAAATACTGTACATATAATCATCCAGAGCAGTTTTTCTCAAACTTTGATTGCTTTAAGATGTGTGGACATCAACTCCTAGAGTTCCCTAGCCAGCATAAAACAATAGGCTTTAACTGAGTAAAACTGAGTGGCTTTGGGATGTGGTACCTCAGGATCCAGGACTTTTAACATCTTTAGTTCTGCCCCAGAAAGATCCTGTGTGTAACTTGGGGGCTTCTCTTGGACTCTTGACTCTTACTTAAAGAACAGTTGGCAGTTGTGGTTAGGAGAGCCTTTGTATAATTTTGTATTATGTGCTGGCTGTGCCCTTTCCTGAATTCTGTCTACATTCTGTCACTTAGGCCCTGGTCCTCTCTTACCTGGATATTACAATGTGCTCTACATGGGGCTGCCCTTAAAGAGTATTTGGAAGCTTCAGCTGGTGCAGAATGGAGCCATGTGGACAGTCCTTCAGAGACTTACACTGGTCCATTGGCTGTTGTATGAGCTGCCCTGGTTGCCAGATTGCTTCTGGGTCCAATTCAGGTGCTGGTTATTACCTTTAAAACCCTTTATGGCAGCATCCAGGTTGCCTGAGGAACTGTCTCATCCCAGTGGGATGTCCCTGCCCCATGCTGGCAAAAAAGGCATTCTGCACACTTTGTCAAGGAATTCCAGCTGATGGGGTCCAGGAGAAGAGCCTTTCTTGCTGTGGTTCCCACCCTCTGGAACATTGTGCCCTTTGAGATATGCCCCAATGCTTTTGGTCTTCTGAAAAAGCCTGAAAACCTAGATTGGCCAGTTGGGCTGGGGCCCCAATGGAGGAGCATCATATTGGAGATGGTGAATGGACTGAGAGAAGATTCTACCTCCACTTTGTTTGTACCTTGTTGCTTCCTTTGCCATCTTTATTAATTTTAATGTTAATGTTTTAATGTTCTATCTTTTACCTCATTGTAAGCCACCTAGAGTTGCCTATAGGCAAGATGGGCAGCAAACACATTTAATAAATAAAGAAATAGAGAAACACTGATTCAGAGACTTGTTCATTAAATTAATCACTGCACATTACAAAATATGCAGAATGAAATGCAGGAACAACGAGCAGTCTTCGACTTACAAAAGTTTATTTAATGACCATTCAAAATTACAATCACACTGAAAAAAATGATTTATGACCGTTTTCACACTTACAACCATTTTCACACTTACATGCCTACAGTCATGTGATCCAAATTCAGGTGCTTGGCAACTGAGTCATATTTATGATGGTCATAATGTCCCAGGGTCACGTGATCACCTTTTGCGATCTTCTGACAAGCAAAGTCAACGGGGACGCCAGATTCACTTAACAATTGTGTATTAATTCAACAATTGCAGTGATTCACATAATACCTGTGGCAAGAAAGGTTGCAGAATGGGACAAAATTCACTTAACCGCTGTCTCGCTTAGCTACAGAAATGTTGAGTTCAATTGTGGTTGTAAATCGAGGACTATATATACATATTGTTGAAAGAATGAAGTAGAGCATTTAATTTGACATTAAATAGGAATATATGTCTGTTTCTCACTTAGGCATAAGTTAGGTTTCCGCAACACTTTAGATTTGTTTTCAGAAAATTATTCTGGAACATGCAGAGGTAGCTCTGCAACTCTGAGCATCTGTACCTTGATATGCAGCTGCAGATTAGTGGATATTTTGGCTCTGGCATTTCCAAGCACTTTTTAGGAATAACACCTGAAGAGCTGCACTGCATGAATATGATAGGAGTGGGAAAATGTCACCTTATAGGAAATATCCTACACTCACTATTATTATTGTTGTTGTTCTTGTTGTTCTTGTTATTATTGTTAATCATCGCACAGCCAGCCAGATGTTCAGACAGGATTTGGCAGTTTTGTCTACCTATCGAGTCCTTCCCAAGGACCTGGGATAGGTAGATGTGGATGTTTGATGGTATTACAGATATCGTCGCAAGATGGAAGCAGTTCCTAGTAAGGCCGCCTTTTTCATTATTATTATTATTATTATTATTATTATTATTATTATTATTATTATTATTATTATTATTATCATCATCATCATCATCATCATCATCATCATCATCATCATCATTTAAATGTTTAGACTTCCCATCTCCCCAAGGTAACTCTGTAGAGTTTAAACTCTTCCATCAGAAAAAAAAGTTCAGACACCTCTTTCACTAGGCTAAAGTAACATTTTTATCCATTTTAATTTATATTTTATTATATATTTTATTTTCACTTAATGTTTTTCACTTTTTTTAATTGCTAGTCACTTATGTGGTCTGATTGGCAAATTCAAATAAATAAATATCAAGTTCCAAATATGTCTAGTAGTACCTTTTTTCAGGCTAATTTCTAATATTTGGCTATCATAGATTAACATAGTTCTCTTCCTGCAATGTTTTATGAAGTGTAATTGGAGATTTTGTCAATAGCTTTGACTGCATTACTAAAAAGGCACTTTTTTAATAACATGTTTTTATTGGTTTTCCAGTTTTACATTTAAATATTTGGAAAGCAGTGTGGTGATTGCGTAGTCAATAGTACAATATCAAAATCTTTAGTACATATCTCAGGTTACATCATCAAAAAAAATTCTTTCTCTATTTCCCTTAACATTTGCTATATCATATTTAAGCTAGTAAATTTCTAATTATAACAAGCTCAGTTAAAACATTTATCATTATATTCTTACTTATATGTATCCATATCCTATATTAAATGTTACCTAATTTTTAATTTTAAATTACAATATTCCAATTTAACCTTTAATATTCATAATGTTTAAATTTCAGGTAACCCAAATTTCCTTTATTTCATTATATAAAAATTATAATATCTAAAATACACCACTTACTTGGATATATTCTTATTTTATTTCATAAACATTTTCTATTTCTCACTTTTTTTTTGTTAGGGAGATCAGCAGTATACTCAGAATAGTTGAATCTTCTTCAAGTGTTCTCAAAGATTGAAAGATGACCCTTTCCCCCTCAATCTTAGCTAAAGGCAATGTAATTGGATGTAATTGAAATGCAATTTTTCAGGGAAACTCAGAGCTTGTAGGGGGTCTTTGTGTAAGCAATCAGTATTTGGATCAGTTAGTTTGAATTGTTTGGGGTTATCTGAGGAGCTTTAATAGATTTGACTGTTAAGATGTTGCCTCCAGTTATTTTAATCTGTGTTTTATAAACAATAAATTAATCAATTGATTAAGATTACAACATGACATAAACCTTCAGCATCTTCTTTCGAAGGAATCATACTTACATAATTTATTCCTTTTAAACGTTCCTGCATTACAAGCCAATGCAGGGGATGGGGAACATACCGGTAGATACACATTTAGAAAAGTATATAAACATAAACAAACAAACATACAAACAAATCAACAAATAAATAAATATATATTAGAGTTGTGTGAATAGCCGATTCAGAGAGAAGTATACAAACAAACAAACACACACAAATAAATAAATATTAGAGTTGGGTAAATAGTCGATTCAGAGATTAAGGCAGTTTAGTCAGATCTTGAATTGAATTCTGTGAGATGATTAGAACATTTGAATTGGTGAAGCCAACAGGATGCCTCAAAATCAATTCAGACAATATTGTGCTTGCATATATATTATATTCTTCTCGTCAAATCTAAATAAAGCAGAGCTAATTCACTTTAACCATTCAAACTGGATTGGGCCAATTTTCCAAATCAAACTGACATTTAGATCAAATTTACATCATGATTTATATTGGGCCTCATAGATCATGTAAAGGCAAAGATAGACTCATATCCTATGCATGGATCATAGATGATACAATTTACTAATGAAAATTGGTCAGATTGTAAATGGGAAGATATGGTCCAGCACATATGGGAGAATAGTGGAAGAACAGGGCTGGATCAAACTAATATAACTGCAAATATGTTTATGAGGGTATGGATCAAAAAAATCAAGATGCTCATCACAATGATATTGTGAAAAGCCCAGTAACTTTTTTTATATGCATAACATATACAGCACACATAAAAAAGAAGTGAGGCTTTGATTATACAGTTCTAGATGACACGTTTAATTTCTGACACATACCCACAACCCATGGATGCCCCATATAGCAGTCATTCTGCTCTCCTAGGGACAAACTCGAAATCTGGTAAGTCTTCTGTACGAAATGAAGAAGGTCTTTATCACCTGCATTCTCCAGCAGCTAACATTAAGAGGCATATTTGATCGGGTCCTGGAAATACTATTAAATTCTTATATTTGGTAACTATTAATAGTGTGATCCTACATGCATTTGCTTACCCTGTTTAAAGCTATCATTGTTGACTTATAATAATTACTTTCATAGTATTGTGTGAAGAATTCCTTTCTTTTATCTCTGGAGGATCAGCCACTATTTAGGTTCATTTATTTTAGCAAGGGAGAGATCTACAAATCCATTTGCATTTTCCATGTCTGTATCCTTCTATGAAACTTTGATACATAGCTCTGCATATATGCTACAAAGGAATGTTTATTACCCTAACATTAAGAGTCTTTTATGGACTAGCTTTTGTATTGTTGTTGTTATTGTTAGGTATAAACGATGTTTTTGTATGTGAAATAGACTATGTTTTACAGGCGTACCTATAAGATCTAAAGGTACTTCTTGAATTATGACAATTGGGAATAGAATTTTCAGTGCTAAGCAAGGCAGTTATTAAATGAGTCAGGTTCCAATTTACGACCTTTTTGCCACAGTTGTTACCAAGCACCCAAATTGTGATTGCATGACCACGGGAATGCTGGGATGGTTGTAACTTTGCAGACTGGTTATGTGACTTTTTCTCAGTGTCATCGTAACTTTGAATGGTCACTAAACGAATCGTTGTAAGTCAAGGACTACCTCTATAGCAAGTAAAATCTTAATACTGCAGGGTGATTGTGCTGCTGAGGATGAATAAGACAAGAGGTTGGGGAAAACTATATGCAAGAAAAAAATCATCTCATATCAAAGATGCTTAGGTTTCTTTTGAATGCAGTAGTCAAATCTGTAAAACAAAAGGAATTGTGAAATTTGCATGCATGAAGATTGAATGAAATAATTCAACCGCAATGCATCAGCAATTAAAGATGCTGAGTTGTCTGCTGGAAAACTGACAGCCTGGGTTTGAGACCTGAATGTTGCAGGATGGGGTGATCTCCCATTCTTGACCAAATTCCTGCCCATCTAGCAATTCAAAACTACAGTATGCAAATGCGAGTAGATAAATAGGTACCACTTCAGTAGGCAGATAGCAGAATTCCGTTGCACATGCGTTATAGTCATGGTGGTCACATGACCACAGAAATACCTTTGGACAATGCTTGCTTCAAGACACGTTTGATTCCTTTAAAAAAAAAATAGCAAACTACTTTCTTGTAGTTTGATCAAACTATGGAATTGTTTGTGACATGAGTTTCCCAATCATACCCTATTTTCTTATTTATTTTTTCTATTGCATTGTTAACAGAAACACATGTATTTTAAACATTGTTATTTATTTCTTTGCCCTTGAGTTTGATATACTATAATAACATTTTATAAAAAGGGAAAATGAAATAACATGTATATAGTAGAAACTGCTCTAGAAATAAGCAACTTTCCTAAGGTCCAGAGCACTTTTGATAGAGTTTGTTGCAGCTGCAATCACAAAATTACTTCCATGTTTCACATTTACAGAATGGCTGCCATGAGTCTCGCAAAATCACAAAATACTCATTTATTAGAATATAGAACTAGTAGAGTGGAATTATTAGCAGCTTTTCCAGGAAGGGATAGTGAAAGTAATTCATATTCAATTCCTTCCTGCCTTCTTTCTTTCCTTCCTTCCTTCCTTCCTTCCTTCCTTCCTTCCTTCCTTCCTTCCTTCCTTCCTTCCTTCCTTCCTTCCTTCCTTCCTTCCTTCCTTCCTTCCTTCCTTCCGTTTTTCCCTCTTTCCTCTGAAAATTTACTGAATTGAAGTATTGGATTTAATGGGAGTGATGACTGTAAGGTAAGTAATGAAGTAAAAAAAAGATCACATCTATTTTTTAACACATCTGATTTCAATATTAATGTAATTCTGGCTACTTGCTGCCTTTTCCTGTGGCTGAAGAAAATCAGAGTTATCTAACAACTCTACCATTAAATGTTCTGCCAGTTGCTAACCCCAGTTCATCTTGTTTAGGATCGCTGCCCCGCAGGATTGTTCTTATTTACTATGTGTAGGGTCAATTAGAGAAAGCTAATTTGTATAATGGTTAAGACACCAGGCTAGAAACCAAAACGCTTTGAGTTCTAGTCTTGCCTTATGCACAAAGCCAGTTGGATGAACTTGGGCCAGTCACTCCCTGGACTTTTCAGGAATTTCTCAGGAGTCAACAATGACTTGAAGACATAAAAAATAAACAAACATGCACCCCTCCCCCCAGAGCAAATGTAGATTTACAAAAGAGAAATAACAGGTAGTCCTCAATTTACAACCATTCATTTAGTGATCGTTCAAAGGTACAATGGCAGTGATTGTTCAAAGGTACGGGGTAATGTGATCATTATTGGTAACCTTCCCAGCTGACTTCTGGCAAGCAAAGTCAATGGGACAAATCTGATTCACTTAACAACCATATGATTCACTTAGAAACTGCATTGATTCACTTAACAAAATGGTTGTAAAATGGGGTACAACTCACTTAACAGCTGTCTTGATGAACGACAAAACTTTTGGGCTCAATTGTGGTCGTACATTGAGGACTACCTGTTTATTATTCCAAAAAGAATATTGCTTGGAATCTCCTTTTGTGTTTTATTTATTCAGTCATCTGCAGTGTTATTATTAATATGTAAGATTTAAGCAAGCAACTATCATATTTAGAGAATGGTTTAAAATGAGAATGGGAAGCTTAGAACTAGCAAGAAAAGACATCAGATTCCACCCAGTTACATCTGAGTTTTCCCTCATGATTAAACTATAAAGTGGCACTACCTATGTTATGCATGGTCCAAATGCAATATGATTGTTGAATATATCCAGTATGTGTCTTGTAATCTTGCTGATTATTTTGTCATTCTTACTGAAAACACTTCATGGTCAAAAGTAAAGCATAGTGGATGGGACTGATATTATGAAGTGATGTAATTTCTCACTGTGCTTAAAACTAAATGAAGAGAAAACTAGAAAGTAAACAATAAGAAACACTGATTGGTGCCCTATATGTTTTTCCTCATGTTTTGAGATTTATTTATATAAAAATATTATAGTAATAACTGATCATAATTTTGGAAAGGCTAGGGAGAATTCTGACACAAAATAACAGGCTCTATTATTGGTATGTGTCATGGTTGCAATTTAGCTGGAGATCTTGTTTGTAACTGCAGTGGCTGGCACCAGCAGCCAGGGAAATGTGAGGCAAAGAGTTAGCTTCACTCTGATTCCTTTACCAACCCTGGCATTCCGAAAGCTGAAGAACAAAGGAGGAATGTGTGTGTGTGCATGAACTGAGCTGGAGAACATGGCGATATTTTAGTGCTGAATGGCTGTATTGTAACTTGGGGAATGAAAAAATAAATAAAAAGTTTTTGCTGCCTGGTTGTCATATTTATGGATATGTGCAGTTACATTTGAGGTAAAAAAGTTAGGGGATATGAAATCTCATGTCATTTGCAAGAGTATATTGTTTTTCCAAAGTCCCAACATGAATTTGATAAAGAGACTTCTATACTGAGGTACCGGAAATATAGAACTCTCTCCCTGGGAAGATTCAGCTTCATTTAGAAGATTCTTCAAAATATTGGTCCTCAGATATACTTCTAGACTGGTTGGATAAGGATAATGATGCCTTGTTTCTGATGACAGATTTGGACTTGAAACTAGTAGCTTTTTAATGATCAAGGGAAACCACTTGGTCTTCCAAATCTAATTTCAGTACCATTCCATTAGTAATATTTTAACTGCAAATGCAAGTCTTATCTGATGCCACAAGCTCTGAAAGCTAGTTTTTAGTAAGAACTTTATACATTTACCCCAGCAGACAAGGACAACAGAACCTGTACTAAGAATCAAGCATCAGAAACATCAAATAAAATGATTATTCACATCCTATGACAACTTTCATGCCATACCCCATTCATACAGTACAGCTACTCTATCAGGATTGCAAAAATCCAAACAACCATTAGAGAGCAGCAAAACATTATTGCTCTGTATCTTTTTGTTGCCATGTTAAGTAATCTTAAGTTTTGTAGCAGAGATACTGCATTTTATTCAGTAAAACCCATTTCAGCATTCACACTCATTGAACTAGAAATAGCTAGGATTTGTAACACAAACTAAGTTATGCAAAACCCAACATGAATTACAGTTTAACAAGAACTAAGCTTAGTACATGGTACATGTGCATTTGCTAAGTCCACTCCTGATCTGGTTAAAAATTTAATGTGAACCAACTGGTATAAGGTTTGGTTCCTACAATGTATGGATAGGCCATCTCAGAAATGTATTAAGAAGACCTCAGAACATCTCAGACAGTACTTAGGATGACATGATAGTAGTCTTCCAATATCTAAGGGGCTGCCATAAAGAAGAGGGTGTCAACCTATTTGCCAAAGTCCCTGAAGGCAAGACAAGAAGTAACTGATGGAAATTTATCGAGGAAAGAAGCAACCTAGAATTAAGGAGAATTTTCTTTCCTGACAGTGACAAAAATTAATCAGTGGAATGGCTTGCCTTCACAAGTTGTGGGTGCTCCATCACTGGAAGTTTTTAAAAAGAGATTGGACAGCCATTTGTCCAGAACTGAATAAACCAGGGGTGTCAAACTGAAAGCCTATAGGCTGGATGCGTCACACACAGGCCTTCGGGAGAGGGGCGGTATAGAAATTTAATAATAATAATAATAATAATAATAATAATAATAATAATAATAATAATAATAATAATAATAATAATAATAATAAATGCCCTTGCCATCTCCACAAAGGCAAAAAAGTCACAATACATCACTATACGTCACATGACATGATCGAGTTTGACAACCATGGTATAGACTCTCCTTCTTGGTCGCGAGGGTTGGACTAGAAAACTACCAGGGTTCCTTCCAACTATATTGTTCTGTATTCTGCAAATTCAGATGGATTTTTTTTTTCTCCCAGTGGCAACTAGTTGTAACACTGAGCTTGGGAACACAGAGCTGCATCATGAGGACAGAATTTTTCCCTGGGCCCATGTTTTTACAAATTCTCCACAAGGAAGAGGGACAAACCATATATTGAAGTGTTGAACCATATATTGACTGTTCCACTATGTGTTGTCATCCATGAAACAAAGCAGCATGGGGGAAACTCTCTCAGCAAATAGTATCATGTATTTTATTCAATGTACCATAGCAATGTATTTTTAGCTATCCAGCACTAATCATTACAGAGCAGATGGGGTACGTTTGGGATTATATGTTCCCTTTCTATTATAAAACTTACTGGGTGGCCTTGGGAAAATCATTTTTTTCTGCCTGATCTACTATAAAGTGAGGGGTGGGGTAAACAGACAAAATCTAAGCTGCAATGTCATTTTAGACCAGCCGACCTCAACATTCTCCAGATGTACAGGAGAATAGTTCCCAATATTCCGAGGCAGTATGGACCAATGAACCTCTGGCCAAGAGATGGTAGTTGGGGTCCCCCATGTGTGGGAGACACTAGTCTGAGGGAGGTGGCATGATTGATTGAAAGATAGAAGAAAAATATTCCACAATCAAAATTATACCAAGATGTTTGCACTTCTTTCTTGCTATAAAGTCATGATGCCATAATGCTGCGCCTTCACCTTTTAATTTAGAGAAGCATGATGGGCAGGATTTTATTTCCTGGGTCAAAGTATTTATATTTTTATTACCTTGCACCAAAAGTATGGCTAAAACCTTCAAACCTGAAGCCAAGGAAGGAAGAAGTTCTTGATGTTTAGGAAACATGTGCCTAAAGATCTGGATTCAGAAGCCTTGCCTGAACATCTTCAGTGGTGATGTTCAATCTATTTTTGTACTTTTCAGCATGGTTTTGCTTTGACTCTCCTGAGGTTATATGGGCGGTTACAATACTGGCAGAGTTACACAAATACTGTGTTCATAGCTCAGCAATCCTTGGATCCACATTTGGAGTTCAAGGTGGGTGGCATGTCAGCAAATGCCAATAGAGAGGCTACAGCAAGGTTGCTACAGAGACTTGGTGACTCAGTATAGACCCTATGCAAACTCTCAATTAAAGGGCCAGAAGTCTTTTCTAATTACTAAAAAATGATGGGCAAATCTCAGTTCAAGGCAATTATACTAAATGACTACTTTTATCTAAACACATCATCGACAATATTCAGAAATGAATGGCAACCAAGGATGTGTCTTATGCACAGAGGAATTTTTTTTAAAAAAAAGAGTATTTTATTTCTTGTAAAATTGCAGAACTGTAGCTGCCCATAATGTAAAGATTAATATGAGCTGAAGAGGAAGCAGAGTATAAATGGAAGGAGGAAATCCATGAGCAGGATGGAAAAAATGGAACGAAATATCACTTTCTGACTGTATTGATAACAAATATCCTTTCAAGCCTTAGGACTTAGAAAAGTCCATACAGGCTGTATGTGGCTTCCCAGTAACTCAAAAATTGGTTTCAAAATGGCTGTTTTTCAGACTGCAGTTTCCCCATCTTTTCCTTCAAATAAGGTGAGGAGATTCTGGAAGCTAAATCACTCCCATTTCCTCCCTTAAATGTTCCTCCCACTTCAGGTCCCAAATTCCGCTGATAAAACTCAGCCCACTCTCCCAATACGTTTTAGTGACATGATTTCAGGATGTTTTTTCCCCAATATTTTAAGAAATTCTAATGGTGTAAACCAGTGGTTCTCAACCTTTTTAATGCTGCGACCCCCAACCGGTCGTAGGTTGAGGACTACCTGTATTTCCCTGCCCAGGAGCGCCACGCATGCGTGGTGCTGTCCCCTGTGCCGGCTGAGGCGTAGCTGGCAAGGGGCAGCGACGGTGCAGGGCGACCACCGGCTGGGCCACCAGCTGGCCCAGCCCAAGGGAGGTAAGGCACCCGCCGGGCCCCACATGCGCCAGCAACCCTCCCTGTGCCCGCCGCTGCCCCGCTAGCCTTACCTTGGCCACCACCTGTTCGGGGCGGCGGCAGGCAGGCCCAGGTGCTCCTGGGTGGCCGCAGCAAGCGGCAGTGACGGCGCAGGCTGACCACTGGCTGGGCCACCAGCTGGCCCACCCCAAGGGAGGTAAGGCACCCGCTGGTCCCCACGCGTCCCAGCAACCCTCCCTGTGCCCGCCGGCCTCCCACCCCCCATCCCTGGCCCTCTTTTACTTACATTTTTAGTAGTTGCTCAGCAGGGAGGGGTGGAAAGTTCCAGACAGCTCGCCTTCGCTGCAGACAACTTGCAGCACCGTTTGCAGACTGTGACTTTTGGCAGGCTCAGCAGGGCAGAGACAGCCTGGACAATTCCTATTAGCTTTTGAAAGCCAATAGAATTAGACTCTATTCAAGAAGTCTATTCTATTGGCTTTCAAAAGCCAATAGAATAAGAGGGAGTAGCACAGCTAAGGAAAAGGGGGAAAATGGCGGACTGCATTGTTTGGCGACCCCTGTGAAATGGTCGTTTGACCCCAAATGGGGTTGCGACCCACAGGTTGAGAACCGCTGGTGTAAACAGAAGCAGTTTTCATTTTAGAGG
The DNA here is from genome assembly GCA_034064705.1 of Bothrops alternatus. Classification (NCBI taxonomy): domain Eukaryota; kingdom Metazoa; phylum Chordata; class Lepidosauria; order Squamata; family Viperidae; genus Bothrops; species Bothrops alternatus. The sequence continues at coordinate 2,169,731 of JARGCV010000397.1, read as the reverse complement.
CCTCTGACTCCAATTTCATTTCCATCTTTTAAAAACCCACAAAATAGTGGTAGTAGCAGTGGAATAAAGAAATACAGATGTCTTCCTTTTATTGAGTCAATTGCTTCATCTGACTTTATCTCACTTTATCTTTCAGGAGCTTTTCCCAGACTTACGTGTTTCAGGGAATGAAATTGGGCTCTTTTACATGCAGAGTATATAATCTACTGCCAAGTTTTTTCTATCTTGGAAGATGACAACTGGCTAGTATATGCAAAGGTAGGCTCACCTTGGTTCCATCTCTGCCCACTTTGGGGCCTTGCATCTCTGTGCTGCCAGTGGATAACCTAACAAATAACTCAAAGGAAATGAAATCCATAATATTAATAAAAGGTCTTACCATCAGTCTTCCTTTAACGGTTTTCCAAATGTAGCACTTCAATTCCCACATTCTACAATCTATCATGCTGGTTTATAGATTATGGGAATTGTACGGCACATTTGAAGAATACCAGGTTGGCAACTGTTTCTTAATTATGGCACAGAGAGAGCAGACAGAAGTTTTTAAACAATGTCAAAAAGTACTAGGAGAATTTAGGAAGCTTAAATTAAAAAGGATAAAATAAGATTGGGAAGACTTAATTTCAAATGCCAGCCATAGCCATGAAAGTTTAATAGGCAAGTAACTATTTGGGCCAGTGACTACTTCCCCATCTAACTCATCTTATTGGGTTTTTTATTGGTACACAACCAGGAGTGTCTACAGGAGGGTCAAAAAAGTCAAGATGATGGCTAAATTATGCACACGAAGCTCTGCTGCTAAATAATGTGCATCACCATGAGACTTTGGTTGTGTGGTTGTGGCCAAGAACTTGATTTTTTTGAGTCTCCCTTCAGTCACCCAATACACGGCCTTGAGTTCCTGGAAAGAAGGCAAGGTAAAAATCTAAAGATTTTTTTTTAAAAAATATGGCAAGTATTAACAACCTGCAAATTAACCATCATTAATTATCTTATTTCCATTTATGTATATTTTCTGATTGTTATATTAAAAGAAAGAAAAGATTACGACCTGTGCTAGACAACTTTTTTTTTATTATTAGATATCCGTTTGTACATGTAAACAATGAAAAAGTTCAAGTTAAAGCCATTCAACTTAATACAATCATTTTAAATTTGTAGACCTTCTTCACTTCATATGTCCAAGTTTAACTATCTTTTCAGATCAATCCATTGGACATCAAACAAACAAGTCATCTTATTATTGTGCTAGACAACTTTTTTGAAAGCAAAAAACAGAACTTTTCCCGTTCCTTTTTGCCATAAATCTGGTTGCCAAAACTGAAGCAGCCACACAGAGAGGTAAGGAAAACATAAAAATTTAGAAATGGGGGAAAAAGTAAACAAAATAATAGTACAGTTCTTTATTGAGAGCAGTGATCCTGCCAAAGCAGTCCCATAACTTGCAGTTAACCATTTCTCACTAAATGTGTATTTAATTAAAACAAGAAACCGGGCAATGAGCTTTCTTTTAATTTTGTTAAATGCAGGTTATTGCTGAATTTAATTTAAAGTCAGCCTTCTACGCTAAAACTCTGTAACTATAAACAATCAAAACTTTCATTCTATAAATGTTTCACCTGGAAGTTAATTCTGATTTATACAGAGGGGCTTCATTTCTGAATAAAAATGAATAAGGCAGCCTTTCCTTTCCTAGTGCTTCCCCTTATGTCCTGGACGACACCTTCCTTAAATGATAATAGTGATTGGGAGTGATGGGAACTGTAGTCCTACTTTTCTGGCCTGGTGTCAGGTTCTAGAAAACTGGAATTTCCCCATCTAAAACAAGCCGAGATGGGTTAACTGAGGTGAAGGGGATTGGATTTTGCTGTCAAGATGTTCTCAGTGTAAGAAAAATAAAAAGAAAATACATGGGCCTTGAGGAGAACTACACATTTGTAGTAGATAATTTCTTCAGATTATATTGCTTACTGCATTTTGTTGCAAAGAAAAAGGAATATCCACTATTAAAGAAGAAGTGGGAACATAAAAAAAATGTTGCACTATAAGAGTCCTTTCTTTTTAGGATTTCAGCTCTTCCATTTCTTTACTACTACACAACTTAGTGAAGTTTCTATGCTTGTTGAAGATGCTTAATACTAACTAAACTATTGGGGAAATGCTTTCTCTGAAGAGTTTATTCATTATCCTGAATGAGTCTTTAAACTTACAGTAAATAAATCATCAAGCTAACACTTCCTGGTTCTGATGAACAAAACTGTTTTCAATACATTTCCCAAACTGAGATCAGTATTAACGTATAACAGAGGCCACCCAAGAAACTTGTTGCTAGAGATCAAATAGCAAATGTATACCTGCCTAAAAATATGCAGCATTCCTAAATATGAACAGAATTAGCTTCAAAGAAAATTCTACTTTTAATTTAGTAGAGAGCAAACTCAGTTCACAACACACACACACACACACACACACAACTGAAGAGCAGAAATAAATACTTGCTAAGATAAGAAAAATATGGCTGTTGAGAAAAATTTCTGAACATTGGCCATGCTTTCTCAGCTAGTATGGATGGTAGTACAGCAACATTTAGTAGGCCATGTCCTTCATGTGAGGTTTCTACATAGTTTGGCCAACATTACATTCTGTCTGTCCATCCATCTATCCTTCCATCTGCATTGACTCTGAAGAAGAAAAAGAAATAAGATACACATCTCTTTAAAGATTATATAATAATACCTTCTACCCTATGGTTGATAAAACTTATGTAATAATAAACTAATTAGCCATCAAGGTTTCTTGTTATTTTTTCTGTTAAAGACTACCATGGCAACATCTCTGAATATAGTACAGTAAGGACAGTTTGATCCTGTCTGTTATTAATAGGAAGCATTTCAGAAATAATTGAAGACACTTCTCTTTGCCTGATATCTCTTATTTTGAGGCTTCCTAAAGAATATTGGGGACTTATATCCCAAGGTCATGTCAGAACATTTCATCTACCCTCTAGATTAGGTCACATTTTTAGCTGACCTTCAAGCTCAGTCTGTGCCCCTGATGAGGCATTTTGGGGCGACTGGTTTATTTCTTGTATCTCTGCTTGTGGTTCTTTTAATTAATATGTTTTATACTGTGGTTTTTTAAATTTAATATGTTTATACGTCTGTTTTTAAATTTTTAAACTTTTAAATTTAAATTTTTAATTTTTATCAAATGGGGGGGTGAGTGATGTATGTATGGGACAGGGACATGCTTGAAGAATGTATGATAGATAAATGGACAGGCCTGCCGAGCTTGAGGGAGGCCGGGGACTGGGGAGATGCGGACTCTGGAGACAATGAGGGTTGGAATATACCGGTCATTCAGGGAAGAGGCAGGTATGGCGGGAGCAGGAGGGTAGGCCGCACACGGGGAACTCGGTCCTGCTGTCTCGTAGCAGTTCCTTGTTCTGGCCCTTCTGAAAAAACTTGCTCTCCCCACGATTCTGGTGATGGGTGTAGCTCGGGCCCTGGGCTCAGGCTATTGCTGCTTAATGCCAGGTCGGTTAACAATAAGGCTCCCCTCATTCATGATCTTCTCATCGATGAGGAGACCGACTTGGCGTGTGTGACTGAGACCTGGTTGGGCCCTGAGGGGGGAGTTCCCCTCACGGGCATGTGCCCATCAGGTTATCAGGTATGGCATCAGCCGCGACCCCAGGGAAGGGGGGGAGGAGTGGCTATTTTGGCCCGGGAGAACTTCAGTCTACGTAGACTCACTGTTTCCGAAATTCCGGGTTGCGAGTCCATCCTTATGACGCTGGACCTAGGGGTCCAGGTGGGCTTATTGCTTACGTACCTGCCTCCCAGCTGTGTGGCATCAGCCCTGCCTGTGCTACTCGAGGAGGTTGCTGGGCTGGCGGTGGAGTTCCCCAGGCTTATAGTCCTGGGGGACTTCAATCTGCCGTCGCTTGGCGAATCCTCGGGATTGGCACAGGAGTTCATGGCCGCCATGACAACCATGGACCTGACTCAAGTAGTGCAGGGCCCGACGCATGAGGGTGGACACGCCCCGGATATGATTTTCCTTTCGGAGCAGTTGGGTAATGATCTGGTTTTAAGGGGCTTAGATATCATGCCTTTGTCATGGACTGATCATTTTCTGCTTCGACTGAATTTTACGGCCCCAATCCTTCCCCGCAGGGAGGCGGAACCGATTAGGTGGTTCCGCCCCAGACGCCTGATGGATCCAATTGGCTTTCAGACGGCGCTTGGGGAATTACCGAGCTCCCTCATTCACAGTCCGGCGGAGTCCCTGGTAGCGGCATGGAATACGGCCGCGAAGGGGGCTATTGGCCGGATTGCGCCTTTGCGACCTCTCCGTGGTGCTGGCCCCAGGAGGTCTCCTTGGTTTACTGAGGAGCTCAGGGGGATGAAGCGCCATAAGAGACGTCTAGAGAAGCAATGGAGACAAAGTAAGTCCGGATCTGACCGAACCAGATTGAGCTTATTTATTAAAGCCTATCTGAAGGCGATTAAGGCGGCAAGATCTTTGTATCTTTCTGCTTTGATCGCGTCTGCGGAATCTCGTCCGGCCGCCCTGTTTAGGGTGACCCGATCCCTTATTAACCCAAGGGGTCCGGGGCCTCCCTTGCAGGGTAGTGCCGAGGACTTTAATAACTGTTTCGCAAACAAAGTGGCTCAGATCCGGGCTGACCTAGACTCCAATTGTGTAGCAGAGTCGACTGATAATGATTCAGTTGAGGGGACAGGGGCATGTTCTTGTCCGGTCATCTGGGGAGAGTTTGAGGCTGTTACGCCTGAGGAAGTGGACAGGGCCATTGGATCTGTATGTTCTGCCACCTGTTTGTTGGACCCGTGTCCCTCCTGGCTGGTTTCGGCCAGTAGGGTGGTGACACGTACCTGGATCCAGGAGATTGTCAACGCTTCTTTGAGGGAGGGGTCCTTTCCGGCTCCCTTAAAGGAGGCACTTGTGCGCCCCCTCCTCAAGAAGCCTTCCCTGGATCCAGAAATTTTGACCAACTATCGTCCGGTCTCCAACCTTCCCTTTGTGGGGAAGGTTGTCGAGAAGGTGGTGGCGCATCAGCTCCAGCGGTCTCTGGAGGAAGCCGATTATCTGGGCCCTCTGCAGTCAGGATTCAGGCCCGGCTACAGCACCGAAACTGCTTTGGTCGCTCTGATGGATGATCTCTGGCGAGCCCGGGATAGAGGCCAGTCCTCTGTCCTGGTGCTTCTTGACCTCTCAGCGGCGTTCGATACCATTGACCACGGTATACTTCTGCGCCGGCTGGAGGGATTGGGAGTGGGGGACACCGTATTGCGGTGGTTCTCCTCCTATCTCACTGGTCGGTCGCAGTCGGTGTTTGTGGGGGATCGAAGGTCCACCTCTAGGTTACTCCCATGTGGGGTGCCTCAGGGGTCGGTTCTCTCCCCCCTACTTTTTAACATTTACATGAAGCCACTGGGTGAGATCATCCACTGCCACGGAGTGAGATACCATCAGTACGCTGATGATACTCAGCTGTACATTTCCACTCCTGGCCATATCAGTGAAGCGGTTGAGGTGATGTGCCGGTGTCTGGAGGCTGTGAGGGTTTGGATGGGTGTTAACAGATTAAGGCTCAACCCCGATAAGACAGAGTGGCTGTGGGTGATGCCTCCCAAGGACACTTCTATCTGTCCTTCGATTACCCTGGGGGGTGAATCTATAAACCCCTCAGAGAAGGTTCGCAACTTGGGAGTCCTCCTTGATCCACAGCTGACATTGGATCATCATTTGTCGGCAGTGGCGAGGGGGGCATTTGCCCAGGTTCGCCTGGTGCACCAGTTGCGTCCTTACTTGGATCGGGAGTCACTCCTCACAGTCACACATGCCCTTGTCACCTCGAGGATCGACTACTGCAACGCTCTCTACATGGGGCTACCCTTGAAGAGTGTTCGGAGACTACAATTAGTGCAAAATGCAGCTGCGCGAGCAGTTGTGGGTCTTCCTCGTTGTGCCCACATTTCATCAACTCTCCGCACGCTGCATTGGTTGCCTATTGGTCTCCGAGCCCAATTCAAGGTGTTGGTTATTACCTATAAAGCCCTTCATGGCTTGGGACCAGGATACTTACGGGACCGCCTTCTGCCACATACTTCTCTACGACCGGTGAGAGCGCACAGGGTCGGCCTCCTCCAGGTCCTGTCAATGAAACAATGTCGTTTGGCGGGCCCTAGGGGGAGGGCTTTCTCTGTTGCGGCGCCCACCCTCTGGAACCAACTACCTCCTGAAGTCCGCGTTTCTCCGACCCTCCTGGCCTTCCGAAAGAATTTAAAAACCTACCTCTGCCGGCAGGCCTGGGGATGATTGTTGATTGTGGTGTGATTGATGTGTATGTATGGGGTTTGTATTTTTAATGTTGTTCGGATTTGTTGTTTATATATATATATGTTGTAAGCCGCTCCGAGTCTTCGGAGAGGAGCGGCATACAAATCCGAATAAATAAATAAATAAATAAATAAATAAATAAATAAATAAATAAATAAATAAATAATATATTGTCTTGCAAGGTAGTTTCTGGAATAGCTTGCACTGAATAGTGCTTGGGATAAAACGGGTTTGGTTGCATTTCTGGCACAATGACTAAAATGCATCCATTTGCTTCTTACTTGCTCAAGAACCAACTGTTCCTTGAGATAGCACTTCTGCACGAAGGCAATATGTTTAATGCCTACTCTGTTGAATAATTGATCAGCAATGAGATAATAATAATAATAATAATAATAAAGTTGGAAGGGACCTTGGAGATGATCTAGTCCAACCCCTGCTCAGGCAGGAAACCCTATACCATTTCAGACAAATGGCTGTCCAGTCTCTTCTTAAAAACTTCCAGTGTTGGAGCATTCACTGCTTCTGGAGGCAGGTTGTTCCACTGGTTATTTGTTCCAACTGTCAGGAAGTTTCTCCTTAGTTCTAGGTTGCTTCTCTCCTTGATTAGTTTCCACCCGTTGCTTCTTGTCCTGCCTTCAGGCGTTTTGGAAAATAGCTTGACTCCCTCTTCTTTGTGGCAGCCCGAGATATTGGAACACTGCTATCATGTCCCCCTTCGTCCTTATTGCCTTCCATTTTAAAACATGCTTTGTCTTCTACATGGGAATAAGTCTAACTTATCTTTGACTTGTTTTCTTTGAAGGTTTGAAATAGCACTGTCATTCAAGCTATCAGTTGGATAGATTGTTAAGAACCATATTAAAACTAGTTCTTAGTTAAGAACTGGTTTCTGAATTCAACCAGCCATGGAGAGTGAAATGCCTCTTAAAGCTAATTATATGGCATTTAAGTGAGTAATGGTCTTCTCATTCCCAGAGTTCAAGAGATGCTCAATCAATTCTTGCTAAGCATGATCAGAATATGAAAAAAATCCCTATCAACATTTTTTCTCAAAAGATCAATGACACATTGTATGTTTTGGATGCAGAAGATTTGAGGTTCAATTCCAGGCTTTGCCAAATAAAGCTGGGAAATTTCCTGCTTGAAATCTTGAGGAGCCTCTGCTAATCATGACATAGTATTCTGCTAGATGGTTTGATTTGGAAGACGGCAGCTTCCTGTGTTCCAGTATTGCTTGTTTATGTATACAAGCACCATCTGTTTGTGAATAACTTGAATTATCTGCCAATAAGGGAGAAATGTATCTGATTCAAACAAAAGCTTCAGGGAAACAAACCAGTGACTTGTACTTTGAACTTTGCTTGACATTATGTGTCCTTGGCAGTAACAGGATTCAGACACACAACTAAAAAGGTCTTTCAGAGGAAAAGGTAAATTTCCAACAGCCTCTGGAAATAAAGAGCTTCTTTTTCCTTTCAAACAAATCTATGCAACTGATCAAATACAGGGACTTAAAACATTTTTTCAATCAACCCAAAACTGTATTGGAGAGAAATAGTTATAGGCAGTACTTGGTTGGCAACATGCTATGATACACTCTGTGTTGCAACTTTGTTATGATTCATCCCTCTTGAAATAGGGTCCCATCCTCTCCAACAGAAAATATATTGTATGATATCTAAGAATGTTGTTAATGTCAAATTCATCCACTGTTGTTTTATTACTTGCCAAGTAATATGCTCTTTTGTACCAAACTAATAAACTATTCACTAAAATGCATGATGGAAGAACACAGCAAAAGATGTGCCCTGATCCTGCAACCATGAAGGCCAGTCCAAGGCATTTGGTGTATGAGGTTAAGCACAAAATGATACTGCTTTCCATTATATTTACAGAAGCCAATTGGATGGTTCCTTGAATTTTGCTTCACCATTACAGTACAATAAGATCCCACCCAGACAGCAGCAGATAACTGAGCAGTGCAAGAAAATGTGTGTGCTATCATTGTGTCCCAGAGAGAGGAAAAGTATTACCTTCCAGCATTTGCCATTTGAACCGGTAGCTTTACTGCTCAGTAACATAATCAATTCTGGCATTAGTCAAAAATATGCTAATATAAAGTTTCCCCCTCAAAACCCATGGCTCCTCCACATGAGACATTTTTGCTGATCTAACATTGGTCCTCACTGAGCTCGTATTTTTTCACAGCATTTGAATTCTTTGCAGTCAATTAGTTTAACTTCCAGCATTAGGGTATAGTTTTGCAATATTAATGCTGGAACTGCAATATGGGCTGCTTCTCATTAGCAAAAACTCTAATTTCATGCAGCCACTTTGATACGTTACCATGCTTTTTAAAAATTAAATGTTTCGTAATCTTGCTTTTTAAATTAAATGACTCCTTTGTTTTTTCTTCTTTAAAAAAATAGCACAATAAAACGGGTTTACGACAACTCGCCATGGCCAACTAGCCGTAGCTAACTCGCCATAGCACAACCCGCCATGGGACAAGATTTACATTAATATCAAAGAAATAATCGAACAGAATCATTAAAGAAAGGATGCCAAAGGAGGTACAAAATAAAATGTGAATGACAAAAATTAAAATAATTGTTGAATTGTCCCACAGTGAGTTGTCCCACGGCAAGGTGGCCATGGTGAGTTGGCTGTGGCAAATTGGCCATGGTGAATTGACCATGCATGGTGAGTTGGCTGAGGTGCGTTATTAGCCCATGCTGCAACAAAGCATTGATAAACATGGAATTAGGGTGCTGCTGGATGCCGAATTTGGCACCCTGCTGTTGGTCAGCTGGAAGGATTGGTGGTTGATTCAAGGGAAGGAATGATCACTGCAAAAGTATTAATGAAGACAGATGCTTCAGAGAATTTGGGGTGTCTCTTTAGAAATGTCCCATACCCAATAAGGCTTAGAAACATACTTTTTGACACAGGATGACAAATTACTATGTAAATTTAGGATCCATTTCTGGGAAAATGTGTTAAGTATGCCTTATTGAGCTCCTGGAGGAAAGGTGGAATGTAAACCTACCCAAAAAAAAAAATCAGAGAAATAAATAAATAAACTAGATAACAAAATATATGCTGACAAATCATGGCTTCAAAACATCATGCCTTCAAAATCTAAGGGACTGGTTTGGACCAAACTCAGCAGCACTTTTTCGTGCAGCTGCTAATAAAAACAGGATCGCCAACATGATCACCAATGTCCGATAACAAGAAGAAGATGCTGACAAAAACAAAAGTTAGGCATAACTTTTATTTCAATCATCTTATTTTCAGCATCATATTCAGGCTTGCTTACTCTCAAAATACTTGTGAATTGCATTATTAAAGCAATGACTCAAAATATATTTAAAGCCACAGAAGTCAAGTCAGAGCTATCTATGGGAGGTGACCCGAAACCAAGAGTTCTATAGCAGCAATGTGATCAAAAATAGGTCAGGTCCAGCTTTCCACCTATCACAAAAAAGTAAACAAACAAAACGTAAATAAAGAAGTATCAGCTATATGGAAATGCAGTACCAGCATTCTGTAATGTTCCCCAGCATCCTAAGAAAAGCACTGTTCTTTATTCTGGGAGTATAGTAATTTCCCTAGGAGGTAAGAGTGAGTTTTGAAGTTTTCTACAATGTACAGTATAGATGTTTTGTAGCAGCTGTACAAGAGGAAACAGAGAGCAAATGAGATAATTCCTTCATAAAATCAAGTACAATAGAATGGCTCTGAAAATGTTCTTTATTTAGATCTGGCAAAGCTGGGAGAAGGTATTCTCCTGCCCCCAAGTGGCTACATTGTATAATCCACATTTGCCATAAACTCTCATGTATTTCAGACTTAATTCTAGTGGTACATAGATAGACAGATAATAATTCCGGTCAGTGATCAGATGAAACATAATATATATAAACAAAATATAGCTAAGAAAAAACCAACCAACCATCCATAGAGATTTCAAAAATGGAAAAGGTGAATATCTATATGAACCTACTATGAATTCTAATAGTCCAAAGTATTAAAGATTCTAAAATAGTAAAATAATTGGAATTACCATTTTATTCCTATGAGTCAAATAGATATTTGCTTCAAGAGAGGAACCTAACCCATTGAAAAGGCAATGTTGTTACAGCCTTTAATATTTACCCTTTAGATGTACACAAAACACTGTATTTGTACTAAACAGAGCAACGTTACTGCCAGACATTATCTAAATAGCCAGCTTATAATTAAATAAAATAATATACTTGAAGATGGAAGGGAGGAGGGAAGAACGTTTACTAAAACAGATGTTTACAAATATTAATACCTAATGTTGTATGCTATGTTCTAGGATGATTGCTTAGCAATAGGATCTTATGCTTAATGTTGATCACATTAATATTGAACCAGATAAGAGAAACACCAAACAAATAAAGTGTAACAGGAGTATAGTTGAGGCTAGACGCGAGGAGGGGAAAAAGGCCTACTAATTCAGACGTTTTCAAAGACTAATACTTAGTGTTGTATATCAGGTGCCATGATGATTGCTGCATAATATGTTTTTATGTTCAATGTTGATTGTTTTAATAAAAGAATTTTTATAGTGAAAAAAAAAGTGTGGTATAAAGCAAACTATATATGTGGCACGTCATACATTTCCATCTGTATTAAGCTTATAAAGTGTATCCTACTTATTTACCTGCTTCCATTTTTCCAAACAGAAAATCTCTTATTTGATTTTTATCTTTTATTTATCCAATTCATTCTGTGCAGTCAATCAATCTGAGTGAAATAGTAAAAGTTCTTTCCCTCCTTCTCCTTCCCCCTCCCCCACCTTGAATTCAATTCAGAGGAGAATATTGCAGTGCTGGAGTGACAGGAAACACCAAGAATTCAAAGAATGTAAAAAGATGACACTTTTTCAAAGGAAGAAAGAAAGGTAGAGAATACCATATATGAAATGATGGGATCAGGTAATTTTAGATCCTGGACAGGAGGGCTCTTATGCCTTTCTAGCCGTAACTTTGGCAGATGAATAAGCACAATTTTGTTACAGACAAGGATAATCAAAATCAAAACTAAAACATGAACATTATATGACCCCAGATTATAAAATGCTTTTAAAAGAAAGGCTTGTATTTTGACAAGGATTGGGGGCCTTTCTTGATCAGCCACTTATTGATATCCCACCCGTTTGCCCCACCAAATAGGTGACTATTTGCTCGTCTCTGTGGGGCTTGGCTCTTTGGTCACAGGTCCTGTCCCACTACGCGAGGGTTGGGATGCAGGCGCAGAGATGTTCTTCCAATCAAGCCCTTAACACGGACTTTAACTTTTTCGTGGCGTTACCATCTATTTTGCGAGCTTAATAAGAGTTTATAGGTCTGAGTTACTAACCCTGCGTGTAAGAGCGCGGGTATGCCCACGCAGTGTAGGTTTTCGCAAGGCCTTGGGATGGCAGCTATCGGAGGACGTGGGCCCTGGCCAAGAGGGCGAATAAGGAAATGCGCGTTTCCCCTCTGCAGTTTATTTTCTCGGTAGACTTAGCTTTTTCGCGGAGAACAGCTGCTAAGCCGGAGAAATAGCTTCGCCCACCTACTTAGATTTTCCCAAGTACCGAGCCCCAAAGGAAGGAGAGACCACAAATCACTCAGGCCAGCCTAGGGCGGAGCGCGGAGCTGCCTTCCGGTGCTCCAGGCTAAATCCGCCGATGCCCAGCGTTCCGCGGTTTGTTGCCTGGCGGCCACCGTCGCCTTCGTTCTACGCAACCTTCTTCAGCCGGGCGGAGACTAGGGAATGCTCCGGGAGTCGAATGGCATCTTCTCGGTCGCAACGTCAGGTAGCCGAGCAAGCGCGGCTCTCAATCTCTAGAACCCGCCCCCCTCCCCTCTTGTTTCCTAGGCAACGAGCAGCAAATCTCGCTGGGCAGACTTTCCTGGGGCCGATGACACGCATTCTGGAGTGGCGAGGTGATTAGATGAGATAGGTAGGTAGGTAGATATTCTCTCTCTCTCTCTCTCTCTCTCTCTCTCTCTCTCTCTCTCTCTCTCTCTCTCTCTCTCTCTCTCTCTCTCTCTCTCTCTCTCTCTCTCTCTCTCTCTCTCTGTGTGTGTGTGTGTGTGTGTGTGTGTTTCTGTGCCTCTATGTGATTATGTGCCACCAAGAAGTTTTATAATCCTAGTGATCACATGGATAGATTTTCTCCATGCCGAGGTGTCCCTAATCTTTTCTTTCAAGTCTCCCAATGGTGCACCCATCACCACTGTAACTGAGTTACCCACCTTGCTGCTGATCGGTCTCTTCCTCTGTTTCTTTCCACTTTTCACAACATTAGAGCCTTTTCCAAAGAGCTGGGACTTCCTATTATTTGGAAGAAATAAAGAAACCTGTTTCTGGCCATTTGCTCCTGGAATGAGAATTCTGGATTGATTTGTTCTATGATGCATTGGTTTGTTTTCTTGGCTAATAGATGGATGGATGGATGGGTGTGTGTGTGTGTGTGTGTGTGTGTGTGTGTGTGTGTGTGTGTGTGAGAGAGAGAGAGAGAGAGAGAGAGAGAGAGAGAGAGAGAGAGAGAGAGAGAGAGAGAGAGAGAGAGAGAAAGGGCCACATTATACAGTGAGATTACTCATTTCAGTTTAGATATTTATGAGATCAATGCAACTTGCAGGCAGATGCAAAATACTTCATTGTTGGCCTGAGTCACATTACCCATGAAGCCATAATGTGGTTTCCTTGGGTACTGTAGGAGTAAATCCAACCATTGGGAATGGCAATCAGGATGTTGTATGCTCTCAGTCAGTTTATTTAAGATCTATAAATCACAGCTTACAGGTAACCCTTAACTTACAACCATTCGTTTAATAACTATTCAAAGTTACAAGAGAACTGAAAAAAGTGACTTATTACTGGTTTTCACCCTTATAACCATTGCAGCATCCTCATGGTTACGTGATCAAAATTCAGGCACGTGGCAACTGGTATGTATTTATGACAGCTGCACTCTCCCGGAGTCATTTGATCACTATTTGTAACTTTCCCAGCCAGCTTCCGATAAGCAAAGTCAATAGGGGAAGTCAGAATCTATTTGCTTAATGACTGCATAATTCATTTAATCACCACAGCGATTCACTTATCAACAGTGCAAAAAGGTCATAAAATGGGGCAAAACTCACTTAACAACTGCCTTACTTAGCAACAGAATTTTTGGGCTCAATTGTGGTCATAAGTGGAGGACTACCTGTATTTCAGTGTATAAAGGAGTGTTTCCAGATGAACAGCTCTTAGTACTCCCAAGTTTGGTCTTTTTTTTTACTGACAAAAAGTCTTGAAGAAGTTGGAAAACAAAGAAATTCAACCTATAAGGTCAAAAGACTTTCATAAGAGGTTCATCCTGCAGTGTAGTCAGTGAGACATGATCTGGAAGTCCCCTTTGTTAGCCCACTCTAAGCTGAACTGCAGAAATTTTTAATTCTTTATTTTTTTAGAAGAATACAAAATATAGCCAAAATGCCAAAATAAATTAAACAATTTTTTTAAAAATTTCATATTACTATACTTCCATTGTTTATTTTTATTGCTGTATTTCTTTGCTATAGTGATATCTTATATTTTTTCCCCATCTTGTAAGCTGCCCATAGTAGACCCACAGCAAATAAATTTAATAAGTAAATCCTTAAAGTTAATAATAAAAAGAAAAAGAGAAGAGAAAAATGGAAAATAAATGAATAAAAAATGTCTATCACACCCTGGAAGTGTTGCAGTTTATAATTTGGGAAACATTGTACTAAGCTATTCTAATATGAACAATCATGAAAGTAATGTATATGTTCCTAATGCAAAACACATATTTCTATCATTCCCAAAATTATTGTTTACAATTTTATGGCTACTCTGTATATTGTTAAGGATAATCTAAGATCCTATATTCCTCCTCCTCCTCCTCCTTCCAGTTTGATGCCCTGGTTGAGCAGTGAGATGTTTTCTTAACGTTAGGGTCTCTAGAGACTCCTTTAATCATTCTCTACCTCAGACTTCAGCTTCATGAATAAAGCTTAATAGTGGCATTGGATACACAATCCTCTGTATTGCTAGTAAAACCAAAATACTATTTTACATGTTGTATTATGACATAAATAAGCAATTCACATCAAAACCTAGTTGCTTTAAACATCAGTAATATAATAGCATCTGTAACAATCCAGGCTACTCTCTCACTTGGAAATTATAGCTGTAAACATTCAACATGTTAATGAAATATTAACTATCATGCACAAAACCATATTCACCCAAACTGAATGAGATTGGCCAATTTAGTGAGCAACAGCTAGTTACTTAGCTGATGTTTCACCCTATTGTCATCAGATTGTACTTCTCTAGTGCTCCAGTATTTAAATTTGGGCTTCTTGAATGTTCCTGTACAAAAATGACTGAATTCTCAACCTTGTATCATCGCAGTACAATAGACATATGCCTTCATTTCTTTATACAGAGCTTCATAATACTGACTGAAAATTCCCAACAAAATTCTGACACATCTATAAGGCCTCAGTATCTTTCTAATGCTGCATTTTAGATCAATGTATCATATTTAGGAGCCTGCCTGTATGTTGATGTTGAGCAAAATTTGAGAAGTATAGCACAAGTTTATGCCACGCAGGGAGTTTACAGACTAGACTTTTGTCTTAGCCAGAAATATGAGAAATATAAGACTGAGAAGAAAAGTTCAGTGATTTAGGGCAAGAGTCCCCAACCCTTGGACAGCGGATGGTTCCAATGGGAACCGGGCCACACAAACTGCGGGCAAGTGTGCAGTTAATTTGCGCATGTGTAGGATCTAAGTTGCATGTGAAACTATCCCTCCCACACACACCCCCATCACCTCAGCTGCCACCACTGTCAGTCCATGAGCTAGAAAGGTTGGGGACTGCTGATTTAGAGAATGCATATGATAACGTGCATAGACCTGAGTGATTGAATGTTTTGTATGAATATGATATACAATAGAAGGATGGTTTCTAAGTATACTAAGATAAGTTTGATGTAAGTAAAACATGCATGTGAATAAATGGAATGCTAAGTAAATTGTTCAGCAGAAACTAGGACAGCAAAATGTGATGTTCCATTCATTATTTACAATATTTATGGATAAAAATATGAAGAATGTTTGCAGTGAAGTTAGGAGACTGTTTGTTATATGAATGTATGTATATTTTTACATGCAAATAATATATTGGGTAGATTTGCAACAAATATTTGATGCAATGAGGCATATAAACCTGAAAGAGAAAATAGCATGAATAAGGTAAAGTGTATAGTGTTGATATTAACTATCTTTCCTTTTTCTTATCTTAATGTTTTTAATTTCTATTCCTTATTATTTACATCTGTGTAAATAGATGATGATAATTTGAGTATTATGTATGTGTAAAATTGTTTTCTCTTCCTATCACTTGAAATATTGCAGTTTAGTGCAGGGGTAGGCAACCTTGACTCTTTTATGACTTGTGGACTTCGACTACCAGAATTCCTGAACCAGACGTGCTGGCTCAGGAATTCTGGGAGTTGAAGTCCACGAGTCATAAAAGAGCCAAAGGTTGCCTACCCCTGGTTTAGTGGTAATTTTCCAGCAAATGGGGAGTCCAAAATCAAAATTTTCTGTGGCTGAATGCTGAATACTATTTTTCTGAATATTCCCTTCTTTTTGTCTACATAGATTACAGAGATTTTGTGTATGTATGTTGAAAGCATCATAAAAGTCACATACATACCCCTCCCCCTTTCTGCATCTATTTTATACCCATTGCAGGCACTATAGTAGCATTTAACTAAGTGGCTACATAATGGTATCTGTCTGACTACTTATTTTTAAATTGTTTCCCTAGAACTAATACTGAAGCAAGCAGCAACATCAGATAATCCAGTGTTCTTTCTTCAACATTATGCCAGGCAGTATACACCATCATGTGTCCCAAGTAAGGACTCTGTACAAAAAGATCCTTCAGCTTCACCGTTTGTTGCCACTGGAACTGAAAGCCTTGGGAGATCAATATGTGAAAAATGAATTCAGGCGACACAAATCCATCAGTCTTCAGGAGGCCCAGCACTTCCTACAGGAGTGGGAGGCAAGTGATTTCTTCTATACTTGGAGTTTAACTTTGGTGCTTTGGATTAGTGCCAGATACAGTGTGTCAAGGTTTCATAATTTGCACCCCAAAGGCACCTGCAATTCTCCCAGACACCCCTGAGCTTCTTAAAAAGTTGCTGTTGAATTGAAATGCTTAATAGACAAAAGTAGAAAAGTGTTAAGTACTTGGCAAATAATCATGATATTGGATTTGATAATTAAAATAATTTTAAGTAAATTTAAAATAAAAAGAAATCAGATGATGTAGTTTTTCTCCTGGGCTCACTATCTTATTTATTTTGGATATTTGGACTTTTAGTACTTCTTTCTATATTTCATTTAAGTTTAAATGTGACCCTTTATCCAAATAAAATTTAGACTTTATCTATCTTACTGTGTAGTCTTTCTGGTAATCTTAAATTAAAATAATGTCAAATAATGTCAATGCTCATTCCATAATTAATGTATATCGCAGGGCACCAGCTTCCTTTGTTTTTATTTTATAATTAGGATGAGGGGCGCAGTGGCCCAATGGTTAAAGACACTGAGATTGTTAGCTAGAAAGCTAACAGCCCAGGTTCAAGTGCCGTGTGACAGGGTAAGCTTCCATTACTAGGTCTAGCTCTTGCAAACCTATCTGTCATGGTTCCGACTAATGAAGCCAAATACATCAGAACTCTGAGGCTTGAAGTTTCCTCAAAGCACATGTTTACTGAATACATAATATCAGTATGGTCAAAAGTGCAACCAACTCTAAAATTTGCCTTAGGGATTCAATGTAACTAAATGTAAGAATTCCCTCCCTTCTACTATGCTATAGATCATGCTACCCAATAAAAGCAATTGGTGGGCTTCATGAAACCTCTTCTCTCCACCTTCCACCTCCTGTGGAAATGATCTTGGTTCCCACGGGACTGCTCCATGTTTAGTCTAGTAAAGCTATCATTTTCTTCCTCCCTTCTCCCCTCAACCTGTGGCAACTCAGATTGACAAAATGGCTTTAGCCAAGTTCGTTTCAGAACTTGATGTTGGACTCCCCTGAAGAGAAAGCAGTTCCTGAAAATAAGAAGCATCGATACACATTAGTATTTCACTAATTCCCTATTCTATTGTCTGGGGGTTCTTTACGTTTTTGGGATGTTTATTATGAAACTTATGTATTAATCTATCTGTCTTTATATCTTTACTCTTCACCCATGTAGCCTCAGACAAAGGATAGCCCTTTCATTGAAATAAGTATTATAATTTCCCCTTATACCATCTAGAATCAAGAATTCATTTTATTGCATAATGGGTGTCACCCTCTACCATAGTGAGACCTGGGGCAGTTCAAAGTCTTGGTCTCAATGTTGATTCTACAATTAGTTTCAACAAACTGCAATGGAAAACTGGATGTATTTTCCCCAAGAGTCGTGGGAGCTTTAGCTCCACTGTGTCAGGGTTTATGATTCGTACGATAGGAAAAGGACCAATATATTTAGGTCCTAGCTTTTTAAAGTGTAGTTTTAATCTTAGGTATTTAGTTTAGAGATAGACTTTCACCCCTATATGAAACAGTTTCTGGGGAATCACTTCTTATCTGCTTGGTCTTTTTGAATTTTTGTGGCTAAGGTACGTTTAACATTTGCCCAAGTACTCTCAGTGAGTTTACCCACTCAGTCAGTGTTTGTAAGGAGTGGGCTCTTGAGAGTATTCAGGCATGGGAATGAACTTCCTGCCTGTAGTTACTTTGAATGGAGTAAGTCCAGTAGTGCTGTGTACAGTATTATTGTATGCCACTTCAACGAAAGGCAGGATATCTGCCCAATTAATTTGCTGATAGTTAACATAGCATCTCAGATATTATTCCACCATTGCATTTGCACATTCAGCAGCTCCATTCATATTCGGATCAAAAGCCGAGCTGAACCCCGAGGTGAATCCAATCAGCTTCAGGAACTTCCTCCAGAATTTTGCTGTGAATTGGACCCCTTAATCTGATATAATTCTTCTTAGTGCTCTGTGGAGTCTGTAGATAGGTTTTAAAAACAGTTTCGCCAGTTTCAGGGTGGAGGGAAGTCCAGGGCAGGCTGTAAAATGAGCCTGCTTTGAGAAAAGGTCAATAACAGTCCATATTAAGGTATTTCCGCTATTTTCCGGGAGTTCTACAGTGAAGTCCATTGCGATTTCCTGCCAAGGCTGGGATGATTCTGCAACCTGATGTAATAGACCAGAAGGCTTTCCTGGTCTTTTCTTCATTGCAGCACAAATTACACAGCTCTTTACATAGCTTTCAATATTTTTTTTTCATTCCTGGCCACCAGAACTGCCGTTTTACTTAGTATAAAGTCTTTAGAAATTAAAAGTGACCAGCTTGCTTGGCATCATGGCTTCGTTGTAGGGCTTGAAACCTGAGGGTGCTAGGAAGGTACAATTTGGAGTCTTTCCATGCTAATCCTTCTCTATGGGTCAACTCTTGCTTATTGTCTCTGAACCAGGGATTGGATTTCAGTTCGGTTCTGAATTTCTGGATCAAGCTGCTGTCGGGGTCGGGGGATTTTTTTGCATTTGATATCTAGTGGTGATTTGAGAGCTTTTTGTGGAGAAGAGAGGATTGCTTTTATACTTGTGGCATTCTAGACAAGGCATCAGCTAGGAAGTTCTCCCTCCAGGAATGTGCCTCATCGAAATATTTTGCTCATCAAACTGTTTGGGGGATAACTTCCTCAGGGTTATAAGTGCCTCAAGTTTTTTATGGTCAGTTCACACCTCAAATGGTATCTTACTCCCCTCTAGGAAATGGCACCAGGTTAGCAATACCCATTGCACAGCCAATACCTCCTTCTCCCATACAGCCCATCACTGCTCTTTCCTGGAGGTGTAAGGGCATGGTTGCAGGTCCCCCTTGTTGTTTTTCTGAAGAAGAACTGCTCCCACTGAAACATCACTGGCATCCGCTTGGATGATGAACTCCTCAGGGTTAGGGTGTTTGAGGATTGGTTTTCCTGCAAACAACCTTTTAACCTGTTCAAAAGATGCTTGGCATTCCATAGTCCATTTTAAAGGTTGGCTGGGATAGGGTTTTGCCCCCCCCTTTATCTGTCTTCAAAAGTTCAGTAATCAATAGAGCTATTTTAGCAAAGGAGGGAATGAATTACCGGTAAAAATTAGCAAATCCCAGAAAGCTCTGTAGTTGCTTGTGAATTCGAGAGGGTTGCCATTCAAGAACGGCCTTGACTTTTTCTGGGTCCATCTCCACCCCTTCATTTGAAGTTTTGTACCCATACTCAAGGTGTGTCTGATGGAACTCACTTTTGGATAGCTTGACATAAAGGTTTGCCTTTAATATTTTTTAAGCCCTTCGCGAACCAGCCTGATATGTTCTTCCATTGTTTCTGTAAAGATGAGGATGTCGTCAAGATAAACTAGAACCCCCTTTGTTTCATCCACTTTACCAAAGGAATTCAGCCCCCCTTGGCAGGCATGGTCATTGACTTTCTGACGAAGACAGAGAGAAGATTGCAAATCGCAATCACAATATTATGGGGCACTTGGCAACTGGCAGTAAGTGTGAAAAGGTTGCAGAAGCATCCAGATCATGATTACTGTGACTGGAGGGGGAGCCATGACCTTTTACATCAGCTGGAAATCCTTTATGGGGCATGAAATATTCTTTCTGAAGATTGTAGAAACTTTGAACAGTCATTAAATGACTGGTTGTAAATCAATGACTACCTGTAATATGCCAACTTTAAGGCCTATACTGCAGCTTCATCTGTTTATTACTTTAAGTTGATGGGAAACACTGGGTTGTTGTTGTTGTTTTAGCAATTGAGAGATTCAGTGGTTGCAAACTCTTTTTTTGGACCGCATGATGTTCTAGGGTTTCAAATGATCTAACTTTATTTTATATCAGGGGAGGGAATCTTTTATTTGCTGAGGGACACATCACTACACATGAACTTTGTTGAAGGATATATATGGTTACGCTAGAGCCAAAAATAGATGGAGAAATAAACATTTGAAATCTCTTTTTTTGTTTGGCTTCCAAACAACAGGCTGCTTGAAGGAAATTGCAGATATTTCTTACTAGAGGCCAAGACTGGCCTTTTGAAAGAGCTTTTGAAATTTAGTCTGTTTGAAAGTAGACTGGAGGCTGTAAGACACACATCCATCTTACACTCTTCATTTTGCAGAAATCATTTTTAAAGCTATGAAAGCTTATCCTCTTCTAGATGTAATCAAGAAGCAATCCTCCCAACGAGAGCTGCTTAGATTAATCAGTGAATCTGATCTGGAAGTTTTCATGGGATCACAGAATATTATTGGTGTTCCTTTGATATTGATGGTATAGGGGTGTCTTGTTAAGCTAAGATATACAAACCTTTGGAGAGAATATCTTCTCTCTTTCTTTTGATGTGAATTGTGATTAAACTAGGAAATCTTTAGTTATCTGAAGTTTCTTTTGTCTAAAACAGGAAACTAAGGTTTTATGTTTTGGAACTATGATTTGCGGTAATGTTTTGCTTATTCTAAAGCTTATAACTAGAGCTTTAGTTTCTAAAGGAAATGGGAAAATATAGTTAATTAGCAGCTTTCCAGTTTCATTACAGCTTTTTATTTAGATAAATAAAAAGCTGTAATGAAACTGGAAAGCTGCTAATTAACTTGATATTTTGGCTTCATTAAAAAATTATTATTGTCAACACAGATCATTATGTTGCTTTGGCTTTTTTTTTTATCAAAAACTGACTGTTTGCATTCAGTCCATACTGATCAATTCTTAACTCAAGTTTCAGGATATATTGTGGGTCTGGCTCCTAAGATATACATAATTCCAGGTTTAAAATTATCATAGTTTCCTTATCGTATACCGTGTAATGAATTGGAATGAATTTAGATATACTTACCTATAACTTCAGTATCAGAAATCTTTCCCCCATGCTCAAAGTAACCTTCTATAATAACTAGGTAAAGAGGTCTGTAGTGTATTTATTCAGAAAAGGGAAAGGCAAAGCAATGGGGGGAAAATCTGTTGTACTGTTGCTGCAAGCTGTATCCTGTTGATTTCAGCCTTCCCAATCCAGTGCGCTCCAAATATTTTGTACTATAAGATATTAAAATGTAATAGAAAGCAATAAAGATGTTTATCCTGAAACATATTTAAAACAGATTTAAAGATGAGAAACCCACGGATTATTTTATCTGCAGAAATGTACTGAAGAAAAAACCTGAGATACGCTATATAGTTTTCTCATTCATAGCATTTCTTCTTGTTTCTCAACAATCATTATCTTTAAAGCAATAGATGCTGGGAATATTTTTTTTCACATATGTAGTGTTTTCCTAATTGAGTGTTCTAGAACAAGAAAAAAATTATTTCAGCACTATTCTTAAGCAACTGAAGGAGTTCCATAACCTAGTATATTTCAGATCTATTGAGATTGCCATTCCCAGAATTTGTACCTTGTAGCCATAGTGACAGAAATCTGAGACTTATAGTCTTATTATATTTGGAAGATCTCAGATGAGACAGGTTTGGCTAGTTTAATATAAAACAAGTCATCTTGAGCTAAATCTCTAGTGATTTCATGGATTTCACAGTTTTTACCTAGTCTAAGCCCAAGGAACAGCTCTTTGCGTAGCTCCGCGAAAAGAGTACCTTTCTTTTCGGTTAGGACTGGTAGAAAGGTTTTTGTTGGTTGTTTTTTTGAGTTAGGTTTAGTTCGAACTTTAGTTTGATTGGTTTTTTTGACCGTAGAGATTTTTCTGGCATTTTCCTCGGGACCTTCGGTCGATCCTTCCCCCTCCACGCTTGGGGAGCGCGGCTGCGAGCCCGCCCGGGCCTAGGGCCTGGGAACAGCGGAGGGAAAGGGGGAAATTTCCCTGGACTCCGCTATCCGATTCGCAGCGCCCCAGGAAGCTCCGAGGGACCAGGCGTCGAGGGAAGCTTCGAGGAGATCGACGCTGATCGTCGCCCAAAAACCGCAAGTGGGGCAAGGGGGCGCGGGGAAGAGTCCAGCCAGTCAGCCGGGAGGCGGACAGAGGCCGGGACCGTCGGTACCGGAGGGGTAGGCCGAGGCCAGCTTCCCTTAAGGCACCGCGTGGCCGGGAGCACAGAGCTCCGAACGAAAATTCGGCGCGGCGGCCATTTTTAAAAAGGGGCGGTCTCGCCTACTGGCGCGAAGCGCCATTTTGGAAAGGGGGCGTATCAGAGCGCCTCAGACCTCTGATTGGGCCCTCGCTTTCTGGCGCGAAAGCCTTTAACCCCTGGCGTGAAAGTCTTTGTTTTTCTGGCGCGAATCTCCCTTCTTCACCCGGTCGAGTTGCCTGCGGGGCCAGGGGGAAGGGAAGGGACTGCCGGTGAGGCGGAGGCCTAGCTTCGGCTGCCAGACAAAGGAAACTGAGACCGAGCACCCAGGGGGGTCCAGTTGGAGGCGTGTGTGTGTGTGTGTCTCGGTGTTTTTGGCTCCTAGCAGATTCCCCAGCGGAGTCAAGGCGGTCTGGACGGGCATAGGGACAAAACTCCCTGGCTAGGTTTCCTCGTGACCGCAGGAGCTCTTTGACCAGGCACGTTAGGGGCATTCCCTGTAGCGCTGCCGTCATCGGTCTGTGCCTACTAGATACCCGGAAAGGGTGCTTCTTGGCACATGGCAATGGCAGAAGGAACACCGGCCCAGGGCTCAGCGCCCCCTCCGTCGCCGACTAGACGCAGAACGGAGGAAGCGGGGGGGGCAAGAAGAGGGCCAAAACAAAGCATCTGTCTGAGCCATCAAGGGCGGACGAGCGCCAGGCCGCAAGGAGACACCAAGCCTTGGAGAGGGAATTTGCCAAGGCGCAGAGGCTGAGGGACAGCGGGATGGAAAGTCCGGCCTTGTCCCTCGGGGAGACACCAACCTCCTTCGAGCCTGCAGAGGCGGTTGAACAGGAGTGGTCCCCCAGGGGGGAGACAGAAAGGGAGGTGTCCCCCATTTCGGTGCCATCTTCACCAGAGCATTCAGAGCCTTCCACAAGCCAGGAGGATCCTGAGCACAGAGGTAGGAAAAGAAGGAGATCTGGTAAGTGGCCTTCACGACTTCATTCCCTCTTAGAGGAAACATTAGTGCACCTCAGGGCCTCTAGGAGGAGTTCCCCTCCCAAGAGAGCTCACAAAACACGCACACCATCTTCCCGTGGGGAAAAGATATTGTTTCAGGATTCTGATGAGTCTGAGAACTCTCCACAGGTGGCAGACGAGGAGCAGGAGGACTGGGACGATGAGGATGCCCCGTTGTCAGAAAATGAGGATGCAGAGCCACAGGCGGCCCCAGTGTCAGGTTTATTTGACCATAATCTGTTTTATTCCCTCATGATTAAGACATGCTCTGTTCTAGAACTGCCAGCTAAGACCAAGGAGGCCAGACCGCCGTCCTCAGAGGAGGAGGACGCAAAGGATCCCTTGCTTCACGCACCGGTGTCAGAGGTGATCCAGGTACCATGCACTAAGGTGTTCAGGTCAACGGTAAGGACCCAGTGGTCTAATCTAGGCACCATCCCAACGCCTAATGGCGTGGAAAAGAAAATGTATAATGTTTGCAGTCCATTAGCAACTTTAATAGAGGTGCCACAGGTGGACGCTCCACTAAGCTCTCTTCTTCCTTCCTCAGCCATCCCAGGAGACCTAGCAGAATCCATGAAGGCGGAGGATAGGAAGGTAGAACTTTCCCTCCGCAGGGCTCACCATTCATCTGCCTGGGCCATCAGAGCCGCATCTACGAACTCATTAGTCGCCAGAGCTGCGATCAGGTGGCTGCGGGAGATCCAGGCAAGTGTCCCACCTGAGCAGGTACGTGTAAGACAAACACTAACCAAACTGCGGAGGGCAACGGAATTCATGGCAGATTCCGCACTGGCCGCGTCCAGATACTCAGCTAGATCCATTGCAGGGACAGTGGCAGCTAGGAGGTTGGTATGGCTCAAGAACTGGAAGGCGGACCTTAAGTCAAAATGGCGACTCGCCACAGCTAAGTATGCAGGATCAAAGCTCTTCGGGGCAATCCTGGATCCTTACCTGATAGAAGACAAAAACAAAAGGAAAGTGCTAGCTCACCCTTCCAAAAGAACGGACAAGGGAGCCCAGGAGTTCCGTAGGCAGGCTCCCCGTCAGAATGGGGCCGGAGAATGGAGGCAGCCCTTTCAAGGGGGACGGTCCTGGGAAGGGCCCAGAAATCCGCGCACCTTCTCATACAGGCAGGAGCGCGGTCAGGACCGTCCAGCCGCGGGCAGGGGCCAACCGTCCAAACGCCCTTTTAAAGGGGGGGGAGGACGACCCTACAGACGTTCCAAGTGACTCCTGGAACAGCCCCATCGGGGGTCGCCTGGCACGGTTCAGCGAGGCATGGCAGGCGACCACGACGGATGCCTGGGTCAGGGAAACAGTGACCCAGGGCCTAGCAATAGAATTCTACTCCACACCACCAGATCACTTCATAAGTTGCCCACTATCACGCAACAGGACCAAGGCGGGCCTCATAGTTCAGGCCATTGGACACCTGGAGGAGATAAGGGCCATAGAGCCGGTTCCTCCAGGACAGGAGGGGCAAGGTTTCTACTCCATCCTCTTCCTGGTGCCAAAGACATCAGGGGACTGGAGAGCAATCCTGGACCTCAAGCGGTTAAATCGCTATGTAGTATACAGGAAGTTCAAGATGCAGTCCCTCAGATCCATACTGGCCAGCATCCGGAAAGGGGACCTGCTGTCCTCAATAGACCTCACAGAGGCCTATCTTCATATCCCAATAAGACCGGGGTACAGAAAGTACCTGAGGTTCTGCCACAAGGGGCGACACTACCAATACAGGGCACTCCCGTTCGGGCTGTCTTCAGCGCCCAGAGTGTTCACAAAGGTGCTGGCGGCATTGGGAGCGCACCTGCGCATGAGACCGGTGCGGGTCCAGTGCTACCTGGACGATATCCTGATACTCTCAGCGTCCCACCAGGCAGCCCTAAGGGACATCCAGACCACCATAGCCGTACTCCAGAGGCACGGCTTCTCGATCAATCACAAGAAAAGTCAGCTCACACCCTCAAGGAGGCTCCAGCATCTGGGAGCGATCATAGATTCGGACCAGGGCATGGTGTACCTCTCCCAGGAGCGCCGGGAGAGCTTACAGAAACTAGCGTTTCTGGTAATGCAGAGGAAAGTGGCCACAGTGGTGCAGCTCTCCCAGCTCCTGGGAAAGATGATATCATGCCTGGGAATTGTCCCGTGGGCCAGACTGCACTCCAGAGGTCTGCAGTGGCTACTGCTCCCCTTCCAAAGACAGAATCAGAGCGCTTCACCCAGGAAAATCAGAGTGCCTCCACAAGTCCTAGCCTCCCTGAGGTGGTGGAGGTCGGGGGCCCTGAACAGGGGCACCCCACTCAGGGAACCCAACAGGGTAACCGTCACAACCGATGCAAGCCTGTTCGGCTGGGGGGCTCACTCAGGGGATCAGATGGCCCAGGGAAGGTGGAGTCCAGGGGACCTAAAGCACAGAATCAATTGGCTCGAACTGAGAGCCATCCACCTGGCCCTACTTCAGTTTGTACCCCTGTTGGCAGGGAAGCACGTGCTAGTCCTGACGGACAACGTAACAGCAAAGGCGCACGTAAACAAGCAGGGCGGGACCAGGTCAGTGGCTCTCATGCAGGAGGCCAGGGCGCTGGGCCTGTGGGCAGAGCGACACCTGGCATCAATAAAGGCAGAACACATCTCGGGGGAGGCAAACCACCAGGCAGACTCCCTCAGCAGGGTCACCATAGACCATGCGGAGTGGAGGCTGGCACCGGAGCTGTTCGAGGCGATCTCGAACAGGTTCGGCCGGCCGTGCCTAGACCTCTTCGCAACACCAGAGAACACTCAAACCCACCGCTTCTTCTCCAGGTTCCAGACCAGGGAAGCGGAGGGGACGGACGCACTAAGATGCAGGTGGCCCCAGGGGCTACTGTACGCCTTCCCTCCTCCGCCCCTGATCCAAGCAACGGTTCGCAAGCTCATCCTGGAGCAGGCGGAGGTGGTACTGGTTGCGCCATACTGGCCGAGGCGTCCGTGGTTTGCGGACCTGGTAGACCTATCGCTTTCGCCTGTATGGAAACTGCCGCCGAACCAGGTGTCCCTGAGCCAGGGGAAACTCTTGCACCCAGACCCGCAGTGGCTACAACTAGCCGCCTGGCACTTGAGCGGGAGGGTCTGAGTAGGCAGGCCTTCTCCCAACACGTCATCTCGGTCATACAGGACGCCCGACGTCCTTCTACAAACAGGATCTATGATGCGACATGGAGGAATTTTTCTTCCTGGTGCAGCAGACAGGACATAAACCCCCTGACCGCCAACATCCCTACCATCCTAGAGTATCTTTGGGACGGCATGGTCAGGGGACTAGCGTTCAACACCATCCGCAGGCAGGTTGCGGCATTACAGACGGTCCTCGTCTGCGAGGACCGGGGACCTCTGTCACAACATCCAGCGGTGAGCGCATTCCTAAAGGGGGCAGCCACTAGGCGACCCCCTGTAGTTCACCGTTTTCCATCCTGGGACCTACACAGGGTTCTACAGGCATTAACCGAAGGTCCTTTTGAACCGCTGGGGACTTGCCCACTCCGTTTCCTGACGCTGAAGGTGGCCTTTTTGGTGGCCATCACATCGGCAAGAAGGGTATCGGAGTTGGGGGCCCTCTCGGTCCGACCGGATCTGATCACCTTCGCAGAAGGCAGGGTAATCCTACGCCTGGACCCATCCTTTGTGCCGAAGGTCAACACATGGTTTCACAGGTCCCAGGACCTAGTACTACCGGATTTCTGTCCGAATCCCACTCATCGTCTGGAAAGACGATGGCACACACTGGACGTGCGCAGGGCTCTGCGCCATTATGTCACCAGAACAGAGGCCTACAGAAGGTCCGAGGCCCTCTTTGTGTCATATCACCCAACATCTAAGGGCCTGAAGGTATCAACCTCAACCATTAGTAGATGGATTAGGACATGCATAGCCAAGGCCTATGAGGCGCTGGATCAGCCAGTACCAGACAACATCACGGCGCATTCCACAAGGAGTGCGTCCACATCGGCTGCCTGGCGCACCCAGGCATCACTAGAGGAGATTTGTAGAGCAGCCACATGGGCTTCTCCGTCCTCGTTCATAAGAAATTACAAGATAGACCAATTTGCTGCAGCAGGGGCTTCATTTGGAAGGAGGTCCTTGCAGCAGATAGTTCAGGACTAGTAAGAGACATCCTAGACCCCCACCCGAAGGGACTTATGAGGGCTTGGGTACGTCCCATTGGTGGATTCGGAATCCACCCATGCAGGAGAAGAAGCGTTGTCTTACCTGAACGTTCTTTCTCTGCATGGGGGGATGGAGAATCCACACCCTCCTCTAACCGGTCTAGGTAGGAGTTCTCTTACAGGTCATTGAGAAGGAGCTACACGGTCCGACCTGATGGAGTGCTTCGCCTGGCAAAAACTGGGGAAGAAGGAAGCCGGAGGCGGAGCTAAAGTTCGGACCTAGTCTCCCATTGGGCAGAGGACAGTGTTAACCCATTGGTGGATTCGGAATCCACCCATGCAGAGAAAGAACGTTCAGGTAAGACAACGCTTCATTTCATGGACATGTCCATGTAATTTTCTCAGCAACAGTAGAGAAATGTTTGCTGTTCCTTCTTCAGGGTTGTTGTTCATTTTTAAAAATTATTTATCATTCTAGTTAGTAATCTCAGGATTTTTGGGTAGTCTCAAAGTGCTATTTATAGCTAACCCAGCTTAGTTTTTATAAATCTGCTAAATTTACCTAGTTCAGGCTAAGATAATAAAAGTTAAACTCCCTGACCTATTAAAGATATTTGTCCTTTTCCTGCAACTTTTGGCATCTTCCAAGCAGTGAAGCTTGAGGCTATGGAATTTTTTTTTGTGGGGGCCTCCTTGGGATTGTTTTTATTAATCATTCAGGATCTTTGATCTAATAGTTGGAATCAAGTGGTACAGGCAGCTTGCTGGGAATCAGGTAAAATATATGCCATGGTGCAATGGATTGATTAAGAAATGGATGTATCTCTTTCTCAAATATATGCCTATATAAAGATGAGGTGGCTACACAGGTATATTTATGCAAATCAGCTGGTGACTGATCCATGTCTCAGTCACCAGCTGATTTGCATAAATATACCTGTGTAGCCAAAGGTTAATACATACTATAGATTGCCCACACCTCAGTTAATGATAATATAATGGAAAGACAGCAGCTTTTGCAGTTGATCCCTGCAAATCTTCCTTCTGTTTTCAGAAAGGTAGTAAGTCTACAGAATCTCTAAAGATTGAAGGAAAGATCTTGAATCAGCTAAGAACATAGGACCCAGTATTCTAAACTCAGGGACTAGAAACATGAACTTCAGAACAATAGAATGGATTTTTACTTCCAGTCAAAATATTCATGCCACTAAAATCTAACCATTTTATCAGTTCATGTTGGATCTGCTTGTTGCAGAAGTGAAAATTTCGTGGCAACGCTTGCAATTTTATTGTCTTCTTTATATAAGGTTGCATTTTCTGAAATGACCCACATGATGGCACCAAATACCTGTATCAGGGCTTTTTGAAAAAAATTAGTTTCATTGAAGATAGTAAATAGTCAAGGGACTTATGGTAAAATGCATTGACCTGGTCCTGTGAACTAATTCGTTGCAAAATTGTTTATTGCTGTTTTGGTACAAAGACCAGACATCACCTCATAGTTTAAAGACTCCTATGAATATAAACAGGAAAAAAATATTAGGGGATTGGACTGGAAAAAAACATCTTAAATATTATCAACATAGGACACTGCCTATTAGCAAGTCAATGGCTTGCTAAAATGCTAAGGTAGTGAATCTTTTCCATTACCTTATCCTATCAAATGGAAAGACCACTAATTGAATCAGGGCTCCTTGACATAAAACATAAAGCCTTAGTCATTCTACTCACATCATATTCATTAGGGATTTTAAATTTTATTTATTAATTCAGTGTACAGACTGCCTAATGGAAACAACTCAAAAATAGCATATGGCAGAGAATGGACCTGATTTTTTTTAAAAGACCAGGTTTTCTAGCTGCATAGTTCCTTATGTCCTTTTATATGAGAATGTATAAGTAACTGATGATTTTGATTCTTTTTTGGGCACCTGTTAAATTAGATTTTTAAAGTTTCTGAACTTCCCTAAGAAGTATAGTTCAAACACACTAGAGGATACCTAGTTGAAGAAAGGTACCCTTATGATCCAGGTGCAATGCCTTTTGATGATAGACAAACTAGGTTCTCTGGCCACTCTTGATTTAAGCATATTCACATACTGGCTCTAAGAGATAATGTGATTTACCTGGTTTAATAAATAGGACCAGCCACTGTGTTTTATACAGACACTGCTACCCCTAGCAATATTGTATCCTTTAACTGTACAGCATAAACAAGAATTTCCTTTCCTCTGTCTTGAATCTTCCATCATACTTTATTAAATAACCATTTTAGCAAGTCTTATCCTTATTTATCCACCATTTATTCATCTTCTTATTAATTCTACATTCTTTCCAGCATCATGTTCTAATGTTTTTTAGAAACGCATCCTAAGAATTTGACATTATTGATTCTGAAGTGTGTTCAACTCAGACTTCACACAAAATGCATCCAATAAATTTTTATGTGAAGTGACACATAAAGGTAAAGTAATCTCTCTCCCCATCTCCAAATAGAGGATATGCAAGTAGAGTGAAATAGCTATAAACATATAAAAGAATGGAACCACCATTCTAAAACAATTTACTTCATCTTAAAAATTGTAATGGATGTTGAGGTCGGCAAGAGACCAGCTGAGCCAGGGGAGGAGTCAAGTGGGGAATTAAGATGAAATCTCTACATAGGCACAAGAGGACAAAGTCCAAACCTTATCTTCTCTGGGCCAGTTGCAAAGCACCAGTCTGAGAAGATTCCTGTGTTGTAGGCATGAGCTCTAAAATAGCTAATTGAATTATTCATATGTGGATCTGATAGTTAGCTACTTATAATTTTGTAAAGAAGAGATTAACAGTTTCAGTGTTAACCTCTTCTGTACACTTTCATTCATTCAAATATCAATGATATTTCTTAATAAATATATTTCTATTTCTGGTACATTAACTGTAAGGTTAGAATGTTTAAAAGACTTTTCATATTGTTATTGATAATATATTTTATAATATATTTTATTTATATTGCTTTTAATGAGTTGGATCTCTGAAAAGTTTGACAATGAAATATGTACATCAAAATCAGTGGTTATTTTTGAAATGAGTGTGTAATATAGAGAGATAGATAACGTTTGACACACATTAAAAATGAAATTTTGTTGTTTGGTCTCAAAAGTGTACACATACATAACATACATTTGAACCTATTATATACAACATATGTATAACATATAAATATTAATCACTGCCCATCTTGAATATATACTGGAAAAAGGAAGCTTTGGAGTTCACAAGGTTAATACTGTATGGCACAAAACTGTAACTGAATCTGGATGTTCTGCTTCAGATACCATGAAGCCTCCTCCCAAAAGGTAACAAGGAAAACAGGTCATGAAGAGGATGTGTCGTGTCCCAGGCAATCTTGCGGACCCTGCTCAAGCAACGCTTAATGTGCTATGTCCTGGATGGGAGGGATGGAGCTGCCAGTGATCTTTTCTGCCATTCTCACCACTCTCTGCACCGCCTTCCTGTCTGAAGCAGTGATGCTTCCAAACCAGACTGTGATGCTGTATGACAAGATGCTCTCGATCGTCCCCCTGTAGAAAGTGATAAGGATAGGGGAAGGAACATGTGCTTTTCTCATGCGACACAGAAAATGCAGGCACTGTTGTGCCCGCTTCACCCCAGTGTCTCGCTGTTGAGTGACCAAACCAGCCTACTCGTTAGCTGCACACTCAGAAATTTGATGCTGGTAACCATCTCCACAAATGGTTAAGAATGCTTAAATGCTATGCTATAATTGAAAGTTCTTTAAATAGAATAATTAAATGAAGTAAAAATACTTTTATAAATAGTTTTATAAATGTGCATAATAGTAATGCATCATTAATATTTTTTCCTTTACAAGTGTGTGAATCTCTCCTGTTTTTAAAATTAATCATGATATCAATTTTAATTACTTTTATACAGCTCAAGAAAATGCATTTTTAATTTAATACATTTACAATGTTTCAAATCACACATAGTTAATGTAGTTAGTTAAAGGAGTAAATTTCAGAAGAATGGTTTAAGTATTATTTTCTTTATTTAATGCTGAAAAAGGAAAAAAAATCCCAATGATCTAAGTAAAGAACAAATTCATATGAATGATTTGAAACTAGGAGTATGTATATTTTTGCATGTATGTATTATTCACAGTTTTGAACCGCCCATCTTCCTCAGAGAGAAAGACTCTGGGCTGTATATAAAAACAGTATATAAAAATTTAAAAAGTTAGAAGAAGGCAAGGATGATAAAACACTCTTAAAATCAATTTAAAAGGTGACGAGAGGGATTTCAGGGCACCCGACAGCCCCACGGCTGCGTGCTCCTCTGAGCTGTGCACATGAAGCCACAGAGTATGTTTGATTATTTTTTATAGAAGACCAGGAGAATGGAGACCTGCCTCACCTCCAGGGAGCAGAATATTCCACAGGATGGGGACAATGAGAGAGAGCCTCTCTTCCAGGACCCCACTTCTTTAACTGATGGGGTCTGCAATATATCTTCCCAACCTGACCAGATGGGACTGGCAGATGCAGTGGGACGAAGATGGTTCCATAGTACATAGTATGCCAAATGTATATAAATTCTGGTGAATTGTATTAATATTCATAGACCAAACAATAAAATAAAAATCTACCATTTACCATCCACATATTTAGAATGATATTTTTGCTCTTGTCTTTGTCCTAGATTCCTTTAACATGTATTTATCTATGAAAAGTGAGCTTTATCTTTAAAGCAAACATGCTAAAATTAATATCCAGTGATGCAGCTGGCCTTCAGTTATTATATAAAAGTCCAGTTTTTACTCTGTTTTGTCAGATGCTGTATTTTGTTCTTTCTTGCCTTGTGCAGTCATATTCTCAGGAGCCATCACATTTATGTAGCTGCCTCCAAATACAAATGCGCTCTCTGTGGAATCTGACTGCATATCTAAATGCTTTTCTAAACTACTTTTGATAGGCTTCTTCTTCCCTATTAAGGCAGTAATTTGAAGAGTTAGTAAAAGAAGATCTCCATGCAAGGCTGTCTTAGTGTTATGCAACAAATTACTTTGGTATGTTCCACAACTACAAGAAACATAAAGAACAATGATTCATTTTTTAACTTTCAAGGGGATTGAAGTCTTATGCAGAGCATTGCAAATTTCCTCAGTCAGCATCAGTAACAATGGTAGTTTAGTGGTAGCACAATTTATTTATAAATAATAACAGCTAGGCAGCAATTTGAATTGGTACAATTTGAATTGGATTCAGTAACAACCTGGAAGCATTACACACCACACAGCATTTGTACTATGATTATATCACCCCCCCTTTTTTTTTGTTAACCAATGTTCGGTAACACAATAGCTATATGTGCAGGAGTATCTATTGCATCCATAACTGACATTGCTAGCGTCTTCAAAATGGATTTTAAAAGAACAATTTAAAAGACTGAAATACTGTGAGAAAACTAAAAACTTAGGATAAAGTTAATAAAATGCATTTAGACTATGACTGCATTTAGTTGCAAAGACAGCTCAAAATACAAAGCATTGGCATCATCCAAACAAGAGATTGCTGATTTAAGTAGAGCTACTTTACCTGTAGATAAACAATATTTTTGACCGAGAGATGCAGCCTTTTGCTGCACACAGCTATTTATAATTCTTGGGAACATTGTCTATATTTCTTTCCAGAAAATAACCAAAAGGTTCATGTTTCTTTCCTAATCAAAAAGTTGAGCAATAAATACGGAAACTCAAGCGTTATTTAACTTTTCCTAACTCAGGGATACAAAGGTTGTTATTGTGGGATAGAAATGTTGCCATGGCAACAGAAATATAAAAAAGGTGCTTGAGTTTCCATATTTATTTCTAAAACGGTGTATTCATTTTAAGCTGTCCTTTATTTTTGATTATCAGAGTACCATGGTTTTTAAAACAGCAAGGCTGGCACATTGTTTGGTTTCTGTGAAGAGCTTAAAGAGGGTTTCAAAAGAGAGAAAAAATGGTTTAACCCTACAAATATGTATTGAAATCTAGGTATGGTAAATGGAATTCTGAATATAAATGAACAACAATTTACATAAAAATTACCTCTGTGAGTGTTTCTACTACTCCCTGAAAATCGTAAGTGTGAAAAACATTCATAGGACAATGGCTTTAGAAGAATGCTTGCTTTTCAAAAAGAGATGGTTTATCCCTCCATAAATTTCAGCAGTACAGGACTTCTGTAGTATTTGAATGAGTACGTAGATGCTAATGCATTATTAAGAAACAAATAAGATGTATTTTTATTTGTTCCGTTTTTCTTTCAGATGCCACAACATACTTTTAATGCACTTGGCACAACACAGTATTCCTTGGAAATTGTTATATGGTTCCTTTACTAAAGAAACTCTGAAAAATGCCATGTCTTTTCTTTAAGGACAGATAAGGAGTGCTTGGCTAAACCATTTAAAGATAAAAGATAAAAAGTTATATTTCATTACTTTTTGGATAATAGAATTTTTCTCCTGCTAGCCTCATAAATCATGTACCTTTTAGTTTTATATTTTTTTTGACAGAGCTTTAGTTATCAGCCTAGCAATGAAACTGGGATGGTTGTGTATTCATGACCTAAAAACAGGACAATGATCAGCATCTGCTGAGGAGGTTCATGTGAAGACTCCTATGGGAAATTCAGAGTTATGTATTTTATCTGGATTCTAATATGACAGCAATCATCAATATATGTCTCTAAGACAAGCTGAAAAATGAAAAACAAAACTCCAAGGCAAATTGTTTAAACTAAATTCCGGAAACAAAGAGGCATATGAACATAAATGAAAAATCTACATGTCTAGCACCCTACTATCCATAGAACCCAATATTTTCCAGAAAGGCTTCAACTATAACATAAACAAAGCTAATCAGTTAGAATTCTTTGTAGCCTTAGAAGCAACATTTGAAACCACAGAAATTGACACAGAGAGCCAAGAAAATATATGTCAGACAGTCATACCACAGACCAGAAGAACACAGAATCAAAGCAGCAGACAAAATAAACTAAAAAAGACCAAACCATCACTATCCTCCCAGCAGGCAAAGGATGAACCACTGTTATGGAGAGAACATAATACATTCAAACATAAAGAATTAGTGGAGGACAAAAAAAAAACTGCATCCAAGTAAACACCAAGCCAATACAGAAACTAAACAATCAAGATAACCACCCAAATAAGAAAGGTCAGATCACTAAAGTACAACAGTGGTGGATGAAAAATAGTAGATCCACTACCCATCTTCTATAGATACCTCAAAACATATAAGTCTCATGTACCTCTTTGTTTAATTGTATCATTGCTGGGGACCCCAGCCTACAACACAGCCAAAGACCTTACAAAAAGCTTGAATATTTCACAGAAAGGAACGAGTATTCTATCAATATGTCATTACAATTCCTCCAGAAAATCAAATATTTAAAAATAGAAGAACATTAAATGATAGCTTCATTCAATGTCAAAACATTTTTTATGCCTATAGATCCAGAAACAGTAAAAAGTTCATGACAGCAGTATTATACAACAAACTTGACCCAACCAAATACATTAAGATCAAAATATTCAGAATCATAGGCCTCATCATCCTCTGTCTATTTCAGTTTGATAGACAAATATGCCAATAGGCAGAGGAACATGAGATCACCACTCTCAGAGCTTATAGTAAATATTATAATGTAGCACCTGGAAATCATAATAAAAAAAACACCCTGAAAAGATACATGAAATAATCAACAACATCTTCAAAGGAACAATTTTCCCAACAGTAGAAGGAAATAATAATAATACATTACACTTCCTGGTTATTTTTATCAACAGGGAATTACGGCAAAAAATGGGAATGCAAGTCTATTGAAAAATAATCTACTGTCTGCCTAAGACCAAGAATTATATGGAACAATTGGATCCAGTAATCCAAGAAATAAAAACAGTGTAAGGACCGTAACAGCACTATGAAGGACAGACAGGTAGAAGACTAGCAGAGTGCATACATGAACACCAACTAGCTGTCAGAAGATACAATAAAAACTCCTTAATCTCCTAAGATATGGACAGACTTAACCATAGTTTTAAAGGGGAAACTGTGAGTATCTAAAAGCTAAATCCAAAAATGCTAGGGAAATCCTGGAAGCTTGGCATTCAGACAAATTGACTATCAATAGATACATAGAGATAAACCACATATATATATATCCTCAAAAGACAACAGAACTAAGACGTAAGCAAAAAGACAACAATACATCCTCTCCAGCAACCAACACCCTAATAAAGCATAGATTAATACCATATATTCACCACTTTTATCATCAATATACTGTGATATACAAGTAACTCTTGACTTATGACCACAATTGAGTCCAAAATTTCTGTTACTAAATGAGACATTTGTTAAATGAGCTTTGCCCATTTTATGACCTTTCTTTCTTCATTTATTAAGTGAATCACTTCAGTTGTTAAATTAGTAATACGGTTGTTGAATGAATCTGACTTCCCCATTGTTTTTGCTTGTCCGAAAATCACAAAAGGTGCTCACATGACCCCAGGATACTGCAACCATTATAAATATGAATCAATTTACAAGTGTCTGAATTTTGATCACATGACCACAGGGATGCTGCAACCATTATAAGTGTGAAAAATGGTCATAAGTCTTTTTTTCCCAGTGCTATTGTAACTTCAAACAGTCACTAAATGAACTGTTGTAAGTCAAAGACTACCTGTACTGACTGACAGCATAAAGACCTGGATTCAGAAACAGAGACCACCATTCTTGAGGATGATATTTCAGTACTGTATATAACTTTTTTTAAAATAGTGTTAACTATTATTTAGACTTGTTGGCTTGAAAAAATTTCCTTGTTTTTACATATTGTGAGAATAAATGGAGCACTCTGTATTTTTGCGGGCTGAGTATCTTTTTATTTTTATACTTTAATAAAATGTTAGTATTGCCATTGAATTAGCTATCTTTGCTGTGATCATTTTTCATGCATTTGATGTTCCTTTTCCTCCCGGCAGTGAATCTTTATGACAATAAAACATAACAGGATCAAATCCTTCAGGGAAATAAAGATTTTAGAGATACTGACAATAGTGTCAAATAAATGTATGACTTGAAAGTGTTGCCTAGAATTAGTAATGTGTATATTTTGTGTTGTGCAGTTGGAAAGGTGTTATAATGTTGGATGAGAAATAGTATTTTTTTGTACGTTTAAAAACATATCAGAATGGGTTTACATGTAAAGACTTACGACCACAGTTGAATCCAAAATTTCCATTGCAAGCAAGAGCTTTAAATGAGCTTTGCCCCATTTTACAACCTTTCTATCTACAACTGTTAAGCAAATCACTGTAACTGTTAAGTGAATTGTGTGGTCATTAGGTAAACTTGGCTTCCTTCATTGACTTTTCTTGTCAGAAGATCACAAAAGGTAATCACATGACCCTGGGACACTACAACCATCATAAATGCCAGTTGCCAAGAGTCCAAATTTTGATCATGTGACCAGGGAGATGCTGCAATTGTCATAAGTGTGAAAAATGGTCATAAGTCACTTTTTTCAGTGCCATAGCTTTGAAAGCTCACTAAACAAATGGTTGTAAGTTGAGGATTACCTGAATCTGTGCCAGCTGTGTTTGCACCTAGCAGTATACTATTGAAACTGCTTCCTCTGCCTTTCTCCTTTATTGTTAGTAAATCTTCAGAGTTCTTCCTAACTGGGCTAAGTGTATATCAGTAGTATCAATGGAATGTGGCCTTTATAGACCCCATTTTGGAAGTTGGGCAAGGGACAGCTTTTAAAGTATAATAATTTTATTTAATGATCAAATTTCTATACCGTCCATCATACTTGTGTGATTCTGTTTACCATCCAACAAACTGATACCTCAGTTATAAAACAGCTTTTTATGACAATGTTCGGTACCGATGTAAATAAAAATAGGTCTAGTTCTGGTACAGAAACTTGAGTGCCATTTTCATGTAGTGATTTGAACTCTTTCTCCAATCTGAAACCATCCAACTGTGTTGGATTTCAGTTCCCATAATAACAGTGATAACCTTGGATGATTTATTCACTCTCTTTCTAATCTATTTTTAACTTTTTAAATTAAAGTTATCATAATATAAAATACAAATGTAAATAAAAATGATAGAAAATAAGAGAGAAAGAAAGTTGTAGATATCGGGGGAAAGAAAACAAAAGCATCCACTTCCAACATTTTTCAGTGCAGCAAAGTTCAGAATAAAATTACTATCTCAACTTTTTACTTTACCAACTTAACAAATATTAGACATTTCTATAACTACAAACTATATTAATCAGTAAAGCCCAACGTCAAGTGTTCATTTTTTTTTCTGTCTCAAGCACAAAATCCAGAAGCAGTTTCCAAGTAAAACCAAAAGCTGGATATGTTCTTTTCTCTAATTAAAACCATCAATTTTGCCATTTCTGCTAGCTGCATTACTGTTTCCATCTATTCTTCTGTTGTGGGGGTTGATATATCTTTCCATTTCTGTGTATATAAAATTCTTGTTGACATATACAATAATAAAGTTCCAAATCTTTTGTCCAGCTTCTTATATAATAATTCTATAAGAAAAACTTCAGATTTCAGTTTTATGTTAGTTTTAAAAACCTGCATTATAACATGAATCTGAGCCCAATATTTCTTTGCTTTATCATAAATCCACCAGATGATAAAAAGTACCTTCTTTATATTCATTTTTCCAACATACATTTTCTAATTTATCTACAGCCTTTTTCTACAATAATATCAATTATAAAATTGCAAACACTTTCAAAGGCTTTATTTTTCATTTTAATAATCACAAAGCAATGCTTGTGTTCGGTGTGTTAGACTGAACATGCAAAAGCTCTTGCTTCTAGACTACATTAAAAAAAGCAAACAAGAATAAAGAGTTCATAGTCCTTTTTTAATGCATGTAATGCAAAGCTAATATGGTGAAGCTTGAAAGATGTCTGCAGTATGAGCCTTTGAAAAACATCCTTTAGATATTCCTATGAACTCCACATGCTAATGTCAGGCCAAAAGGGAATTTATTATACCAGTTGCCAAACAGACATAAACTCCAATGTATTTGTCCAATAAAATAAACAGCAGTATAAATTAAAATTAGAACATCTATATTGTAGAGACACACATTCATCAATAGGAATTGGAATGGGGAAATTTTATACAAAAGAAATAAAGCAGTTTAACTTGGGATCTCCAGAGTGCTTAAATCTTGAACATAGCATTTTCAAGAGGGAAGAATTAGGATAATGGTATTCAAAGTGAAGATTATATTTCATTGAAAGGGCTTGTCTTGCCACTACCTGAGTTCATTTAAAACATGAGGACTGGTATCTAATATGATGGGATTTCTTTGCTACCAAGGCTGATCCCTGCCTTAAAGTGCTTCTGTTGAGCTGCTGGGTTGATTTGACTCACTTATCATTCATTGGTTCTTATTAGACCTATATTTCTTCAAGTTTAAAGTAGTCAGTTGCTAAGGGTGAAATAAGTGCTCTCAGATTGCTTTCATATATTTTTAGTACGGTGCAATTGAACCAGAGATGGCATGTCGCAGTTTGCCTCTTCTCATTATGCATCAACATTAATCTTTACTTACAAAATACTTACTATACTTTACCATCTGCATAGATCACATGTAATATAGATTGCTGATTTTCAAGATCAGTTGATCTATACAGAACAAAATCTGCATTAACTAAAGGCCAGCCATATTACCAGATTGGCCTTTGATTGTAATATTAATTATATTAACAAAACTCCTTACCTCTGTCTTCTTACGCTCTTTACACTCTGATAAAAAATGATATCCCATTAATATGGACTATAATCATACTTTGAGTAGTTGTTATCTCCTTTCTGACACTGGAAGCTATTACATAAAATTTGCCACATTGTGATAGCATCTCATCCTTATCTGATAAATGTACAAAAAATAAAACAGATCTGAATTATTTGGGATTTTCAACAAAAATGGAGTAATGTACTATCTCTGTAAAGAACAATTTCTGTAAAAAAATACAATATAAAAATGTGTGGATAATATTTTCAATTATTCCAGATCTACAAGGGCAGAAATGCTTTATGTATAGAATACCTATAACTGCCTTATAGAAATGCTGATAATAACATACCAAATATTGTTTTTATAATAAATTATTTTGGAGATAACAAAGAAAGAAGAAAGGAAATAGATTTCCTTCTATGTGAATAACCCATTCTCTGATTCCGCTGTTTTTAAGGATATGATATCTAGCTGGATCAGTATTCTAAGAGTATTGCCTCATGACCTCCCTAAATTGCTGCATGGTCATAACCCAAAGAAAAAAAGCACTTTAACGGGATTGATCTACTAAATGCAAGTTTAACACTATGGTCTACTTTCACCTGGATAAAAGCCAAAGATCAGTAATAATAAGTGCTATTCAATTTGTTTGAAAGATGATTTTTGAACCCATGGAAGCACAAATGAAATACTTTTCTGAATAATTAGAGTAATAGTCTCTCTTCTTTTTCTCATGTTATTTCAATAGAACTGCATCTGCTGATTCTACATGCATGATGCATGCGGGGCCTCTTCAATTTATAATGTCTCTTGCTATCTCCCCCCCCCTCATGAAGACTGTATGTTCATTCATGCACAGAAGCAGCTGAAGGCAGATTCTGAAACAGTACAAGGGCTTGAAAAAAAGATGCTGCTATAATCCCAAAGGAGGTGTTCTTGCATTCACCACGTCTTTTAAACTACTTTTAAAGGATTTGCCTAGCATTATTTGTGATGATTTAACAGAATAACAGAGTTGGAAGGGATGTTGAAGGTCTTCTAGTCCAAAACCCCGCTCAAGCAGGAGATCCTATACCATTTCAGACAAATGGTTGTCCAATCTCTTCTTAAAAACCTCCAGTGATGGGGAACCCAAAACTTCTGAAGACAAGCCATTACATTGATTAGAAAATTTCTCCTTATTTCTAGATTGATTCGCTGCTTGATTAGTGTCCATCCATTGCTTCTTATCCTGTCTTAAGGTGCTTTGGAGAATAGGTTGACCCTCTGTTCTTTGTGGCAGTCCCTTAGGTATGGGATGATTGCTATCATGTCACCCCTAGTCCTTTTTTTTTATTAATCTAGACATACCCAATTCCTGCAACCGTTCTTCATATGTTTTCGTTTCCAGTCCCCTTATCATATTTGTTGTTCTTCTCTACATTCTTTCTAGAGTCTCAATATCTTTTTTATACTTTGGTGACCAAAATTGGATGCAGGATTTCAAGTGTGGCCTTACCAAAATATTACAAAGTGTTATTAATACTTCACAAGATCTTGATTCCCTCTATTAATGCAGCCTAGGACTGTGTTAACTGTTTTGGTAGCTACATCACATTGCTGGCCCATATTTAAGTGACTACCCACTAGGACTCCAAGTTCCCTCTCTCAGTTACTACTATTGAGCCAGGTAGATTTGATACTTCAAATAAGAAGTGGTTTGAGCACAGATATTTTTAACTTAAATTTAGTAGAAAAAAGTTTACCAAAAAACATGGAGAAGAGAACTGATGTTTAACAGAGGTATTTCACTTTCAAACATAGTGATTCAGTGATTCATTGCTGCAGAATACAACAGTTAAGAATTCAAACTGAAATGTAAAATACTGTCAGTTTTTATTAGCTTTCTTAATTCTATATACTGAGTTTCTTAACCTTTTCAGTTAATATTTTGAAAATCATTTAAATTGGTGATTGTGTGGAAATTCCTATTTCAAGGTGAAGTTGATGCAGAAGTGAAAAAAATATTGGCTAGCAAATGAGACAGTGAAGCTACTAGTGCTCTTGAGTGCGGATGATCTCAAATTTAATTAATTCTCACACCAAATGAGGTTGAAATTTGCCAGTCAACCTACTGAATGTGTAAATAATTGCTTCATAGATTCCTGTTATGTATTACAGAGTTAAAGTAATAGATTTTGACTTTAAGATCAAAAGGGTAGAATAACAATAATGCTTCTTTAAGTTCTGGTGTACTTGTTAGCAAAATGACCATCCAGCAGTATTGAACTTGAAGACTAGGGGCTTTTATAAAAGTATCCGCTGGGCTCTTAAATGCTTATTGTTGTTATAAACTAGGATGACATAGCACCTCACATTTCCAGCATTAGCTTAAAAAAATTGGATTTGAATTTCTGGGTCAGGTTTCTAAAAGGGAAGATGCTCAAACACTGATCTTTCTGGAGCAAGATCTTTTTCCCTGTCCCAAAGGTGCTTTTTCATGAGGCAACTGGACTTTCTTGTTTTTCTTTGAAGACGCACAGAGCTGAAGAAGCTTCTTGGATGAGAAGTGAAACGTCTTCAAAGAAAAACAAGAAAGTTCAGTTGCTTCATGAAAAAGCACCTTTGGGATGACTATGACCTGGATGGCTGAGAATCTCCATAGACATCTTTTTCCTTGATATTAGTTGGCAATCAGATTCATTTGATCTACTTGATATTCTTGGTCATGTTTAAATAAAAATTTGGGGATGCTTCAAAAATTATTTCTCCATTCTTCTTCAAGGTATGGAAGCATGATTATTTCATGATTTAAAATAAAAAAAGATGAGGTCTATATTCCTTTGGATTGATTTTACATTTCTATTTTTTAAAATCCTGAAATACATAAAAAACACCTTTGTCTAATGATAAGGTCACCCATCATCTCCAAAGTCCCCACCTTGAAAAAGTATGCCTCTCACCAAATTGTCATCAACCTTATTCATTTCTTTTTTGCCTCCTCTTAGAACTACAAAATGATGCTGCAGCAGCAGGCTAATCAACATGTGCAAAACACCACTGATCAGCCTGATTTTGGAGCACATCTCTCAGAGGAGAAACTTAATGCCCTTCGAGATGAGCAAGTTGGACAGCTACATGAACTAATGCAAGAGGCCACCAAAACCAAGAGACAGTTCAGTATTTTAGATGATGGAGACTGCAAACATTAACAGGTTTTGTGAATTTCACTTGATGGAGTTTCTTTTTTGTGTATTTTTTTTCAAAATAGTTTTATTCTAAAGAATTAAGGAAGATGGTAAAGATACACATAATGAATGATCAGAAGCAACTACTGTCATCTATATATTATGTACTTCTACTAAATGTGGAGAATAGTTTAATATTTTGGAACATTTCAGCTATGT
Organism: Bothrops alternatus; assembly: GCA_034064705.1. NCBI lineage: Eukaryota > Metazoa > Chordata > Lepidosauria > Squamata > Viperidae > Bothrops > Bothrops alternatus. The sequence goes on along the minus strand of JARGCV010000397.1, from coordinate 2,126,770 downwards.
TAAATTTATCATATGCAGGAAACAATTAAAATGGCTTTATACTAAGAATATATTTTGTGGGTAGTCAGAACATCAGGGAGGTAAAAACTTTGAACTGCATAATGATTGAAGTTCAAAATTTAATAGTCTTTTTTGTTTTTTTAAAAAAATAGAATGCAGCTATATGTATTTAACATAATTTATTGTTTGATTCAAATGTCTTCAAGATCATATCAAATTCTGCTTTGCACTTACTTTCAAATACCAAAAGCTGCCTTCTTTTGCCCAATATTTTTTCTTGCAAAAGAAATTTTGGTTTTTCTATTTCATTTTAAAGCACTAAAGTAGCAGATGGTATTGTTACTCTTTCTGTGATTCACCTTTGTATCATTCTTCAGCCTCCCATGCTGTTCTTACTTCCTGTTCTGATAAAAGTTCTCTTGTGATGTCTTCCCTTGAGATTTAATTGGAATATAACAAGTCAAGCAGGCTTTAGACTGCTGGGAAGACGATTGTTCAGTGCGAGAAGAATATCTGGATACACAGTTCAGCTGCTTCTTAACTAAGAAAAACGAAGAACTTCTGCATCCCAACAGTTTTAAGAAGAGAAGTTGAACTGAATAGGTGGACCTTCTTTTTGTTTAATATGCACAATTCCCCCAGAGCCTAATAAAACTCCCCTTGTTTAAAAATAGTTATTCTCTGGGTATTTTTTAAATATACTTCCATTAAAAAAAATCAAATATGAGTTCAGAATTGGTGAAACAATCAGGTTTTATAGGTGGCAACAGGAAGTAAAAAGAAATCGATCTCTGTGTATATCAATAATGCTGAATATAATTTTTAGATGGGGATATCTGTTAGGGTTTTATAAGAACTAGTTCTTCTGGCTTTGACCCAGAAGATCTAGATTCAGAATAACAGAATAACAGAGTTGGAAGGGACTAGCAGGTTCTCTAGTCTAACCCCCTGCTCCAGCAGGGGACCTATATCATTTTAGACAGGTAGCTGTCCAGTCTCTTCTTAAAAGCCTCCAGTGTTGGAACACCCACAACTTCTGAAATCCATCTTCAGCCATGAAAGCTCACTGAAAGAGTCACACTAAAGTATCTGTCATGATAAACAGGATAAATAGGCAGATTTCTTTTTTACTTTGACAATAGGTTATCCAAGATTTAACTCTTCATTTCTTTCTTGCATTCCAATTGAAAATATGCTGACTAAACATGGTCTGAAGCTTTAGGAAGAGTTCCCATTGATACTAAAGTTTTTTTTTAAATAAAGAAGCTCTAAACCAGTTATATGAAATAGATTTTGTTTAACATGTGAATGAGGATCAAGAAGGTAAGCACTCCTTTGCTTCATTTTTTTAGAATAAAAATCTCTACCTTCTTGTAATTAATTATTGATACCATATTAATTAAGAAAAGATAGCTAAATCTCAGTAAATGACAAACACATAATGCATATTTTGGCTTTCAGACACCAGCATGATTCTGATTTATATAACCCAGTTTATGGGTGCAATAAACAATCAGTGCCTTTAATGTCATCATTTTGCATCTGATTCCACATCCAGAAGTATGATCTGCTCACAAATTTCAGGAGATTGTTCATTTCTAAATGCTAACTATTTGGAGGATGGTATCCTGGAGAATGGTAGCAATATTTTCCTATGTGCTTCAATTCTTGGGATCTGTCTTTGACATTCAATTGATTTTTTTTCCTTGCCCAAGATATTATAAAGAGATCATGGAAAAAAGAAATGAAAATTCATTGGTCTGAGCCCTTTATCATCCAACATCTATTAAAAACTTCTCAACAGTTGTAAATGGAAATAAGCTTTTTTCCATTTATTAAAAAAATAATCACATATTTCTGATCTTCCCCTAACATATTATTTTGACCTTTCTCAAAAACAATATTTTCACTTTGAATTCCTAGTTTAAAAATGATTTGGTATGGAAATAACTTCATTGCAAGATTAAAATAGAAGTGGCAGTGATTAAAATAGTTGAATATAATATTAGTTTCCATTAAAATGTCAAAAAGTACAGGCCTCCTGAAAATTAGTCTAAGTAATTTATTCAGTTTTTAATTTTCTTTTAACTTTGAGTGTTAGCTAAATAAGATCTTTTTTACCTAAGACAATTTCAGTTATTGCCATTTTTAGTGGGATTTTATTGTTCCTTACCAAGTGTATAGGCAGGATTCAGATACCCCATTTCCTCAGCTAGAGGAAGGCATCAGTATCAAATTACATTTTCTGAGGCATCAGTATGAAACTACTGGAATAATATGCAACAGAAAGAACTAGGTTTCTACATTTAGTTTAGAATTTCATCATATAAGCTGTTTGTTGAATTACTTTTATTTATTTTAGGATGGGATAGAAGCTTTTTGGTGTCTGAGGTCCCCACTTTCATTTCTCTTAAGGGAGGATTCACTAATGGCTGCAGGCTTTATAACTTTAGTAGGTAGGGCTGAAATACTGGTCCTTTGGGGGGAATGGTGGGAATTAAAAAAGTAAATGAGTATATAAGTGTAAAGCCCTTATTTTAGCAAAACCCAAAACTGAAACAGAAACTAACCAACCACAGAATATTATCCAGGCAGCTGTTAATTGCATCCACACCACAATTTATTCATTTCAATCCTTAGATACATTACTGGAATCCACATCAAAGCTTCAGACTGAAGAGCCAATGATCAAACATAAGAACACATTATAACCATTGATGTTATTACCAGTGAAAAGGAAACATTTTTCTCCACTGCACTACAAAAGGGACATGCTGTTATATATTAAATACAATAATTAATATTGGTACAGTCCATTTATTGACAACTTGGAAGAATAGAGTAGAGTAGAGAGTAGAGTAGAGTAGAGTAGAGTAGAGTAGAGTAGAGTAGAGTAGAGTAGAGTAGAGTAGAGTAGAGTAGAGTAGAGTAGAGTAGAATAGAATAGAATAGAATAGAATAGAATAGAATAGAATAGAATAGAATAGCATAGCATAGCGCTGGAAGGGACCTCGGAGGACTTTTAGTCCAGCCCCCTGCTCAAGCAGAAGAACCTATACCATGTCAATATTCTCATACATCCTTGATTTGGACAAATGTATTGGTCTCCTATTTGTTTCCAGCCCCAGAGCAAAGATGGTTTGTTGTTTTCTTTTAAGGTTCTGCACTGCTTGTATCTTGCTTATCTCACTATCTTCCTCCCCATTATAGGTTTCCTTCCTGCAGAATTTCTGCTTCATGAGGAAGCTTAAGAAGAGTGGTAGAATAGGATGAGCTCCCTGTTTTCTATTAACCTCCCCATGGCTCCTGATCTATTGCTGAATTCATTTAATAACCTTCATATTTGGTATATTAAATGGAAAATTCAAAAAGGTTTGTAATTTTGTATAAAGGCAGTTAAATCTTTCAGGTATAGATTTTAGTGTGCGTGGGGAAATGTGCTTTTAAAATAATAAATAAGCTTGAAAAGTACAAGTAATCATAAAAATACAGTTTGATTATAATAATGCAATGTACCTAATAAAGGAAATGAGTGGGACTTTGAAATGTCACAATAATCATAAAGAATTCTTAGAAAGGCTGCCCAAATTTTTTATCTATTTCCTGGAATAACTATGGCCAGTCAGAAAAACATAATCAGAGCCCAAAGTGGAGGTTTCTCTGGCTTCATTGTGAATCTGCTTACCTAAAACAAACTAATTTTGGAATTAATAAATGATCTAATCCATATTTGTTCCTTTTAAACTTTTGAGCAATTCCAGATTTTAGATCTAATTGCTTTCCTGTAATGTCTTTTCTATTTTCTGCCCCTATTATCTGTTAGATCTGCAAGGTAGATCGGATAAAAAAAACTAACTCCACAGAATCATCCTTTATTGAGATAGATGATAGTAACAGATAACCTCATTTAGTAACTATTTGCAGCTACAATGGTAATGAAAAAAATAAAGGAAAATTTTGAAAATAAGACCATAAGCTCAGTTGTGGTTTCACTTAGTGATCAAGTTGCCAGTAGATCAAAAAGGACTATCTGTAACAGAATCTTACAAATATGCCTATGTTTTCACTTCTCTCTTATACCCAGGGTGTCAGCCAGCCAATACTTTCCTGCTTCCTTTGATCTAACATGCTTTTTCATCTGGCTTCTGGAAGTCTTCTCCAAGGACTTCTCCAAGGCCACCTATACTATCCACCTTACTGATTTTTCACAAATTTTTAACTCCTTGGCTTTCTCACAAACCTTGTGTTAGGATTTTATCTTTTTGTGTTATGGACTAGTGTTACAGTCAGTTGTATTCTCTTTCTTTGAGATAATGTTTTTTTTAATTTTTAATTCTTTTTTAATTGTAAACTGGCCGTAGTTATGGAGTTGGAGGGCCTCAGAATTAAAATAATACACTAAACAATCTGAGCATCTGTAACATTTTTCTATGACAATGCTGCAACATGTGCCAAATATGTTTTCCTGGGACTTTTGAATTAACAGTAAAATAAAAGTATAAATCCTCCCATATCAGTGTACTTTAAAACTGTTAAATGTGTTCCTGAAATATGCTGAAATGAATTAATTTTGAAATTAATTAACAAGACTCAGTTTGTGGTAGTGGTTATGCTGCTGGCCTAAAAATCAGCAGACTGAATTCTTAGGTATGGAAACTGGCTGGTGACTTGGCAAGTTACTCTTTCTCAGCCCAGCCCAGCCCAGCACACCCCACCCCATTATTGTTGTAGGGAAAAGAGGAGATAAATAACACATATTATACATTATTATTTCATCCTACCCTACCCTACCCTACCCTACCCTACCCTACCTTATCCTATCCTATCCTACCCTACCCTACCCTACCCTATCCTATCCTATCCTACCCATCTGTTCTGTCCCATTTCTTCTATGTTTTTTCTCTCTTTCTCTGTGTGTCTCTCTGTCTCTGTCTCTCTCAGTCTATCTATCTATCTGTCTGTCTGTCTGTCTGTCTGTCTCTATCTATTTCAGGATGCTGCTAAGTAAGATAACAAATGCCCTGAGTTTGGTGCCAGGATTCATAGGTATTATAGTTCCTATATCATCAGCATCCTTGCTCTTGAATTATGGTTATATTATTATATATAAAATGGTGGCCATAGAGGCAGCTGTCATATCACTGTCATGCCTAATGGATAACTAAGTCAGAAAATGAACAGTGTGGTAGTAACAATGCAAAAGGCTAGTGTAGCAGGGGTCAGGGCATAATAAAGAGCTTGGCCTTGATCTGGAATATGCATATGATGCTTCAGCCATAGCTATCACCACAGTAATTGAACAAAGGTCTAAAATACTAATTTCACACAAGAATTATAGATTTATTGTGAAAATACAAAATTCCTCAGAATAGTTCAGGTTAATATGGATGCTGGAAGATTGTAAGCAACTACATATTTTTAAAACTTTGCAAAATATTTTGAGATGAAAAATCTTCACTCTTAGCTATCCTGTTGCTATCCTGTTCTAAGAATGCTTTGGGACTGAGACCTTTTGATTTTGAAATGCATAGCACATCTTTATATATTTTCAGTATTCAAAGTGAAGTAGCAAGGAAATCTGCAGACCTAGTGGATATTTTTGTGATAAACCAAGATAATCTGAGCATACATCATGGCAATGTAAAGAAAAAATAAGGCTAGCATTGCCTTCTCAAAAGGAATATGTGAGGCCTTAGACACTAAATTGATCTTCTATGTTTTACAGATATGTTCTCGTTTTGAAGATTTAATTTCTCTCAAACTGGTTGCTGAGCAACCACAAAGTGTTATCAAGTAAGAGGTGACATTTCCCATGAGTTTTCTCACTCACTTTTACTTTAATATAATACAGCCATTTCCAGTGGAAACATAAAGGAAATGTAGTCATTCATAGAAATGTCACACAGAAATCTGGATTTTTTTTTCCTCTGCACATATTCCAGTATGAAAAGTACACTGTTATAGAAAATAACACTGTCTTGCTTATATTTATACATATATTTGTTAAATTTTAATATAAGATAATTTCAGCCAACTAATGCTGTTTAAAGAATATGATCTGGAATTTCATATTTCCATTTTTTTGCTTGGCAATCATATTCATAGTGCAGTGGGCTAATCCAAATGAGATAATGTAATAGCACTGTGGAAGACCATTGTATTTCAAGGAGTTTAATGACATGTTTTCATTTCTCTTTCATATTAAGAAAAGTTAAAAATGTGTTTTTTTTGCTCTTGTTGAATAAAGAAGGCGGTGGTGGGAATCTTCATATAGCTGCAAAGCTTTTTTTAATCTATGAAAGTTTTAGACTTTTGGTTCCCATCCCAGAGTCATGTGCCACTCAGTCAAGGTCAAGTCTTGTAGTCTCATGATCACAGACATAGGACCATGAAATCATAGTGCCAGATTTTAATAAAAAAAACAACACTAGTACTGGCTTTTAAGCAGGCAGCCTCTGCACAGAACCTAGCACTGAATACTGTGGAAATTGTTCCCCTTTAATGTATCTCTGTTTAGGAACTCTTCACAGCTTGTAAGAGATTTGGGTACTGTCTTGCTTGGTTTGTATGCTTTTTATGTTATGCTTTAAAATTTGTTTAATAATAAAGCTTAAAATTTCCTTTTCACAATTGTGTTCATTGTCTATGAATCAAAAAGAAATAGTTGTCTGGCTACCCTATTACTGTTCTAACACTTGTCAAAACGGGTAGATATAAGGAGTTGGGATTAGCTATCCCAGTTGCTTTTAACTTCTCCCACTCTGGCCCAATCTATGCATTACATTAATCACATACTGTATTTTGTCTTCATTCTTAAATTGCTCATCTGGAATTCTAGATATAGACTGCCATTCTACCATGGAAGAGGCAAATGGGATAAGATTCATAATGATGGAAAGAACTCTAAGACACTGAATCAATCAGCCAAGATTATGGAAATAGCTATAGCCATGTCTGAGAATTTGAAGAACTATATGATAAATCATGATAATTACAATTTTATAACATGAAAGGAAATGTTTATTTGGAGTTTTGTCTAACACTAAAGCTTATATTCTCCATTCCTTATTAAATAGATGTTTGTGCAAATTATTTTTACATATTATTGCTGGATGTTGTGCCCTTTCTGAAAGATGTAACATTTTTATTGATTACATTCAGTTCAACTAACCTAACTATCTATTAAAATTATAATAAAGTTCAATATATTCAATATTAGATACAGTCAAATCAGGATTCTTTATTGAGGTAACCTGTATATTTGTAGAATTATATATATATATATAATGTGATATATATATATATATATATATATATATATATATATATATATATATATATATATATATATATATATATATATATATATATATATATATATATATATATATATATATATATATATATATATATATATATATATATATATATATATATATATATATATATGTGTCAAGTGGTTATTTTTTAGATTGCACCCTGTAAACCCAAATATGGGAGGAAGAAATCATTCTTTCCTTTGCTTGTTTCAGCTCAACCCAGAGCCATCTGCAAGCACAAATATATATATATGTTGTTTAAAATTGTTGACAAAGAAATAAGGGAATTTCTGATATAGCTATTTCGAGTTTCTTAACTCTCTTCAGTCAGAACTCACCCTTCTGGGATTCGAACCTGGGCAGTCTGCATGCTAAGCAGATGCTTTAACCTGTTGAGCCACAAGTTCTCTCCCGCTTTGTCAGTAGTCAGGGAGTAAGGATATGTGTCAAGTGGTTATTTTTTAGATTGCACCCTGTAAACCCAAATATGGGAGGAAGAAATCATTCTTTCCTTTGCTTGTTTCAGCTCAACCCAGAGCCATCTGCAAGCACAAATATATATATATGTTGTTTAAAATTGTTGACAAAGAAATAAGGGAATTTCTGATATAGCTATTTCGAGTTTCTTAACTCTCTTCAGTCAGAACTCACCCTTCTGGGATTCGAACCTGGGCAGTCTGCATGCTAAGCAGATGCTTTAACCTGTTGAGCCACAAGTTCTCTCCCGCTTTGTCAGTAGTCAGGGAGTAAGGATATGTGTCAAGTGGTTATTTTTTAGATTGCACCCTGTAAACCCAAATATGGGAGGAAGAAATCATTCTTTCCTTTGCTTGTTTCAGCTCAACCCAGAGCCATCTGCAAGCACAAATATATATATATGTTGTTTAAAATTGTTGACAAAGAAATAAGGGAATTTCTGATATAGCTATTTCGAGTTTCTTAACTCTCTTCAGTCAGAACTCACCCTTCTGGGATTCGAACCTGGGCAGTCTGCATGCTAAGCAGATGCTTTAACCTGTTGAGCCACAAGTTCTCTCCCGCTTTGTCAGTAGTCAGGGAGTAAGGATATGTGTCAAGTGGTTATTTTTTTAGATTGCACCCTGTAAACCCAAATATGGGAGGAAGAAATCATTCTTTCCTTTGCTTGTTTCAGCTCAACCCAGAGCCATCTGCAAGCACAAATATATATATATGTTGTTTAAAATTGTTGACAAAGAAATAAGGGAATTTCTGATATAGCTATTTCGAGTTTCTTAACTCTCTTCAGTCAGAACTCACCCTTCTGGGATTCGAACCTGGGCAGTCTGCATGCTAAGCAGATGCTTTAACCTGTTGAGCCACAAGTTCTCTCCCGCTTTGTCAGTAGTCAGGGAGTAAGGATATGTGTCAAGTGGTTATTTTTTAGATTGCACCCTGTAAACCCAAATATGGGAGGAAGAAATCATTCTTTCCTTTGCTTGTTTCAGCTCAACCCAGAGCCATCTGCAAGCACAAATATATATATATGTTGTTTAAAATTGTTGACAAAGAAATAAGGGAATTTCTGATATAGCTATTTCGAGTTTCTTAACTCTCTTCAGTCAGAACTCACCCTTCTGGGATTCGAACCTGGGCAGTCTGCATGCTAAGCAGATGCTTTAACCTGTTGAGCCACAAGTTCTCTCCCGCTTTGTCAGTAGTCAGGGAGTAAGGATATGTGTCAAGTGGTTATTTTTTAGATTGCACCCTGTAAACCCAAATATGGGAGGAAGAAATCATTCTTTCCTTTGCTTGTTTCAGCTCAACCCAGAGCCATCTGCAAGCACAAATATATATATATGTTGTTTAAAATTGTTGACAAAGAAATAAGGGAATTTCTGATATAGCTATTTCGAGTTTCTTAACTCTCTTCAGTCAGAACTCACCCTTCTGGGATTCGAACCTGGGCAGTCTGCATGCTAAGCAGATGCTTTAACCTGTTGAGCCACAAGTTCTCTCCCGCTTTGTCAGTAGTCAGGGAGTAAGGATATGTGTCAAGTGGTTATTTTTTAGATTGCACCCTGTAAACCCAAATATGGGAGGAAGAAATCATTCTTTCCTTTGCTTGTTTCAGCTCAACCCAGAGCCATCTGCAAGCACAAATATATATATATGTTGTTTAAAATTGTTGACAAAGAAATAAGGGAATTTCTGATATAGCTATTTCGAGTTTCTTAACTCTCTTCAGTCAGAACTCACCCTTCTGGGATTCGAACCTGGGCAGTCTGCATGCTAAGCAGATGCTTTAACCTGTTGAGCCACAAGTTCTCTCCCGCTTTGTCAGTAGTCAGGGAGTAAGGATATGTGTCAAGTGGTTATTTTTTAGATTGCACCCTGTAAACCCAAATATGGGAGGAAGAAATCATTCTTTCCTTTGCTTGTTTCAGCTCAACCCAGAGCCATCTGCAAGCACAAATATATATATATGTTGTTTAAAATTGTTGACAAAGAAATAAGGGAATTTCTGATATAGCTATTTCGAGTTTCTTAACTCTCTTCAGTCAGAACTCACCCTTCTGGGATTCGAACCTGGGCAGTCTGCATGCTAAGCAGATGCTTTAACCACTTGACACATATCCTTACTCCCTGACTACTGACAAAGCGGGAGAGAACTTGTGGCTCAACAGGTTAAAGCATCTGCTTAGCATGCAGACTGCCCAGGTTCGAATCCCAGAAGGGTGAGTTCTGACTGAAGAGAGTTAAGAAACTCGAAATAGCTATATCAGAAATTCCCTTATTTCTTTGTCAACAATTTTAAACAACATATATATATATTTGTGCTTGCAGATGGCTCTGGGTTGAGCTGAAACAAGCAAAGGAAAGAATGATTTCTTCCTCCCATATTTGGGTTTACAGGGTGCAATCTAAAAAATAACCACTTGACACATATCCTTACTCCCTGACTACTGACAAAGCGGGAGAGAACTTGTGGCTCAACAGGTTAAAGCATCTGCTTAGCATGCAGACTGCCCAGGTTCGAATCCCAGAAGGGTGAGTTCTGACTGAAGAGAGTTAAGAAACTCGAAATAGCTATATCAGAAATTCCCTTATTTCTTTGTCAACAATTTTAAACAACATATATATATATTTGTGCTTGCAGATGGCTCTGGGTTGAGCTGAAACAAGCAAAGGAAAGAATGATTTCTTCCTCCCATATTTGGGTTTACAGGGTGCAATCTAAAAAATAACCACTTGACACATATCCTTACTCCCTGACTACTGACAAAGCGGGAGAGAACTTGTGGCTCAACAGGTTAAAGCATCTGCTTAGCATGCAGACTGCCCAGGTTCGAATCCCAGAAGGGTGAGTTCTGACTGAAGAGAGTTAAGAAACTCGAAATAGCTATATCAGAAATTCCCTTATTTCTTTGTCAACAATTTTAAACAACATATATATATATTTGTGCTTGCAGATGGCTCTGGGTTGAGCTGAAACAAGCAAAGGAAAGAATGATTTCTTCCTCCCATATTTGGGTTTACAGGGTGCAATCTAAAAAATAACCACTTGACACATATCCTTACTCCCTGACTACTGACAAAGCGGGAGAGAACTTGTGGCTCAACAGGTTAAAGCATCTGCTTAGCATGCAGACTGCCCAGGTTCGAATCCCAGAAGGGTGAGTTCTGACTGAAGAGAGTTAAGAAACTCGAAATAGCTATATCAGAAATTCCCTTATTTCTTTGTCAACAATTTTAAACAACATATATATATATTTGTGCTTGCAGATGGCTCTGGGTTGAGCTGAAACAAGCAAAGGAAAGAATGATTTCTTCCTCCCATATTTGGGTTTACAGGGTGCAATCTAAAAAATAACCACTTGACACATATCCTTACTCCCTGACTACTGACAAAGCGGGAGAGAACTTGTGGCTCAACAGGTTAAAGCATCTGCTTAGCATGCAGACTGCCCAGGTTCGAATCCCAGAAGGGTGAGTTCTGACTGAAGAGAGTTAAGAAACTCGAAATAGCTATATCAGAAATTCCCTTATTTCTTTGTCAACAATTTTAAACAACATATATATATATTTGTGCTTGCAGATGGCTCTGGGTTGAGCTGAAACAAGCAAAGGAAAGAATGATTTCTTCCTCCCATATTTGGGTTTACAGGGTGCAATCTAAAAAATAACCACTTGACACATATCCTTACTCCCTGACTACTGACAAAGCGGGAGAGAACTTGTGGCTCAACAGGTTAAAGCATCTGCTTAGCATGCAGACTGCCCAGGTTCGAATCCCAGAAGGGTGAGTTCTGACTGAAGAGAGTTAAGAAACTCGAAATAGCTATATCAGAAATTCCCTTATTTCTTTGTCAACAATTTTAAACAACATATATATATATTTGTGCTTGCAGATGGCTCTGGGTTGAGCTGAAACAAGCAAAGGAAAGAATGATTTCTTCCTCCCATATTTGGGTTTACAGGGTGCAATCTAAAAAATAACCACTTGACACATATCCTTACTCCCTGACTACTGACAAAGCGGGAGAGAACTTGTGGCTCAACAGGTTAAAGCATCTGCTTAGCATGCAGACTGCCCAGGTTCGAATCCCAGAAGGGTGAGTTCTGACTGAAGAGAGTTAAGAAACTCGAAATAGCTATATCAGAAATTCCCTTATTTCTTTGTCAACAATTTTAAACAACATATATATATATTTGTGCTTGCAGATGGCTCTGGGTTGAGCTGAAACAAGCAAAGGAAAGAATGATTTCTTCCTCCCATATTTGGGTTTACAGGGTGCAATCTAAAAAATAACCACTTGACACATATCCTTACTCCCTGACTACTGACAAAGCGGGAGAGAACTTGTGGCTCAACAGGTTAAAGCATCTGCTTAGCATGCAGACTGCCCAGGTTCGAATCCCAGAAGGGTGAGTTCTGACTGAAGAGAGTTAAGAAACTCGAAATAGCTATATCAGAAATTCCCTTATTTCTTTGTCAACAATTTTAAACAACATATATATATATTTGTGCTTGCAGATGGCTCTGGGTTGAGCTGAAACAAGCAAAGGAAAGAATGATTTCTTCCTCCCATATTTGGGTTTACAGGGTGCAATCTAAAAAATAACCACTTGACACATATCCTTACTCCCTGACTACTGACAAAGCGGGAGAGAACTTGTGGCTCAACAGGTTAAAGCATCTGCTTAGCATGCAGACTGCCCAGGTTCGAATCCCAGAAGGGTGAGTTCTGACTGAAGAGAGTTAAGAAACTCGAAATAGCTATATCAGAAATTCCCTTATTTCTTTGTCAACAATTTTAAACAACATATATATATATATATATATATATATATATATATATATATATATATATATATAATGTGATATATATATATATATATATAATGTGATATATATATATAATGTGATATATATATATAATGTGATATATATATATAATGTGATATATATATAATGTGATATATATATATAATGTGATATATATATATATAATGTGATATATATATATATAATGTGATATATATATATATATATATATATATATATAAATAAAAATTGTTAACAAAGAAATAAGGGTTTCTGAGATAGCTATTTCGAGTTATTTAACTCTCTTCAGTCAGAACTCACCCTTTCCGGGATTCGAACCTGGGCAGTCTGCTATCTCAGAAATGCAGATGGCTCTGGGTTGAGCTGAAACAAGCAAAGGAAAGAATGATTTCTTCCTCCCATATTTGGGTTTACAGGGTGCAATCTAAAAAATAACCACTTGACACACATATCCACTCCCTGACTATTAAAAAAGCGGGAGAGAGCCTGTGGCTTGAGGCTAAAGCTTCTGCCTAGCATGCAGACTGCCCAGGTTCGAATGCCGGAAAGGGTGAGTTCTGACTGAAGAGAGTTAAATAACTCGAAATAGCTATCTCAGAAATCCCTTATTTCTTTGTTAACAATTTTAAAAACATATATATATTTGAAGCTTTAGCCTCAAGCCACAGGCTCTCTCCCGCTTTGTTAACAGTCAGGGAGTGAATATGTGTGTCAAGTGGTTATTTTTTTTTTTTTAGATTGCACCCTGTAAACCCAAATATGGGAGGAAGAAATCATTCTTTCCTTTGCTTGTTTCAGCTCAACCCAGAGCCATCTGCAAGCACAAATATATATATGTTTTTAAAATTGTTAACAAAGAAATAAGGGATTTCTGAGATAGCTATTTCGAGTTATTTAACTCTCTTCAGTCAGAACTCACCCTTTCCGGCATTCGAACCTGGGCAGTCTGCATGCTAGGCAGAAGCTTTAGCCTCAAGCCACAGGCTCTCTCCCGCTTTGTTAATAGTCAGGGAGTGGATATGTGTGTCAAGTGGTTATTTTTTAGATTGCACCCTGTAAACCCAAATATGGGAGGAAGAAATCATTCTTTCCTTTGCTTGTTTCAGCTCAACCCAGAGCCATCTGCATTTCTGAGATAGCAGACTGCCCAGGTTCGAATCCCGGAAAGGGTGAGTTCTGACTGAAGAGAGTTAAATAACTCGAAATAGCTATCTCAGAAATCCCTTATTTCTTTGTTAACAATTTTAAAAACATATATATATTTGTGCTTGCAGATGGCTCTGGGTTGAGCTGAAACAAGCAAAGGGAAGAATGATTTCTTCCTCCCATATTTGGGTTTACAGGGTGCAATCTAAAAAAATAACCACTTGACACACATATTCACTCCCTGACTATTAACAAAGCGGGAGAGAGCCTGTGGCTTGAGGCTAAAGCTTCTGCCTAGCATGCAGACTGCCCAGGTTCGAATCCCGGAAAGGGTAAGTTCTGACTGAAGAGAGTTAAATAACTCAAAATAGCTATCTCAGAAATCCCTTATTTCTTTGTTAACAATTTTAAAAACATATATATATTTGTGCTTGCAGATGGCTCTGGGTTGAGCTGAAACAAGCAAAGGAAAGAATGATTTCTTCCTCCCATATTTGGGTTTACAGGGTGCAATCTAAAAAAAAAAATAACCACTTCACACACACACACACACACACACACATATATACATACATACATACATACATACATACATACATACATACATACATACATACATACATACATACATACATACATACATACATACATACATACATACATACATATATATATATATATATATATATATATATATATATATATATATATATATACCACAATAGAACCCTAAAAAGGCAGTTTTTAAATAAGTTGCATGTCATTTTATGATCTTTTTTTTTTGCTACAGCTGTTTTGTGAATCACTGCAATTGTTGAGTGAATCTGTCCTCCCCCATTGACTTTGCTCGTCAGAAGCTGTCCGGGAAGATTACAAATGGTGATCACATGACCCAGAGACAGTAGAATTGTGATAAATACATGTCAATTGCCAAGTACCCAGATTTGAATCATGTGATCATGGAGATGCTGCAATGGTTGTAAGTGTGATCTTATGCTACCCATGTTCCTTAGATGCTGATATATGATCTTCCATGCCTCCTAATTTATCATGATAAGACTGCAATCTGAATGTATTCTTCAGATGGATATAAAGCTTTCTCTTTAAACATAGGATCTTGGTTAAAGAGATTATATCACTTTGAAGGAAATTATAAGGACCCTTCAGTCTTATCCTAATCCTATGACAACCAGATTATGACAAGTTGTTGCTTTGAGATAGGGTTAGTTTGCTCATTCTCATAGCTATTTCACTTTCAATATATGGGAATTCTGAATGGGAATTTAGACCACTGTTTCAGCTAAAAGATGGCATACATAATCATGCAGTTTTCTGAAGACTTATTTAGTGATCCTTAGACTAAAAATTCATGATGGATATACTTAATCAGTGCTTTTATATATTCAGTGGTCATTCTTTTGAACACAGAGTGTCTTTTCCAAGGTCACATGTAGGGAGTATGTAATCTCTGAGAACCATATTTTATAATTTGAAAAACAAAATGTTTTCCCAAAAGAAAGATTGCATAAAAGTGCTTTCCATAAAAGTCCTTTGTGCCAAGTAGCAGATAACTAATTTTACTTAGAGACTATTTATGCATTAATCATTATTTCAGACGTTCTTTGCTTTTCTAAAATTAGGGGAAATGGGAACATATTATTTTTTCATTAGTTGTTAGCGAGTTCATAGGCACCATACACTAACAGATCAGGAGGTCTTGTTGACATTTTTAAAACTAACAAAATGAGACAATATGAACTCTCTTGATGTTCGGAAAACAAACTGAACAAAATAAATTACATCAGATATGAGTTGGTGCTTTTTGTCATAACGATAAGTTGCAGTGTAATACTTTTGGTCCTTGATTTGTATTCCTTTTCCTATTTTCTGTACTTCTCATATATTTCTGGGAGCCTATAATGCAGAGAAGACATTACTTTTTATACATAGCAGGTGACTATATCTGCGTTTTTTTTTCATATTCAAACATACATGCTGCAGATGTTATCTCCTCGGGGCCTGTGGCTCTCCAAACGTTGCTAAAAGAAATATGAGAAAATATGGCCAACAATGATGGATGCTAGACATTTTAAAAAACCTTGAAATTTTACATCTTTGGCACAAGTACTATAGAAAAAGAGCTTCCATTGAAGCAAATAGGAATTAGTTCCTTTAATGCAAATTCAGGTATTTAATTCAGTTTAGGTGCAAACTAATTCTGGGTAGCTCCCAATATATCAGAAAAATAAGTATAGAGTTTTCAAACAAGATGGGTTTTGGCCATTCTGTACAAAAGCATAAACTATAGAGAAACATACCCAGTAAGGTACTCAATCCACCCTAACCCAAGATCTTCAAAGATTTTCAGAATGCTATCACACAGGTATTATGAGGGATCTAATTTCAAAGGACGGATGCCACAACAAAGAAGCCATACTTTCTGATCTTGGTAGAAGTCACTTTTATAAGAAGGGATCAAAAATCACAGGCTTTTTTTGCTCATACCAGCTATGCTGAAACTATGGAAGATAAGCAGTACCTCAAATAATCTGCCACATAGGAATTTATAGATGTCAACTATTGTTTTGAAATGCTCCCAGAAACATACTTCTAAGTGATTTTAAGGTACAGCCTTGTATAAAGCACATTGCAATAGTCAAGCCTTGATGTGGCTAGGGCATAAGGGACTCTGAAGAGCCTATTGGTGCAGGAAGGGATGCAACTGGTATACATGGAGCAGGAGCTCTGCAGCCAAGAAAATCCCTAAATTGCACACCATCATTAACTTTCCAAAACCTGAAAAAAAAAACAGCTGCATAATTGAAAACCTGCACAATTTACTCAACAGACTGGCTGGAATGTCCTGCGGTGCTGATGCTAACTCTATGAATAACAGCCTTGGCTTTGGTTTCTTTCTTTTTCTTTTTGTAAAGTTTTTTATTAATTTTAAAATTATAAATATAACAAAGAATCGATATAAAAACAACTCAACTGAATAAAATCGTATACAACTTTTTCCAAACCCAAAGACAAAACATAAAAACTTAACTGAGATAACTAAAATAACTATGGGTATTGCTCGACGGCACCCCCCCACCACATCCCCCTCTTCCTTCCTATCTCAACTTCTCTCCCCACACCCTTTCTACCTCCCTCTCCTCCCTCCTCCACCAACCTCCCTACTTCCCTCCACCTTCACTCCTCAAACTCCGCCCCCTCAGATGTGGTGCCGAGGTGCCACCCGAGCAACCCATCTTTTATCAAAAGAAATATATCATACTTAAATAGTACCAATACCATATTACAGTTGAGAAAATTATAATCCCCCCCTTCCCCCCCCGACTTCCCAAAGTGAAAACAGGGTAAAAAACACAAGAAAACCCACTAAACTACATCAAATTGTTATATAAATCCTATTGAAAATTTAACTATAAATATTTAATTATATGCTAAATACAATTTCTTTGATTGATATCTCCCTTGTATATAATCTATCCATTTTTTCCAGTCCAACATATATTTTTCATTTGAGTGATCCTTCAAATATGCAGATATTTTGGCCATTTCTGCCAAGTTTATTACTTTCAAAATCCATTCTTCAATAGATGGTAATTCTGGCTTCTTCCAATATTGTCCCACCAACAGTCTTGCTGCTGTAATGAGGTTCAAAATTAAGTTCATCTTTATGGTGGTACAGTCTTTTGTAATACCTAACAAAAACAACGGTGGAGAAAATTCAATACGTTTTTTCAAAATATTTTGAAGTATCCACCATATTTTTATCCAGAAAGCCTTGATTTTCCTACAAGTCCACTATACATGAAAATAAGTAGCGTCCATACATTCACATCTCCAACACTTAGATTGTAGGCTTTGGTTTATTTCACAGCTGAATTTTATGCCAGTTTGTGATTTGACAGCATCCACACCCAAATGGTCCATATCCAACTCCACCAGATAATGCATATTATCTCTGGCACATTGCATCCCACTCCTGTACATCGGTTATACCAGTACTTAGCAACATCATACCATTGTACATTAGAAGACAACAAACTCTCATTCAGCTTTGGTCAAGGATGCTGAACAACAAGGCCTTCTTTGTACACCAGGTCAATGCACAGCCCATCACAAGACTGAAATCCCACAGGCCAGCATGGAAAACAGCTATTCGCTTAATATGTACTCAGTTTAACCCTGAGAATGTTTGGAGAGAGGAATGTCCCAGGTACCTTCTTGTGGCCTGAACCATTAGTGATGCCTGTACCAAACCACCTGGTTTTGACCTGCCTCACTCTATTTGGACAAAATTGAACAGAATTAGATGTGACACTGGAAAAAGTGCCCCTACCCTGTATCAGTGGGGTTGGAAAGATTTCCCTTGTTGCAATTGTGGTGCTGATATGCAAACTATTAAATACATTGTGCAAGATTACCCACAATGTGCATTCTCTGGTTCCCTAGAAGATCTGCATGAAGCAATGCCAGTGGTGATTGCCTCCAAAATTGAATTGGGCATCCAGTTATGAGGCCACTGCCATATCCCCATAAACAGTTTGTATATAATTACATGGATTGCATGTATATGTTTATTTCTCTTTTGTCATGTTCTCATCATACACTAAATAAATAACTATTCTTAAATGGGGGTGGATTACCTTATCTAAGAGTAAAGATAGAAAATCCCCCAATCTGTGAGACTCTAAACATCCAAAGCCATTTAATCTTGGTAGGATTAAGTCAGAGTCAGTTCCTCTCCATTCAGGCCTGCGAGATCTCTAGGCAATGGAGCAGGACCCTGACAGTCTTACTTCATCAATCTGAGTTCAAAAGATATGACTGGCTATCATCAGCACATTGCATTTTCCTTTTTTTAAAAAATTTTTTTTATTGTTTTTTTAATTTTTAACAAAAGAAAAATACTCAAATCAGATCATAATATTAAAGTAAACAATAAACATAATCAGAACATAAATACATATTTCAAAATCATCCATAAACATAACATATGTACTTATTTCAATACATCTACTAGTAATAACTCAACTGAGAATAATCATAAACCATATTTTCCAAACAATTAACATTGCTGCTCGGTACCCTCACCACCACATCCCCCTAACCCTAACCTTCCCCCCTCACTTACCATCTAACTACCTACTCTCCTCCCTCCTTCTCTATCTCCCTCCTTCTACTCCACCCAACTATCCCTTCTCTTCCCCCTTCTTATCAACTCTACTTACATCAGCCTTCACTCCTCCTTCCTCTTTCCATCAGATGTGGTGCCCAGAGGCCACCCGAACAACCCCTTAATAACAATAATTACACATTCTTGCATCAACCCTAATTGCAGTTGAAAAAACATAGTATATAAAATTATAAACCCTCCCTAGCCCCCCCTGACTTCCCAGAGTGAGTACAGGGTAAAACAAAAAAAAACCCACTACTTCAAACAAAATTATTATATAGTCCTAACAAGAATTTTAAACTATATACTACATACAATCTCTATCTAACATTTATTCAACCTTATCAGTTCTAATATATATCTAATCCCTCAATCATTCCATCTAATGTCAAACCTTAAATCATTTCAATCCACTAAACAAAACCAACATATCATCTTGTTAAGAATATTAATATTCATTTACATATCTAAACCATCAATCTAAGAATCAGTCCATCACTTCAATTCATTGAGAGGTTATATAGAATCACCCAATCAAGTTTAGTATATATCTTTCAGTAATCCATCTCTTTTAACATTCTAGACAGTCATTTCAAACCATTAAACATCAAATAAATAAATCATCTTTTTGAAAAAAAAAGTAAACAAATAATATCAGTAAACCCCTCAGTTAAAAAAATATATATATTCTTAGTCAATTTAGTATATCTTCCATTAAACATCCTCTCTTACATCTTACTCATAAATTCAGCCCATAATCTTAGATTGGCCTTAATTCCTTACACTTAATTTTAAATTTCACTTCTTCAATCGACTTCTGGGCTTTCTCATATATCAAATAAGCCTAAATAACAAATACAATCTATTTAATCCATTTCTAACTTAGAGTCCTTCAACCTTATCAAATCCCATAATGCATATCTATCCCATCAATCAGTCAATCTAATGTCAAACCTAGATCATTTCAAAGCAGGTACATTCTTCTTCAATTTAATTATATCTTCCATTAATCATCTTCTTTTACGTCTTACTCATAATCTTAATATTATATCTTCCGTTAGTCATCTTCTCTTATATCTTACTCATAATCTTAGTCCTTGAGTCAGTCCATAGTTTTAAATTACCCATAATTCCTTATGTAAAATTTTAAGTTTCACTCCTTCAGTCGTACTCTGGGTTTTTTCTTTTGCCAGGTAGATCTCCATAACGAGGCCTCCCTTCCAAGTAATAAGTCTCTCTTTTTTACTTGCAATATCATTTGAGTCCATATAAACCATCTTAACCTTTGCATTAGTCCTCTATTTCTCTTAACCATAGACTTTCGTTGAAGTAACATTTCAGATCTCTGTCTTTGCTTTTCCTGGTCCTCGGTACCATAGATAAATTGCTTCTTAAACTGGATCACTTTCTCTTTTTCTCAATTAAATCTTCTTCTTGCTGCTTGTCTGAGAGGAATAACCATCCCCTCCTGTCTTGAAACAAATCCTCTTCCTCCACTCCGTAAATAAACTGTTTATCAAGCAAGATCCATTCCCAATTATTCTCTTTATTCTCAATACTGTCTTCTTCTTGTTTAGATTGTTGTATAAAATGTTCAACAGACGGTTGCAAGTCAATTTCATTTGGAAAAAAGAGTTTTAATATTTCTGCATTAGTCTCTTTCAATATTGCAATCGTTTCTTCTTTAAATTTATCAATGCGGTCCAAAATAGGTTTGACATTAAAACGTAAATTCCAATCCATTTTAAATTTGCTCTGGCTTTAATCCAATTTTTACAGCCATCTCTCTAGCTTCGATTACGAGAACAAAGAGGGGGGAAAAATGGAGAATTCACTTTCACTTTCAAACACTTTCCTTTAGCAGTGAAAGTAGTAAAAGTAGTGAAAGCTATACGCCATTTTGAATGCATTATGTTGAATGTAGCAGTTAGAAATATATAGCCAGAAAAACAATAAAAAATACTTGCAATCCAATAAGAACTCCTGTATTCACTCAGTCTGCAAACAGTCTCTCTTGTGTTCTATTTTTAAAAAGCAGAAGCGGTCGCGGCGTCTTTTTCTGTCCGATGACAGAAGCGTCTCTGGGCAGGAGCGTCTTCAGGAGCTATGGGGAGCTCTCACTCTTTATCCCTGAAAACTTCAGGGATTTCAGAGGAGCTCAACCCTTGTTGCTCCCAATGCTCTACACCTCTTCTTCGCCCGAAGAGGGGATTTTTCACAGCAAAGAACAGCTGGTGTTCGCTGTTTTTTGCGGCTTTACATACCCAGAGAACGGAGCCTCACAGAGGAGACTCTAGCGGCGCCGGCGGAGACACCGGAAGTCGCATTTTCCTGATCTATGAGGTGAAGTATTAAATGTTTAGAATCTCATATTCAAGTAATGTAATGATTTAGGTTGACTCTGCCACACTGACAGTTAATTTTAAAATACCAGTGTAGCTACATGTTATATTAACATGAAGTTTAATCCTGTGACAATCACAGCCTTCGTACTATGTTTAAATATTTACAGAATTGGTACCTCATATGCAAAATATAAGCTATACAATATCTAATGTCTGTATAAAAGTAAGCCTCATACTTCCAAAGACAGATATTTTCATTTTCTTTAATTACCATGGACACAATATCAATGCAATAATTAATGCTTCTCAAGGTTTTAGTCTATTTTTTCATCAGTAGGCAAGGGAAGTTTGATCTCATATAGACATAGATGTAATAATTAGGTTGGTGAATGCTGTCATTTTAATAAATCATAATGCTGCTCTGATTTTTTTCCCTTCCATTAAATTGTATCTGATTCCCAGAAACTGCCTATACGAGTCCCAGACAAATCATTGCTTCCTCCCTAAGGCACACAGAAAGTGACTGGCCCAAGGGCACCCAGTTGGCTTTGTGCCAAAGGTGGAACCAGAGCTCATGGTTTTCTGGATTCTAGCCTGATGCCTTAATCACCACACCAAACTGGCTCCACTATAATGCATGCTAAATATTTTAGTAGCTCATTTACTAACACTGTAACTAACTCAATGGACTGAAATAGAATAACTCCATGATTGAAACACATTGTTTTGTGATTCCTTGGCATCACAAAATCTACTGCCCCTGAAAAAAATGCTTGGGCCAAAATAATTATCAAGTTCTCCATTTATCTTTTAAAGCAAGCTAATAGCATATTTACCAAAGTTCTATGCCGCACATTAAAATTTGCCTGATGGTTTGGTTGTGTTAATTCATTTTTTAAAGAAAAAGGAAAGAAAATTAATTATTTAAAATAATTACAGTGCTATGCAACTGGTTTTATAGCCCACCCAGAAGATTTCTGGGTATGCAGGATATTTTATTATAGAAAAATGAAAGATAATACCACATTTTGTATTACATCAACCCTTTGATGGAGTCAATTTATAGCAGTTTCTCTGCAATACCATCGTAATGCCAAACTGACCTGAGCTAAATTGTTAAATGCTACCTGATCGAGAGCCATTCAGGCAGAGCTACTGGCCTCTGACATTGCACCAGTTTAAATGGATTTGCTACAACAGGCCTTCATCTGCCATTCAGAATGTTTCCCAAAATGGTTGCCTATTATTCCATTCAACTGTTACAGAGATAAAGGCAGGGTGAAGAGTCTACTCCATTGAGTTAGTTATGATCAGACTCCTCATTTTTCTCTGTATTTCTGCTACTTTTTCTTAGGAAGGATAGACAATGCAAGCCACTACTTTTGCTCAGCAAAGAGACCGGCTGCATTTTAGTTTTTAGTTTTTATAAACTTCATTTTTCAGATTTTCTAGTTTATTAGCTACACATACCGAATGAGATAAATTCAATTTTAAATGATCTTTCAAATTAGTTTGGTGCCTACACTCCACATTTGATTATAGCTGGAATGCACTTTGCAGCCCATTATTACCGATTGGTAATCTTTGAATATCTCAGGATATGCTTTGGAAATTCAGTCAGAGAATAACAGATTTTCATTTTTGCCAATGTCAGGTCCAACCTGCATCACTAACCAAGCACCTGTAGAAGAGAGATGGCAAGGACCAACCAATATGGTACACTACTATTGTCCATATTATGATAGACTATGCTTTCTGATGTTTATCTTCATCTCTGCCAGATTCAGGTTAGGGATCAGCAGCAACTAGTTCCATTTGTACTCTTCCATGATCCTTTTGCTATCTTAATCTTAAAAACACTTTACTAATCCTTGGCTGTTTTCCCATAGTAGAAATTCTGAAAGACTCGTTGGACTTGGCACTGAAATAAAATATGATCTATTGTTGTCAAAAAGCTACAGAAAAATAATGTAAGTATTGGAGTCCCACTTTTAAAAATATTGAAAAAGCAAATCTTAAAATTTGATTAAGACAGGAATAGAATAATCTTTGTTTTTCTTGAATGATGAAAATAACAAAATTAAATTGCCAATCATTTGAGCAGTAGTTTTGGGTCAATGAAAATGAAATAGTAAGTATGGAATAGTAGTTTTCAGTTTCTGCATTTGCATTAGTGAGAGTATTAAAAAGTTCTGCAGTTTCCCTTATGGTTAGACTTCCTTTCTTGCTTGCGTTGCTCAAGTACCAATACTTACGGGACCACCTGCTGCCTCACGAAACCCAGCGACCGGTTAGGGCCCACAGAGTCGGCCTTCTCCAGGTCCCATCAGCCAGACAGTGTCGCCTGGCGGGGCCTAGTGGAAGGGCCTTCTCTGTTGCGGCCCCGGCCCTCTGGAATCAACTCCCCCCGGAGATCTGTATCACCCCCACCCTCTCCGCCTTTCGTAAACTCCTTAAGACACATCTCTGCTGACAGGCCTGGGGCGGTTGACATCTTGCCCCTAGCCAGTGTATGTTTGTGTGTACATTTGCTGAATGAATGGTTTCTTAATTTAGGGGTTCTCTTTTTTATATATATATATGTATTTTTTATATATGTATTATGTAGTTTTTTATATTGGATTTCTATTTATGCTGTGAGCCGCCCTGAGTTCCCGGAATAGGGCGGCATAGAAATTTAATAAATAATAATAATAATAATTTCTTGAGAAATTAGGAGTCAACTCAATCTCTCAAGAAATATTTGCTTTTCATTAGCGTCTATCTATTTCTGAGTTTTTATGATTGATTATAGTTGATTTATATTTTCCATTCAGTAATCTAAAATAAATAATTAAAAAGGAAGTCAGCTGTCATTTAAACATTCTCTTCCCTGTAATTGTCAATTATCACAAGAGAATTATATAATTTTAAAAATAGATGGCTAAGATACATGTTATTATTTTTCCTGCAACAACCTTTTTCCTTTTGTATTACTTTATTAGATCATATTAGTAAGGGCAAGATTCTCCTGCTTTTAATTTCTGTTCAGTACTTAAAAATAATAGACCCTATATAAATGTGAAAAATAATTGTTATTTGGGCTTGGGTCAGGTTGTCCTGTTTTTACAGCGCATTATGCAAAAGCATCTTTCTGGGCTATATATAAACACTGATTAGTCCACTAATCTACTAGTTGATAAACTGAGCACAGTAAGATTAAATAAATTTCACAGATTTATGAACTGTCTCCATGAACATGAGGCTGTATTTCAAAAATTCTTAATATTGCTCTGTGCTCTATATTCTGCATATGCAGAAGATAGTATCCAATATTTGTTTGTCTGTTTCTACATTTGTACCCCACTTTTCCTTCAGAGGTTCAAGGCAATATACTACGCACAACACACAATAACAGACAGATAAGTTTTGTTAAGGCTAAGAAAGAGTGGCCAGTTCCAAATCATTCAAGAAGCTTCCCTAACTCAGCAAAGACTTGATTTAAATTCCCAGTACCATCTATGGCTTCTATGAACATGTAAAAATATTTTAAATGACATTATTTAATATTCCAAAATTCAAACAGACCAGTTTCTCTTCACTTCCTCTTCCTACCTAGAGAGCTTGGTTTAATAACAATAAAATCAATTCCTCTTGGCTTCTTGTCCAATGCCATCTTGACAAATGAAGGACCTGAAACAAAGGTTAAAAGCTCAGTTGTGCTTCCTCTAATCATATAAGTTTACAGGAGACCTTCATCAATGGCAAAGCCAACATCCAATATGCTGATGGTGTCTTCCCAGAGAAGTGGAAGAAAAGGGAGATTGAGATTTATTGCATGTTTTTTGCTCTTCCCAATTTTGTTTTCAACATCTCGCACTGAAACCATTGACTATGCTGATAGTTAATTTATCCTATTGCAAAGCTGGTATAGATTGCCCAATGATTTGGGTGAGAGTACTGAAATAAAATCCAATAAGTAACTCTCCTTGGAAGTAAAAATCTTGGAAATAAAAACAGCACAATGATAAGCTGTAATTTTGCTGCTCTTTCATTAATTCTAAGTCAGCTGCTGGAGGTTTGGCCATAACTTAGCAGTATTGTAGTAGTGCCTGATCCAAATGTTGTAGCCCTGCTGAAAAGTTGTGAGGTTTTTCCTCAAACTTTTAGAAGTTGTTGAAAACTCACTGAAGGTCCCACAGATTTGAGGGAACAAGGCAATAAGGCAAAGGTGGGGGGTGGGGAGGTTGCATGCCTGCAAATGTTTCATCACAATATTCTTCTAATATTTGCTCAATTAAAACAGTTATTTTCTCCCTCTAAAATGAAGGAAAGAAGGATGAAACTGAGACAGAGCTCAAACTGTCAAGAGTTTAATTTAGCTCAAGCTGCATAATTACAAAATAACCTACATATATGTGGCATATTATTATACTCCTATGTTTATTTATTTGAACTGAATACCAGTAGTAAATGGCATACTTAAAAAAAATAACTTCCCAAAAAGTCACAGATGCAATTAATACGCAAGGATAAGAAAGCCATAAGGCAAAAATAAAGCTACTTTCAGAAAATGAGTGTTTTATCAAACAAGTAATATAAATTTACAATAAAGAAATGCAAATAAATAAGGTAAAGAAAAGTTTTAAGGAGTATATCTGTAATAATGTTAAAAACATCATTATCATCATCCTTAATATATTTGAAGCAGTTAACCAATTAGACAAATGGTTGGAGCATTCAGTGATAAGGAAGCAAGTAAATTAATATATGATAAGGGGAATGCAAAGAACTAAATGAGCTCACTGAATTTTTCTTTGGGCAGATATAGGACATATACATCTTGGTAGCTGCATATTATGTTCTGACCATATGACACTTCCCTTAAATACTAGTGACTGTAGAGCAGGGCAGAGGAGCACCTGGCAGGTGGTATGCATATGACTGGTTGAAAAGCACTGTAAAAAAAAATATTACAAAAGTGTAAAAGTAGATGAGGTGAAGCAGTGGCAGCGCTGCACAGGCCCTGCGTGAGGTATTGCCAGGGTCCTGCTGAGAGCCCAGGATCAGTGTGCGCAACTCCAGCTGATTGGTGGCAGCCTTGGGGATGGCAGGCAGTCCCCCAGAGTCTTCGGGCAGGGATTCAACTGGAGCTGTGCGAAGCGTTGCCTGGGTCCAGCTGAGAGCCCAGGATCAGCAGGCGCAGCTCCAGCTGATTGGCGGCAGCCTTGGGGGTGGCAGGCAGCACAATGCAGTCTTCAAGCAGAGATTCAACTGGAACTGCATAAGGTATTGCCTGGGTCCTGCTGAGAGCCCAGGATCAGCGCGAGCAGCTCCAGCTGATTGCGGGTGGCAGGCAGCCTCATGCAGTCTTCAGGCAGAGATTCAGCTGGAGCTGTCCAAGGTGTTGCTTGCTGAGAGCCCAGGATCGGCACATGCAGTTACAGCTGATCGGCGCTTCCAGAGCACCCAGAAGAGAAAATGAGGCAGGGAAGAGAGAGGAAAGGCTATAAAAGGAGCAGGTTTTGGTGGGAGAGGGAGAGAAAAAAAAGACAAAAGGGGGGAGGAAGAGAAGGGGATGGCAAAAGAGAGACAGAAATGCAGAGCCTTGAGGAGTGAAGTCAGCTGGAGGTGCACCGAAGAGAAAAGGGGGAGAGAAGAGATGATATAAAAGAAGGGGATGAAGAGAAGAGATAATATAAAAGAAGAAGGAGGGGAGAAAAGAGAGGATATAAAAGGGGGAGAGAAGAGAGGATATAAAGGGGAGAGAAGAGGATATAAAAGGGAAGAGAAGAGGATATAAAAGGGGGAGAGAAGAGAGGATATAAAAGAAGGGAGAGAAGAGAGGATACTAAAAAGGGTGGAAAGAAGAGAGGATATAAAAGAAAGGGGGAGAGAAGAGGATATAAAAGGGGAAGAGAAGAGAGGATATAAAGAGGGAGAGAAGAGGATAGAAAAGGGGGAGAGAAGAGAGGATATAAAAGGAGGGGTGAGAAATTTGTTAAATGAGTTTTGCTCCATTTCATGACATTTTTGCCACATTTGTTAAGTGAATCACTGCAGTTCTTAAATTAGTAACATGGTTGTTAAGTGAATCTGGTTTCCCTATTGATTTTGGTTGTCAGAAGGTTGCAAAAGGGGATCACATGACCCTGGGACAATGTGACTATTATAAATATGAATCGGTTGCCAAGCATCTGAATGTAAATCACATGACCCTGGAGATGGTACAATGGTCATAAGTGTGAAAAATGGTCATAAGTCACTTTTTTCAGTGCTGTTGTAACTTTAAATAGTCACTAAGTGAACTGTTATAAGTCAAGGACTACCTGTACTTTTATCACTTTTTTCCCTTTTTTTTTTGGTCATCAAGTTTTTGACACCTTGCTAGGGGACTGGTGGTACTCAAATATTGCCATATCCTAAAAGTGGTACAATCGGTGAAAAGGTTGAAAAGCCCTGCTGTAGAGCAACAGAGATCTATAGCTCTCCTGATTTGCTTATGACCTTCCAGGATGCATCTGGATCTATTTATTTATTTAGTTTTTTTTATATGTTGTCTTAGCCTACTGGCTCTATGCACTTTACACTATATTGCAGTACAAGAAAACCTTTAGTCAAATATAATAATATAGCATCATACTGACAATTCCCATGCAACTGCTAGCTAATTCAGCCACAGCATGTTATAATATAACATTACTGAAGTATTTTAAAGTTATCTGGAATTTTATTCACTTATTTACTTACTACATTTTTACTCTACTTATTTCCCAGAGGCCCATGGCAGTGCACAGTTAAAATGAAAACACTTTACTATTCAATATTTTAAAAAAATATCAAACAAAACTATTTTTAAAAATGACAGTTTGTCATCCAATGACAAACTGTCAGTCCTTAAAATGTCCTTCTGAATAGGTTACCTAAAGCTTAGAAGGAGCCATCCAGATCTCCTACAGGAGACAAAACCAAAAGAGGTGATGTTGTCACACAAAAATACTTTCACTCAATCTAAGGAAGAACCCACAGCATGTTCACTCAGTCAACACATTAGACATCTAGGATTCAGTTGTAGTAGGTAGTTCTGCGGGTATTAAGTGACTTTATAGGACAACACGAAGCACTTTGTTACAGGAAAACCTACTAGCAATGAATGCAATTAAGACATAGATACAGATAGTCCTTGACCTACAACTGTTTATTTAGTGACCACTCAAAGTTACAAGGGCACTGAAAAAAGTGACTTATGACTGTTTTTCACACAACCATTGCAATATCCCCACGATCACGTGATCAAAATTCAAACCTGTGATGGTTGCAATGTCCCAGGGTCAAGAGATAACCTTTTGTGGCCTTCTGACAAGCAAAGTCAATGGGGAAGCCAGATAACAACTGTATTACTGTGAATCAATTGCAGTGATTCACTTAACAACTGTGGCAAGAAAGGTAGTAAAATGGGGCAAAATTCACTTAACAGCTGCCTCGCTTAGCAGCATAATTTTTTTGGCTCAATGTAGTCATAAGTTGAGGACAACCAGCATATGTGAGTCACAGTTCTAAGTTACTAACATGAGATCTGCTGCCTGTCAACTACAGTTTCTAGATAATCTTCAAAGGCTGCCTTGTGTGGAACACATTACAGTAAACTAATCAGGAGGTGATAAAGGTATGGGTCACTGTAGCCAAGGCTTCCATTCCCAGGCAAACCCACAACTGGTATACCACTCCAGCCAAAGCTGGGCAAAGGCTTCCTAACTAAGATTTCCACCTGCCTATCAAGCAGTATTCGTTATTCTGGTAGAATGCTTTGAGTCTTTCTCCTTCAATGGCAGCACTATCTCATTCATAATAATTACTACCTTGAAATCCACAAGATGGAATGATTGACAGATTCATTGCAATACCATACCACTACCATTTCCATAGATCCTGTCCACGTGGAATCAAGACCTGATCAAACTTGAACCATCTTATAATAATTTGTTACTCAAACTCTTTAAGCAGCATGTGGATATTGTGGAATTTCAAGATCAAGATTCTAAGAGTGTTGCAGCACTGTTTGTTGATACACTAAGGGAGGAGCTTCCAGCCACTTCTCATCTCCTTGATTGGACAAACAAGTGTTCATCCCCTATGTAAGAGCAGTCATATCTATCAATTTAATTGGAAAACAGGCTCAAATATGTCTTATTTTATTGTGAGATATCAGTCTTGTCAACTTATTAGCATCTATCCAAGGACTGGTACCATATAAGTGATTTTATCCACCAAACACCTGTCAAAAATATTCACAAAAGTCAGCCACAAAAGTTCCTCAAAGCCACTATTGTCCAAAAGGATATGAGTTATTTTAAATCAACTTATAGATGAACAAATGCTTTGGAATTCTTACTCATATACAGTAGAATGCATTTTTAATAGTACTCATTGTATGATTTCATAATCTCTGAAGCAATATTTTATAGTTGGTTCCAATGGATTAGTCTTAAGATTTCTACTAAAATATATATACAAAAATCTAAAGACTAATCATGTCTAGCTTGCACATTTTAAACTGAGAACAATAATTTGCTTTCATAAAATTAGTTAAACACTGTTTTCTTCCTCTTTAGTTATTCTTTCATATGATTGAATTCCTACTAAATGTCTCATATATTATTTAATGTTTTATTTTCTTCTTTTTCTTTGTACAAGTCTCCATAGTATAAATATTTCAATAGGCAGTCTCACTCCTAAACATTTTCTTCTATATATTGCAGGAACTGGTTTTTCCTCTAAAGGTAAGCTCTTATAAATGTGTAAAGTTTTACTGAAACCATTTTGTAATTTGTAACATTGCCATATAGTTGGAGGAGAAGCAAGATAAATAGTAGAAATGCCTTATTAACATTGTGATTACCTATTTTTTAGCCATTTCCTTTGAAAAACCAATCTTCTTATATTTTTGGACCAGTGGAATTTTTCAGTGAATACTACTGGACATTAAAAGAGTTTTTCAAAGTAATATAAATCAGATAAGGAATATTATTGTTAGCTTTTAAAATAAAAAACACACAAAATCTGTAGTGTTATTTTTATTCTGTAGAGAGGAGGACTGGTGTCTGGTTCATACATGACTCCTGGGGATGTCACAGTATTTGTTCAATGCAAACACAATTATTTCTGCTACCAACTATTTACAGAACAAGGTACAGCATATTTTCTTTCATCCTGCAGTCCAATTCCACTGCCATCTCCTTTTGCTAACCAAACTCATTGGTACAGAAAGAAAAGCATAGCCAATTCAAAATAAATCATAATGATAATCTTGGATTATCCCAACCCCTGGTAAAGCATTGCTTGCACATCCCAGCATCCAGAGTTTTTAAAAGTTTTTGTATAATCTCTAGAGAGGAAAAATGAAAAACTGCCTAGCTCAAGCAAAATTTAAAGACAAGAATTCCTTAAAAAGATCAGTTGAATAGGATAGTAGAAGGGCATTTGCAACAATGGTAACTGACTTCATAATGGCAATCATGATAAGTTAATTGAAGTCCGCTCCTTATTAACATTGGTCACATACATTGAATGTATGTCCATAGAGAGCAGATTAAATAGACTGAAGACATCTGGTTCTATCAAGAGAGAAAGAAGAAGGCTGAGAGCTACCAGCTGCAAGTGCAATCATAGTTTTCTTATTGAGAATACAACAACTAACCTAACCCTCATTAGAAATTCATAGAAGTTATTTATTCACTAGAAGAGTGAATACCTCCCACAAAAACAAAGAATACAAATTTTCATAAAGCCTGACTGTTGATTTATATGGATAGAAAGCATGTTTGGACAAAAATATTTGTCTCAATATATTGGAAAAAACTGGGACCAGGCGACTTGCGTTCTGTATGCTTTAGTGTGATTTCAGTGCTAAATTACTTAGTCATCTGTCTTATGTAAACAGATTGAAGAAATTGGGAATACTGTTTCACTTGGGAAGACTGCGGAGTGATACAATGTCACTTTTAGAAAGAGTCCCACACAGAAGAAAGTCAAGACATATTCTCCATTGGTAAGAGTTTAAGACATGGAATAATGGACTAAAATAACAGGAAGTGAGATTTCAACTCAATGTCATAGGGGCAGAGGGAGAGAAGGAGAGCAATTTGACAGGAGAACTGATTATTCAGAGAGATGAGGAGGCCTTCTTTTCTAGTAGTGTTAACTGAAGAACAACCATTGTTGTAGACAGTGGAGGAGATGCTTTTAATTTCAGTTTGTGTATTGAGCATTGGACTGTATTCAAGCCCTTTGAAAGTTATCATTCTGATTGTTGAATAATTCATGCAAAGAACTTGGCTTATATTTGGTTATTCATTCAGAGTATAACGTGAACTGGATATTACATTTATCTAAACATTTTAGGACTAAAATCAACAGTTCAAAATTTAAAAACCATTTAAAAAAATAATAATCAGGGATCTTTATCCATTAAGTTTAATGGAGAAAGCAAATAATTGTTTTGACAGTAACCTGCAAATTAGCATTAATTTTCCATTTTCTCATTCTACAGGAAACAAATATTTACAAATGCAAGCTTTCAGTTTAACCTTCATCAGACACCCCTTTTCCCCAGACAAAGTATGTTTGTATTTATTGCAAGAGTTTAATGAGGAAAAAATTGCAAGCCATACTTCCTTACTCTAGAAAATATTGACAAAGGGTATGCTAATGAAATTATGTGAAGTAATTAACTTCACAATTCCCCACATTCAAAATTGATACATCTTTGCCTGCTATTATTTGCTTGTCATTCTGTTTTTCCACTGTTTGGTTTTAAAGAAATGCTCCCCTCCCTTTTCTAAGTTATTATTTGGTTATTTTGTAGGATTCCTAACATAATTTGAAAAATTGCAATTCTTCTATTATATATAGTATATATTTCCCCCAATATGCTCTCCATGTGCAGTTCGGTTCTGCTGAAAATATTTCATCTGATGTTAGTTGATTTTACTTTCTTATAATTTATATCTTATATCAAAATATACGTTACACAGTAACTTATAAAGTATATTAACAGCATGGGATGTCAGGTAGCCATTTATACATCATAAAAAGAGCACAACAGTTAAATTCTTCCAAGTTAAAAAGTGTATAAGCAGAATTCATCTTATTATAAAAGGGAAGATGGCAACCAAGTTGTTTTTCTGTATAGCCTGTTCTTCAGGCATAAACTATTGATAGACAAGTCCATGGATTTTTTTGAGAAATAACTAGTTCTCTCTTCAATTTATTTACTGAGTGATGAGTAAAAAAAAGTTAATTCCACGAACGTAAGTAGAGGGCAGATCTCACCAAATTAAAGGTGGTAGCTGTGATTGTGCAGTCAAAATTCTGGCCTGTTTTTATGTGTATCACATGTTACTTTTTTGAGCCTTTTCTGCCCCCTCACATCCTTGTTCAAAAATTTACCTATACCTTATAGCAATCTAACCATTTCACCATTATGTCTGTTCCTGGCAGAAAGAAAAAAGTGGCATTTTAAATACAATATTCTCCAAATGGGCAACTGAAATTTATTAGACCATTATATGCTGTGTTCTATGATGATTGATTATTAATATGATCTTATATTTAATGTTTAACTACTACCTCAGAACCTATTGTTAGGGATCATAGAAAATAAAAAAATGTAACAGGTGTATAATAGAGGATTGAAGTGAGGAGTGAAAAATGTATACCAAACCAGACGTTTACAAAGAATAATACGTAGTGTTGTATACCAGATGCTATGATGTTTGATGCATACAAAGATTTCATGTACAATGCTGAATGTCTTAATAAAGGAATTTTTATATTTAAAAAAAAAGAAATTTATTAGACCATTGCCAGAGGCAACTTGTGACAATATTCAGATGGTTAATTGGTGAATATAGATGAAAAACACTAAGAATAAAGAATATACAGCTACTAAACAGGTTGTTGATTGGATGCGCTCCAGATTTTTGTACTTGTCATTAGACCTTACCAACAAGGCTAGTGGTAAAATATATTACATTTTTAATCTTTTTTTAAAAAAGGATTATTTTGATTAGTTTTGCACAATATTGATTATGAGTGATTATCTGGTTGGTGTTGATTCTTAACAAACACATAGTTTTCCTTCTTGAGAATCTCTGCCTAACCAGCTCTTCCCATGATGCACCTGAATCAACCTGCAACTAAATCCATTCACCTTGCTGCTGTTTGTCCTGTCCTCTTTCTTTCCACCTTTTCCAGAATTACAGACTTTTCCAGAGACTGAACAACATATTGAACCAAACTGAAAATTAATCATGTTTAATTACAATTATTTATCCCTGCCCATTGTATAGATTCAGGTTATTTATGATTCAAATTTTCATGTGAACCCACCCATTGTGAAAGTATTGAGCATCGGGAATGCTTCTAATCTGTATGGGAGTTGTTTATAAATCTACCAGTAGATTCCAATCAACTTTTGCCGTGT
This sequence comes from Bothrops alternatus, assembly GCA_034064705.1. Taxonomy (NCBI): domain Eukaryota; kingdom Metazoa; phylum Chordata; class Lepidosauria; order Squamata; family Viperidae; genus Bothrops; species Bothrops alternatus. Next base: position 2,093,001 of record JARGCV010000397.1, on the reverse strand, counting down.
ATCTAATCTATCATAGCTCCCTATGGTCTCAATCAGAAATCTTCCACTCATCCCATTATTTGATCTTTTAAAGAGAAAACTTCTTTAAAGTGGAGCTTTTAATATATATATTAGGGCTAAAAAGCATTGTTTTGAAGCAAGTCATCCACAAAGATGACTTGATTTTATCAGAGGGGTTTGTTGAATCAAGCTTCATTATGAAATAAGAATTTGAAACATTCCTAATTCATTGTATAAAATGCTCGAGTAAAGAAGAAGGGGAATTCATATTATAAGTAAACTCTGATATTTTCAGAACTTAAGTTCTGAATATCACTGAAATATGAATATTGTTCATTGTCTCTACAAGAATGGATAAAATCAACATTTGTGTGATAAACTGATGAAATGTCATGTGGTATTTATTCCAACTGTATCATCACCAAAGCAGGGTTATACTGCATTAAATCTTTTCAAAACTCTCACATCAAGACAGCAATTACTTTATTACTCAATGTACTTACAAGAAGATAAGTAATAACTATTCAGACTAATCTTATGGAAACTCAGTTAATGCTGTGAGGAAGTTTGTTTTGCTATTTTATGGAGGAGTAACATAGAATTACTTGTTTCTTTTTGAGCAGTTCTGTTCTCTGCAGTATATAGTACAAAGTTTATTTATTATTACATTCAACATTTCTGGTTTTGTTTTTTTTACATTAATCCCCCATTTTTCAGAATTTAGGTTTGAGACATATTTGTTCTTTCATGAATGGGAAAATACAAATGATTTAGAGATGTGCATATATAACCAAATAAGTACTCTGAGATTTAGGATGAAGAGGTTTTACGTGCATCTGCAAAGAAATGGATGGAAAAATCCTATCCAAACATGTTGCAGGTCATGTGGACAAGGCCATGAAATTTCCATATATGTATGGTGCTAAAATTCAAAGCCTGATGTGAACAGAAAGCTCATTTTGCACTTGTTACAGCAGCATAGACAGAATGAATCTAAATGATTTAGTTGAACTCAACCAGAATTTGGAGTGGCTGGCTGGGGAAACCTAGGAGTTGACTGGTATAAACATCTTAAAATTGCTGAAGCTGAGGAACACAGTCCAAAGATGGATGGATAGAACTTCATATTTCTTACTTGCTTTTAATGAATTATTGCAGTTAAATGTTATTTACTGGGCCCTACTGTAACATGTGACAGAATGTTACACTCCCTTCATTAGAATCCAGGTATGCTAAATTTTATTCAACTAGATTTGCAGTAATCTCCATCTTTAGTTCAGATATAGACAAAATGTATGTAGATTAACTGATTGAAGAGTAATACCCTTATGCTTATTAGAAAATGAAAGTTATTTAGCAAATGGTAGAAAAATAAGCTATGCAAATCTATTCTGCGTATCCTTGTATTTTGCTAGAGAAAAGCTTGCAATTTTCCTTTTGGATTTCATTCATATCAGCACTAAGCAAGTTATATGATTAAAGTATCAGCAGCATTTTAAGAGCAGAAGATCATCTATGCCACTTGTTAAAGCTGGGTTAAAATAAAAGCAGATTTAATAGATTATAGGGTTGTGCACTAGAGAAAAAGTTTTGAGTGAATCAATATTGTGAATAGGACACCAGTCCCAAATTATTCTGGGTTTCAGACAAATAACAGCTTCAAATTTCTGTTGCAAAATATATAGCAATAGAACCAAATTTGCTAGGTTGCCTTGAGCTATTTTCTTCCTGCAGGAAGCAAAATTCGTTGTAGGATAAAATATATCTAGTGCAGCGGTTCTCAACCTATGGGTCGCGACCCCATTTGGGGTCGAACGACCGTTTTGCGGGGGTCGCCAGACACTGCAGTCCGCCATTTTGTTTTTTGTTGTTGTTTTTCATCGCGCGCCACGCATGTGCGGTTCGGGCCGTCGCGCCGCGCATGCGCGGATCGACCCGTCACGGTCCGCCATTTTGTTTTTGTTTGTTTTTTGTTTGTTTTTTTGTCACGCGCACACTGCGCATACGCGGATCGGGCCGTCACGCGCGCCGCGCATGCGCAGATCGGGCCGTCGCAGTCCGCCATTTTGGTTTTCTTTGTTTTTTGTTTTTTTTTGTTTTTTTTGTCGCATGCACACCGCGCATACGCGGATCGGACCATCACACGCACCGCGCATGCGCGGATTGGGCCATCGTGGTCCGCCATTTTGGTTTTTTTGGTTTTTAAAAATTTTTTTCGTCGCGTGCGCGCCACGCATGCGCGGATCGGCCCATCGCGGTCCACCATTTTGTTTTTTTGTTGTTGTTTTTTTCGTCGTGCGCGCCTGGGTCGGGGTCACAGCACGCATGGGCGGCGCAAGTGGGGTCTCAACCTGAAAAAGGTTGAGAACCACTGATCTAATGTTTCTTGCCTAAAGGATATCTATCATTTCTAACTAGAACTGTTCAGATCAATATAAGTTTGGTCCATTTTCCTGCCCATTCTTCTTCGAACCCCAAATATTACCATACTACACCTCACATTTATTTAATATTTTTTTTAGAAAACCCATTAAAAGTCTGTACCGCTCTCCTCACATTTATCAAATCATCAGAGATACTTTTATGCAACTTCTGTAATGAAGTTATCCATTAACATAAATTGCCTTATAAACGGTTTTTAAAATACTAGAATAAAACTTCCCCTACTGTTGTACTTTATTGCAAGTTTTGTAAGTATACAATTCCTTGATGTAAGCTCCTTTTTACAAAATAACAGCCTCTTCCTATTTCAACAAAATAAGTTCTTTTTCACATACAACACTCACAAGCTGGTATTTCTAAACAGATTTTTGAACAGAGACAAATGTTAATTCCCTACTGCTTGCAATCCATTCCATAAATATGCAAGACGCTGACCTGGAGATGAAATTTAGAAGAACATGGGGCAATAGAACATTCCTACAACAAATCCTGGTTTTTTTCCAGGGCAGAAACATACTCCCGTCTTGTCCAATTTAATATTCATCAGCCAGTTTAGCAATAAATCTGTCTCTTTCTTTAAAATGGGATTGGAATGCAAAGCACAAATGAGAAACTTGGAAAGTAAATGCACATTAGAAGTTAATTTACCTGCAAAAGGAAGGATGCATTTGTCTAAGCAGTAAGTGTAGACAAAACATAGAGGCCACAATGTCCATTCTGTGACTACTAAAAACTTCTCTGATGGGATAAATGACACTATCTGGACAATTTGTACCATCTGGTCTTCCTGTTTCAAGCAGCATGTTTATGAATTCCAAAGGATGATAAGCAGCCAATCTGGTTTCTGTGAAGCAAGAACATTATAAGGAAAGGAACTTGTTAAAAACAAAAGTTATATCCATGGCTGGGTCAAAATAAGAGTTCACAAGGTAATCAGGCAGGATACTAAGAGAATGTATGAGATGCAAGCAACAGTGATAATGAGTAGTAAGTTGTTTATATGTGCCTGGGATATAAGTTCTAGATGAGAGGTACTAGGCATGGATACTAACAGCTCAATTTCTTTCTGCTGTAATAGAAATGATGGATCCCTGTGAATCCCTAAACAGCCACGAGTTTGGATTTTGAAAGGACAACTGAAAAATACAATTCAGTACCTGGCTATTTAACAGATAACACAACTATTTGGAGCACCACAAATCCATGCCATATAAATATATGTTGGAATAGTTATGAACTGTAACTTTGGCCTCTTCCAACTAGAAGACTAGAGTATCAAGCACAATTCATTTCTACTTGACCTTGACATCTGTAACCCACAGAGACTGTGTTGATCTCTGCTAGCCCAAATGTTTTCATTCTTACCAGTAATTAATTCTGCATTATATAAGTCAGGGTGGTATTCCGTGTCCTGAGTTGTTAGACTGAATTGAATTCAATGTCCATCTCTGCAATAGGAGTGATCTATTTCAGTTATTCCATTTGAACTCACTGTCCAAATCAATTTATACCTGGAGCAGCTTGTACTGGAAATTAAATCAAATGATCTTTGTCACCTCAATTTTTTACTTTATGTGACAATTGGGAATTTCCAGATAGGCAGGTCCTTGGCCTTTCAAAAATGTATTTCTTTTTTTTTTAACAGAATTTTGTAGGCAGCATGAATAAAAACTGAGATTGTAGTTTCTGCTCCAAGTTGAAGAGATGATCTGTAATTTCTAAGTTAGCAATGTTCTCTTAGGTTTCATTAGCTTTTTTGTTTATTGTTAATTTTTGTATGTTAATTGCTTTCTTCTTTTTCTAAGGTACTTTACAAATGTAATTGAATGGTGAGATAAAATAGATGTAATTACAATCTAAATGATACAAAAGCGGCTACTTTGCTAAATTAAATGCACCTGAGCCCCTTTTAGATAGCCGGAGGCCTGTATTTATCAATCCACAAGAGTTAATTCTAGGAAGGGGAGGGATCAATGGGACAAATAATGAGCGATGAACCTAGCTAAATTCGTAAGACTTGCCTCTAAAGCACAGGTGTCAAACTTGCCATGTCACATGACGTGTTGTGACATATTGTGACTCTTTTTGCAATGCCAGCAATGGGTGCAGCTTCAGTATGATGAAACCAGTCCAGGGACTGGCAGATTGACACCCCTGTTCTAAAGTCTTCCTTACAGAAAGGACCCTTACAGTCCTTGTAAGCTTTTACTTTAACATGATGGCAAAGGCAATGGACCTTCTTAGATGAAATGAATATTGTATATGTACAGTACACATACAGACACACACGTCCATCAAACTATTCCTTGAAGAATTAGTAACGCCTTGCAAAGTGCACAAAATAAGAAAATAATATTAAACAAAACAAAGGCCTGAGTTAAGAAATATATATACATATATTCATGCAAATACATAATAAGTTTACATCAATATTATTCACTACTGAATTGTTTTTCATATAGTTTCTATCTTTGGAAACCATCCCAAAAGGGTTTGGATGAAGATCCAGAATTAGCTGTCATTCTTGTTCTTGCAGATCAACATATACATATAGGGAGTCCTCACTTAATGACAATAACTGGGTCCAGAATTTCTACTGCTAAGCAATGCAGGAATAAAACACATCATGGGACCACATAACTTAGGGATTGCAATCCCACACTCCTTGTTGCTGTCATTACATGAGGATTGTGGGTTGTTAACCTCCTTATAACTTATTGCCAGTTGCCAATAAATAAGATCAGTGGGGAAGCTGGCAGGAATTTGTAAGTCCTGGGCAGCTTGCAAGTAGGCTGGTGGGCAGATAAGTGGCTGCTGAGGTGCACTGCAAGTAGACATGAATGGAAGTAGCTCTTGTTCGATGCCTGTACCTGTGGTTCACATGGTGCTGCACAAGCATAGAAGGCCCAATAGCTGTTGCAACTCTGCAGCTCTGCACAAGTGCAGTCAGATGGGTGTGCATGCATTATGAAATGCAGATTTAGGAGTGTTCTCATACTCTGTAGGGCTCCTTGGGAGAAAAAAGCTGTGGGAATGGGAGTGACTTATTGGAGTGAATAGCCACCTTCCCTGCCAGCTTCCTGATTGATTTTGCTTGTGCAAAACTGTTAAAGTGTTAAAAGTGTGAGTCATTATAAAGTAATATTGACACTTCACATGATCTTGATTCTGTCACTCTGTTAATGCTAGGACTAGGACTGTGTTGGCTTTTTTGGCAGCTGCTGCACATTGCTGTCTCATATTTAAGTGATTGTCCACTAGGACTCTAAGATCCCTCTTGCACTTACTACTGTATTATTGAGCCAGGTACCACATAGATATGAGTCTATTTATAAAATGTTCAAATTTCTTGTGGATATTTTTTAAAATTCTCTCAACATAAAGAGCTAGAAGTAATTTTCAGATCCTTTGATTCCATATTATTCCATATTATTTAGGGCTTTATCATTTAGGGGAAAAATAAATTGTACTTGAAACAGATCCTGCTTCTTTAAATCCTAATCAATACCTCCAATTTGCTCACTTTTTTATAATAGTTTGTCTACTATAATTGTTTATCTATCAAGCAATAAACAACATTATATCTTCCTTCTCTAAATTCAATTCATTAGTTTCAGCAGCTAGACTCTTTAAGAACAACAGTATTTGATTTCATTAGGATTGTAGTAAGCATTAACACCTAAACTCCCCATGGCTTTTATGATCAAACAGAGCTCATAGGAGACCTAAATTAATGCTTACAAAATTAATCAATGTCTTCTATAACTTCTTAGGACTTCCAGCTAAAGAGGATGGATCACTGCAGAGAATGTCCTCAAGTCCCATATTGAATAAGCATCCCTGAAGATGATCACAGTCACTGTTCTTGTTGAGAACAGTTGTCCACAAAGAAGGTTAAAAAAATAAAGTTTCCTTCAAGTCAACTCAGTAATGTTTTTGACCGTGATACAGAAGTGATTTGACATTGCTTCCTTCAGGATTTTTTTTTTTTTTTAAAATTCCAGTCTATCTTATAATCCTGGTCTTTCCTAATGGATTCCCATTCAAATAGTACTTAAATCTGATTCTGGTATTAACAAGGCCAGATATTTTTATTTTTAATCCACAGCTTAATCCTAAAGATGAACAAAGTAGCCACTAACTATTTTTTTTAGAATAGAATAGAGCTGGAAGGGACCTTGGAAGTCTTCTAGTCTAGCCCCCTCTCGAGCATTTGAATACATTACATTGTATTACATTAAACTAGAAAGTGATAGCTTTCATTGTTGAATACTATGCACCATTCCTGTTGTGCATGCTGTGCTCAACCATCAAAATGGCTTAAATAAGTAAAAGAAATTGTGCCAGCAAAGTGCAAATTTATTACAAAAGCAAGTGTTCTAATTCTACCACATTTCTAAAAGCAATGTTTTTAAATTTGAAATAAGGTTCCATTCAAGATCCTCCCCAGAGAATCTATTTGTTTACAGGGCAGAACATGGGAATGTGAAGTGTCAGTATTACTTTATAATGACTCACACTTTTAACAGTTGTAACATCATATGATCACCATTTGTGACCTTCCCTGCCAGCTTCGCACAAGCAAAATCAATCAGGAAGCTGGCAGGGAAGGTGGCTATTCACTCCAATAAGTCACTCCCATTCCCACAGGTGTCTTCCAGGTGCGGTCAGGTGTCTTCCAAGTATGGTCAGGTGTCTTCCAGGTGCGGTCAGGTGTCTTCCAGGTGCTACTGCAAGTAGGGACAAGAAGCTTATTTCTAAAATAATCAAGAATGGCAGCAAGGACTGTGATGTGGAGGCTATCGTACATCTTGGCACTAACAATCTGTCCCAAAATGATGTACTCTCTGTGCAGAACGATTTCCAGAGCTTGGGGAAGGAATAGACTATAGGCTTACTTTCTCAGAGGTTTTACCAGTGTAAAAGGAGCAAAATGGAAAAGGCCAGCGCATAGCACAATTCAATAAGTGGCTAAAGGAGTGGTGTAAAGGGGAAGGCTTTGGATATATTAGTCATGATGTCTGTAGTTGGTCCAATGAAAAGATGTACAAAAGAGATGGTTTGCATGCATCAAAGAAAGGGACTGAGTTACTCAGCTATAAATTTACAAATTTTCTGGAGGAAAATTTAAACTAAATAGTGGGGACAGTGAGTTAATTGATACAGAACAACTCTGTCCCTGGCAATCTAAAAATTATAGGGCTATCAGTGCATGTAAGATATATATGCGTGTGGACAAGAACATCAACCTTGCTGTCGAGTAAAATCAAGCTCTTAATAGTGAGTGCCACACAAAGTGCACTAACCAAATAGGTGGTAAGACATTAGGGGAACTCAGGCACCATACAGGTTATGTAGGAAGTAAACACAGGGTCGGTCATAAAGGACTCAAATGTCTATACAAAAATGCACAAAATATGAACAGCAAACAGGGTGAACTAGAAATTCAGGTTAGTGAGGGCAGATATGATATTGTTGCCATTATGGAAACATGGTGGGTTGAAACCCACAAATGGAACACACAGCTAGAGGGATTTTAATTATTTAAAAGAAGCACCAAATAAAAGAGGAAGTGGAGTTGCTCTCTATTTAAGAAATAACTACATCTCTACAGAAATAGAGCACAATAATGATGAAAACTATCCTGAATGCATATGGGTCAATATAAAAGGGGGGGGAAACGACATTGCCATAGGTGTATACTATAGGCCAAACACAGGAAATAGATGAACTTTTTGCTAGTCAGCTAACTAAGGTATGTAGGAAGCACATCACAATAGTAATGTGGAACTTTAACTGCCCTAACATCAACTGGGAGACAGATTCTGCACCAAGTGGAAGATCAAACAGATGCTTGACAAACTTAGCAGACAACTTTGTCTCCCAAAAAGTAGAGAAGGGAACTAGGAGATTAGCCATTTTGGACTTAATTCTCACTAACAGAGATAAAATGATAGAAGGTGTTGAAGCCATAGGAACCTTGAGAGGAAGTGATCATGCAATATTGGTATTCAACATTATGGAAGCACAAGCAGTAGAACACAGTCAAACTAGAGTCTTGGACTTCAAGAGAGCTAATTTCAATAAACTTAGAGAGGGTTTGGGAAGGATTCCATGGATGAGAATCCTCCAGGGGAAAACAACTCAAGAGGTTTGGGAAATTTTGAAAAGTGAGATAATAAAGGCCCAGTCTAGCACAATACCAACAAAGAGGAAAAATAACAGCTCTCAAAAGAAACCAGCATGACTGCATAAAGAACTCTCTAATCAATTGAAAGATAAAAAGGACAAGTATAGAAAGTGGAAAGAGGGACACATAACTAAATCAGAATATCAGCAAATAGCCCAAACCTGCAAAGACGAAGTGAGAAAAGCTAAGGCTCAAAATGAACTAAGGCTTGCGACCAAATTCAAAAATAACAAAAAAGCTTCTTTCAACATGTAAAAAATAAGAAAAAAGTGAAGGAAACAATTGGTCCATTAGTGGGTGAAAGTGGCAAGAAGGTGACAAGCAACAGGGAGAAAGCAGAACTATTTAACTCATTTTTTTGCATCTGTCTTTACACAAAGGGAAAAAACAGACCAACCTATCAAAAATAGTGCCATAAAAAACAGAATAGAAATACAAGTTAAGATAGGCAAGAAAATGGTAAGTGAGCACCTGTATAGCCTAGACGAGTTCAAATTGCCAGGACCAGATGGATTACACTCCAAGGTTCTCAAGGAACTGGCAGATGTGATCTCAGAACCACTGAACTATATTTTTCAAAGATCCTGGAGCACAGGGGAACTACCAGAGGACTGGAAAAAAGCTGATGTAGTTCCCATCTACAAAAAAGGGGAAAAAATGGACCCAGGAAATTACAGACCTATCAGCCTGACCTCAATGCCTGGGAAGATCCTGGAAAAGATAATCAAACAATGAATCACCAAACACCTAGAGGCAAACAAAGTCATTACTAAAAGCCAACATGGGTTTGTCAAAAATAGATCATGCCAGACAAATCTTATTGCATTCTTTGACCAAGTGACAAAATTAGTGGATCAGAGTAATGCTGTGGACATAATTTACTTAGACTTTAGTAAGGCATCTGATAAAGTAGATCACAACCTACTACTTGACAAGATAGAAAAATGTGGGGTAGACAGCATCACCACCAGATGGATCCATAGCTGGCTGACCGGCCGTACTCAGTGTGTGGTCTTTAATGGAACCGCATCTACATGGAGGGAAGTGTGTAGTGGGGTGCCCCAGGACTCTGTTCTGGGCCCAGTGCTCTTCAACATCTATATCAACGATTTGGACGAGGGGATAGATGGGAAACTCATCAAATTTGCAGACAACACCAAGCTGGCAGGAATAGCCAACACTCCAGAAGACAGGCTTAAGATACAGAAGGATCTGGACAGACTTGAACACTGGGCACTAGCTAACAAAATGAAATTCAATGGTGAAAAAAAGCAAGGTTCTACATTTAGGCAAGAAAAACCAAATGCACAGGTATAGTATAGGGGTTACCTTGCTCAATAGCAGTAACTGTGAGAGGGACCTCGGAGTCCTAGTGGACAATCACCTAAATATGAGCCAGCAGTGTGCTGCAGCTGCAAAAAAGGCCAACACAGTGTTGGCTGCATTAACAGAGGGATAGAATCAAGATCATGTGAAGTATTAATACCACTTTACAATGCCTTGGTAAGGCCACACTTGGAATACTGCATCCAGTTTTGGTCACCGTGATGCAAAAAAGATGCTGAGACTCTAGAAAGAGTACAGAGGAGAGCAACAAAGATGATTAGGGGACTTGAGGCTAAAGCATATAAGGAACGGCTGCTGGAATTGGGTATGTCTAGTTTAGTGAAGAGAAGGACGAGTGGGGACATGATAGCAGTGTTCCAATATCTCATGGGCTGCCACAAAGAAGAGGGAGTCAAGCTATTTTCCAAGGTGCCTGAAGGCAGGATAAGAAGCAATGGGTGGAAACTAAGCAAGGAGAGAAGCAACCTAGAACTAAGGAGAAACTTCCTGACAGTTAGAACAATTAACCAGTGGAACAACCTGCCTCCAGAAGCAGTGAATGCTTCAATACTGGAAGTTTTCAAGAAGAGACTGGACAGCCATTTGTCTGAAATGGTATAGGGTTTCCTGCCTAAGCAGTGGGTTGGATTAGATGACCTCCAAGGTGCCTTCCAACTTTACTATTATTATTAATAGGTTCCCCAATTGTGTAGCGAATCTAAACTCTGTTAGATAGATAGTGACTTATTCCAGAAAATTTCTTCTTAGATCCTGAACTCTCTGTGATAATGGCATTCTTTCTGGCTTTTAACCACAGTTCACATTTAATTTAAGTCAGTGAAAGCAAATTTGAGACTCTGCCCTGCCACTTATGTAAGGCCAGATATTAACTGGGGCAGATTCATGGTTGCTATGGAAGCCATACAATTGTAAGATGCAACAAGAAAATGATTTAAAAGCAAAGGCGGGAATGTATCTAAAATTATATTATTTTAATGTAATTTAATCAGCCACGTTTCTTGCTATGTATCATTCATGTTACTTTTGACTTTTGACAAATTTCTCTCCTGGTTAGAAAAGTACATATGCGAGGGCCTCTAGGTTCTTAATCCTTTTTTTCCTATCTGGGTCTTTCTCCTTTCCTTGGAAATTGCCGTTTACAACATAAAAGCCATTTGGTTGAATACAGATCTAATTAAAGAGGCACATAATAATGTTTTAGATTAGTCTGGATAAAATCTCATTGATCTTAGGGAGGAGTTTTAATAATGGAGTCATTGTGTGTAAGTTGGGTGGTTATATACATTTGTTTAAACACACACACACACACATATTAATTTTTTAACTCTTTGTCAGCAAAAAGAAATCTGAATTTGTAATGTTATTATAACTATGGAAAATTGGACTGTTTCATGTTGACACTGAGAAGACCGTGTCATTAGTAAGAGAAGACTGTTTTAGAAAAAGCATGATATTTAATTTTGAATCAATTGCTACCTGAACAGACTTTATTGAGAAAATGGGAAAACAACTACTTCCAATGGACAATTTACCTGGAGAACAAAGAAACTTGATCAATGCATGATTATTTTAACAGATATAGAGGCAGAGATTCAAATATTTATTGTATACTTCGTTCGTGTGCGAATTATGAAGACACATGGCGATGCTGAACAAACACTTTATTCTCCTTCTACAACAACCAAGCAAAAGCAAAAAGCACGCAGGCCTTTTTAGATGGCCAGAAGCCCAGACAGTGTCAACAAATAGGAACAGAGCGTTTTCGTGCTTTGCGCATACGCACAAGGCCGGCGCCACTCTGTCTGGTCCCAGGCAGCTTTTGGAATGCCCGGGACCAATGCAACGTCCCGAGCCTGCTTTAACTATCTATTAAAATTATAATAAAGTTCAAATTCTACGCGGGAGAAAACCCGAAGAACCAAAGACCTACATACAAACATCCGCGAAAACCTCAGAAAACACACACACACACACACACACACACACACACACACACACACACACACACACACACACACACACACACACACACACACACACACACACACACACACACACACACATATATATATATATATATATATATATATATATATATATATATATATATATATATATATATATATATATATATATATATATATAGATTGCTAACAAAGAATAAAGGGAGAACTGGAATAGCTATTTCGAGTTTCTTAACTCTCATCAGCCAGACTTACCCTTCTGAGATTCGAACCTGGGCTGTATGCATGTTAGGCAGTTGTATTAACCTATAGGCCACAGGCTCTTTCTCACTTTGTCAGCTGTATCAGGGAGGGAAGAGATTTATATTGAGTGTTCTTTTTTTAAAAAATATGTATATATATATGTAGGTCTTTGGTTCTTCGGGTTTTCTCCCACATAGAATTTGAAGTGTCTTGGCAACGTTTCGACGAAGTCTCATTCGTCATCTTCAGGCTGGTGCTTTCGGCTTCTGCTTCTAGGATCAATGTGAGATTTTATCTGTTTCTTCCTTTTAACTGCCAGTGGGGGTTTGAACTGATTGGCTGGGAGCTCGGCTGTGTTCTGATTGGGTGGAGGTGTGTTCTGATTGGTTAGGGGCTTGGCTGTGCTCTGATTGGCTGGGGGAGTGTTCTGTTTGGGTGGGGGCTTTGTTGTGCTCAGGTTAGGTCTGATTTACAAGAGGATTAGAGATGGTGAACTGCATAGCTGTATGGTGAACTGCATAGCTGTTTGGCTTCGCGTTCGTGGTCGTGCCTCATCTTCATGGTGGGTGTCAGTTTGTTTCGTGTATGGATTGGAGGATTGTGAGGAAGTTGTCCAGTTTTTCTTTCCCACAGCATGAACAAACGAGATGATACCTCCCGCCTACCAGCCATTTGGAAACCCGCCCTTATTGACAGGCGAATCCCTAACACAAAGAATGACACCAGAACCACACAGGATGCCACCACCACACATCCATGCAAAAAGCAAACCCAAACCCACACCGATGATGAGGCACGACCACAGACCAGGAGCCAGACCACAGCTGCATCATTGGCCACTTTGAACCTCTCCAGCACAACAAAGCCCCCACCCAAACAGAACACTCGCCCAGCCAATCAGAACACAGCCAACCCCCCAGCCAAACAGAGCACAGCCAAGCCCCTAACCAATCAGAACATAGCCAAGCTCCCAGCCAATCAGTTCAAACCGCCACTGGCAGTTAAAAGGAAGAAATAGCTACGACCACACATTGCTCCTAGAAGCAGAAGCCAAAAGCACCAGCCTGAAGATGACGAATGAGACTTCGTCGAAACGTCGCCAAGACACTTCAAATTCTACGTGGGAGAAAACCCGAAGAACCAAAGACCTACATATATATATGTAGCCAACTTCCCATCCAATAAGAGCACAGCCAAGCCCCTAATCAATCAGAACACACCTCCACCCAATCAGAACACAGCCGAGCTCCCAGCCAATCAGCCAAAGAACCAAAGACATATATATATGTATATCGAGTGTTTCTTTTTAAATTGCACCCTGTAAACCCAAATATGGGAGAAAGAAATCTTTCTTTCTTTTACCCGTTTCAGCTCAACCCAGAGCCATCCGCAGGGACCAGTATATATATATATGTTTTTAATTTAAATTGCTAACAAAGAATAAGGGAGAACTGGTATAGCTATTTCGAGTTTCTTAATTCTCTTCAGCCAGAACTTACCCTTATGAGATTCGAACCTGGGCTGTCTGCATGTTAGGCAGTTGTATTAACCTCTAGGCCACAGGCTCCCTCTCACTTTGCCAGCAGTATCCTTTTAACTGCCAGTGGGGGTTTGAACTGATTGGCTGGGAGCTCGGCTGTGTTCTGATTGGGTGGAAGTGTGTTCTGATTGGTTAGGGGCTTGGCTGTGCTCTGATTGGATGGGAGGGTGGCTGTGCTCTGATTGGATGGGGGAGTGTTCTGTTTGGGTGGGGGCTTTGTTGTGCTCAGGTTAGTCTGAGTTACAGGGGGATTAGAGATAGTGAGCTGCATAGCTGTTTGGCTATATATACACACGTGTGTGTGTGTGTGTGTGTATAAATTATTTTTTCACCATACACGATACACCAAAACAAACTAAAAAAAAACATAAACAAAAATCTTTTCTTTTAACAGAACCGTGCTATTCATTTTAACCATTCTTTTTTTTTTTAAATATTTTTTTATTGATTTTTAAAATGTATTTTAACAGAAAAGAAAAGCTAATCATATCAACTCTTAATATACAAATAAACAATCAACAACAAAACATAAATACAATTTCCAATACTTCTAATAATAATAACTCAAGTAAAAATAAACATCTCAAACAATTAACCATCATCCTTCTCTAACTCAATCCTATTCTTCCCCCTTCTTATCAACTTCCACTTAAATCAGCCTTCAATCCACCAAAGGCCACCCGAACAACCCATTAGTAACAATAATTAATTATTCTTCCACCAACCCCAAATACAATTGAAAAAACATCATATCTAAAATTATACGGCTTCCCAGAATGATTACAGGGTATAACAAAAGAAAGCCCCACTACATCAAACAAAATTATTATATGATCTTAACAAGAATTTTAAACTATATAATATATGCCTTCTCTAAATCAAATCCATCTCAAAACATAATAATAATAATAATAATTATATTCTTATTCAATTTAATTTGTCATAATATATCTTAATATATATCTTCATATAAACATCCTCTTCTAAACCTTACTTATAATATAAACAATCAACTCATCTTGTTAAGAATAATATTTATCATTAACATCTAAACCGTCAATCTAAGTCAAATCTACTAAATTTAATTTGTTGTAGTATATCTTAAAATATCATTTAAACATCCTATCTTACAACTTACTTATAACCTTAATCTTTAAATCAACCCATAATCTTAGATTAACCATAATTCTCTCATTTAATTATAAATTTCTTTTAATCAATCAACTTCTGGACTCTCTCACCTGAAAAATAAACCTCCATAATAAAAACAAACTATTTATAGCATTTCTAACTTACATTCCAATCTAATGTCAAACCTAGATCACCAAAACAAATACATCCTTCATCAAATTAATTATATCAACCTTTAGTCATCTTACTCATAATCTTAGTCCTTAATTCAATCCATAATTTTAAATTACCCATAATTCCTTACATACAATTTTAAATTTCATTACTTCAAGCGAATTCTAGGTTTTTTTTAACCAAATAAAACGCCATAACAAGGCCACCCTTCCAAATATTAAGTCTCTCTTCTGTATTTCTTCAGCCCCGTAAATAAATTGCTTCTTAAATTGAGTCTTCCTTTCTTGAATCAAATCCTCTTGCTTTCCATAGATAAACTGATCATCAAACAAGATCCATTTCGCTTTATAGTCTAATTGCTTCATAAAGTAAAACAATGTCTCTCTTTTGTCAATTAAGTCCTCTTCTTGCTGCCCAGCTAGACAGAATTCCCCTTCTTGAAACAAAACCTCTTGCTCTCCATAAACAAACTTTTCATCTAACAAAATCCAGTTATAGTCTTCATTCTCAAAACCCTCCTCTTCTCTTCCCTGTTGATCTTCTAATTTCTCTTGTGTTATGTAGTAATCAGCAGACAATTGTAAATCAGTTTCATTTGAGGAAAAGATTTCAGTTAATTGATCTAACTCTTCTCCATGTTCAGATTGTGAAATAAATTGTTCAGCAGTCGGTTGTACATCAACTTCATTTGGAGGGAAGAATTTAGCTAATTTAAAAAATACTTCTGTAAAAGCCTCTTTCAAAAATGCTTTAAACTCTTTAACCTCTTGCGCAAGAATCTTCTGTGTATCAGACCTTTTTTCATAAAATTCATCAGTACAATCCAACTTAGGTTTAGCATTTGGCTGTAAATTCCACTCCATTTTAAATTTTCAAATCACAGCCGTCTCTCTAGCTGCGCTTGAGAAAACAGGAAGAGAGAAAAAAGTAACAAATTCCACTTTCACTTTCCAGCACTTTCCCTATCAATGAAAACAGTGAAAGCTAAACGCCATTTTGAAACATTGTTGATTGTAGACGTTAGAAATGTATAACCAAAAAAAAAACAGTAAAAATACTTGCAAACCATTTAAAACTCCTGTAGTCATTCAGCCTGCTTACAGTCTCTCCAGTGTTGAATTTTAAAAAAGCAGAGGTGGTCGCGGCGTCTTTCTCTGCCCGAAGACAGAAGCGTCTCTGGATAGGAGCGTCCTCCGGAGCTATAGGGAGCTCACTCTTAATCCCTGAAAACTTATTTTCCAGGGATTTAAGAAGGCTCAACCTTGCTCCCGATGCTCTTCACCTCTCCTTTGCCCGGAGAGGGGATTTTTCACCGCGAAAAAACAGCTGATGTGCGCTGTTTTTCGCGGCTTTACAGATCCAGATGACGGAGTCTCACAAAGGAGACCCTGGCGGCGCCGGCGGAGCCACCGGAAGGATTTTAACCATTCTATTACATCTTATTTACATTTTATTTACATTCGATAATTATATCTTTTTCTTTCTCTGTTCTAGCCAATTATAACATTTATTCCAAATTTCATAAAATTCTGTCGCCTCCTTGTCGTTTTATTCTAACATAAGTTTGTTCATTTCTGAGCATTCCAAGATTTTGTACATAACCATGTCATTTGTGGGTGTATTTTCACTCTTCCAACATTGGGCATAAGCTATACGAGCTTTAGTCAATATATGTATAATGGTGTGTTGGAGTTGTTTTTCAATCTTTAAATTTATTATGCCCAAAAGAAATAATTCCAGTTTGAAGTCCATTTGTATCTCAGTTATTTCCTGTATCCAATCTCTTATTCATTCCCAATAATTTTTTGCTTTGGGGCACAGCCACCACATATGATAGAATGTTCCTTTTCTGATTCTACATTTCCAGCACTTCAGGTCTATATTTTTATGCATTTTGGCCAATCTCGCCAGTGTTAAATGCCATCTGTAAATCATTTTGTATTGGTTCTCTCTACATGCAGTTGATAGCATCAATTTGCAATTTACGTTCCATAATCTTTCCCATTCCTCTGTTTATATTTCGCCCCACATTTCGTGCCCATGCTAACATCGGCCCCTTCACTATTTCTTCCTCTAACTCTATTTCTAATAAATATTTATAAATTTTTGATAATAATTTTCCTTCCATACTTGTTAGAATTTTATCAAGTAAGTGTGGGGTCTGACTTATTCCATATTCTTGCCTGTCTCTATTATATCTAGATTGAATTTGTAAATACAGCCACCAATCTATGGGTATTCTTTGTTGCTCCAACTCTTCTCTTGACTTAAGATTTCCTCGGTTGTCCAGTAATTCTTTGTATCTAATCATCTTATTTTTCTCTAATGTATTGGGACGGATCACTGCCTCCATCGGCGAAAACCAATTTGGAATTTTTCCATAGTGTCTTTTTTTTATTTTTTCCCATATCCCAATTAATGCTCCTCTTATCTGATGTTGCTGGAAGTATGTATATATTTTCTTCTCTTTCCCACATAAGAATGCATGCCAGCCCGCCTATAGATCATGTCCTTCAATCGTTAATATCCTATCATTATCCAAGTTTATCCAATCTTTGATCCATAATAACCCTGCTGCATAATAATAAATTTCCCATTTAGGGAATCCAAGTCCACCTCTATTCTTACTGTCTTGCAACATTTTCATATTTATCCTAGCTTTTTTGCCTGCCCAAATAAATTTGTTTATTATTTTATCCAATTCTTTAAAAAAAGTTTTCTCTAATTTTATTGGAATTGTTTGAAATAAATACAATACTCTTGGTAGTATGTTCATTTTAGTCACTGCAATCCTACCTAATAGTGATAATTGGAAATTTCCCCTGGTCTCAAGATCTTGTTTCATTTATTTTGTATAATTGTCTTCTTTTATTGGGGAACACCTTGCGGTTATCCAAATTCCTAAATATTTAATTTTTTTCGCTCCTTGTAATTCCAAATTCTCTTCCAATTTCCTTTTTTGTTTGTCAGTTAAATTTTTTGCTAACATTTTAGTCTTTTCTCTGTTAATTTTTAAACCTGCCACTGTTCCATATTTTTCTATTTCACCCATAAGAATATTTCCTCTCTCTATAGGTTCCTCAATAAAGAAAACCAGTCATCAGCAAATGCCTGAAACTTATATTCCTCTGCTTTGGCCTGTACCCCTTTTATTTCTTTATTCGCTCTAATTTGAACTAATAATACTTCAAGAGTCAAAATAAAGAGTAGAGGTGAAATTGGGCATCCCTGTCTTACCCCTTTGTTTATTTCAAAACTTTTTTCTCTCCATTAATTATCACACTAGCCCTCTGTATTCTGTATATTGCCTTTATTATGTTACTGAATTTCTCACCAAATTTCATATCCTCAATCTGTTGGAACATAAATTGCCAATTGAGGCTATCAAATGCTTTCTGCGTGTCTAAGAAGATCAACGCTGTCTGTTTTCCTGGGTGTATTTCATAATTCTCTAGGACATTTAACACTGTTCTAATATTGTTTTTAATTTGACTTTGGGGCAAAAAACCATTTTGGTCTGGATGTATTATATCCTGTAAAATTAACTTTAATCTTTCTGCCATTATATTAGTAAAAATTTTGAAATCAGTATTTAGCAGCAAGATTGGCCTGTAGTTTTTAATTTGTTTGGGATCTGTGCCTTCTTTTGTGATAAGAGATATAATGGCTTCTATCCAGGAGTCTGGTAAATTTGATTTCTCCAACACATCATTATACACCTCTAATAATATCTTTCCAAAATCTTCGTAGAAGGTTTATATAGCTCCCCTGGAAGGCCATCCGGTCCCGGAGTCTTATTATTTTTTTGTTTTTGCACCGCCCTTTTTAATTCCATAGCTGTTATTTTCCCATTCAGTATGTCTCTTTGTCCTTCTTTTAATTCTGGCAGACCATTAACCTTTAAATATTGTTTAATCTTTTCCCCGTCTATTTCATCTTTTTTATATAATGACTCAAAGAAGGTTTGAATTATTTCTTTCTTTTTGTCCATCTTGTATTGTAGCTCTCCATTTCTATCATAAAGTTCCTGAATGATTTTTTCTCTTTCTTTTTTTTTAATTTATAAGAGAGCCATCTCCCAGGTTTATTTGCATTTTCAAAGAAATTTTGTTTTGCCAATTTCAATTCTTTAACTCTTTCTTCTTGCTCCATCACATTTAATTTATGTTTAGCTAGTGCTAATCCCACTTTAATCAATTCATCCTGAGGCTCTTCTTGTAATTTAGATTCAAATATTTTGATCTCTTCTTGTAGTATATTTTGCCTCAGTCTTTTCTCCCTATTTTTCCTATATAAGCTATTGCTAGTCCCCTTAAATACGCCTTCGCTGTGTCCCAGATAATTTATATTGATGTTTGTTGTTTTGTGTTTTCTTTAAAGAAATAATCCATTTCCTTTCTAGTCTGTACAATAAATTATTTTTCCTTCAAAATATGAAAATTCATTACCCATCTTTTTCTAGCTTTTTTACGCCCTTTCCAGACTATTTCCATTGGGTTATGATCTGCCCATACATTTGGTTTTATTTCTATAGTCTCTATATCCTGTCCCAATTCTTCATTTGTCCATACCATATCTATTCGAGACCATGATTTGTGTGGATTTGAAAAGAAAGTATATCCTTTTTCTTTTAGATTTCTCTTTCTCCATTGATCCGATAGGTTAAGTTCATGTGCTAGATCAAAGAAGGTCTTTGGTAATATTTTCCTTTTCTTTTTCTTTTTCTTATCACTAATATAATCTTTTTTTGCATCCACCACCACATTATAATCACCCACAATACAAATATTTAAATGACACAATTCTATCAATTTCTCATGTAACTTATGGTAAAAGTTGTATTGGTTCTCATTCGGTGCATATATTACTACCAACAGCCAACTCTTCTGTTCATTTTGTATTTCTATTATTAATACCCTTCCATCTGTATCTTGATATTTTGAGTTTGCATTTATTTCTTTTTTAATATAAACTGCTATTCCTCTTTGCTTTTGTTCAGCTAATGCTGTGAATAGTGATCCTAATTTGGGAAACTCTAAGTGCTTCCTATGTTGCTCTTTAATATGTACTTCTTGCAAGCAGACAATATATATGTGTTGTTTGGCTAATTTTGCTAATATTTGTTTTCTGTTTGCTGGTGCGTTTAATCCATTAATGTTAATAGATAATAACCTAATCTTCTTTTCTATTTTCTACTTGTGTGTTTTACTTGTGAGCTTGTCTTGTTCTTAGGCCTGTTCCTTTCTCCTTCCTCTGTCCGTTTTCTCCCTTACTTTCTCTCCCTCGTTCTCTTTCCCTAACTTCTTGTTGTTGGTCTTCCTGACTTTTGGATTCCAATTCTTCCTTACTGCTGTTCTCCTCCTTAGTTCCTTCCAATTGATCATAAAATTCCCAATTGATCATAAAATTCCCGGGCTTTCTCTAAGTTGTCTATTTTGATCTTCCTCTCTCTCCATGATATCAACATTCCTTCCGGGGTTAGCCATCTAAAGGGTATACTTTTTTTTATTAAATAGGAGCTGAGGAATCTATAGTCCCTTCTTTGATCTCTTATCCTTTTCGGTATCTGTTTGGCCACCTAATGAGAAGGAAGGACTCACTGGAAAAGAGCCTAATGCTGGGAAAGATTGAGGGCAATAGAAAAATGGGACAACAGAGAATGAGGTGGCTGGATGGAGTCACTGAAGCAGTAGGCGTGAGCTTAAATGGACTCCAGAAGATGGCAGAGGACAGGAAGACCTGGAGGAACATTGTCCATGGGGTCACGATGGGTCAGACATGACTTCACAACTAACAACAACAACACAGTAGTTTACACAAAATCATTTATTTGTGGGAGCATGCTGCATTTACTGGATCACTTTGATTTGGTTGACAAACTATGTTTTGAAAAATATGATTTATTACCTAGCTGAAGAGTGGAATTTGAATACTCTCATTCCTTTGTTTTTGTTTTCTTTTTCATGTTTTCTTCTGATTTTCACAATGACTTGTATACAGTGAGGGAGGAAGGAAGGAAGGAAGGAAGGAAGGAAGGAAGGAAGGAAGGAAGGAAGGAAGGAAGGAAGGAAGGAAGGAAGGAAGGAAGGAAGGAAAAGACTGAGTAATATGATAAGTCATGCAGGCTGGCATATAGAGATGGGTATAATATATTACAATGCAGGAGAATTCCCTGAGGGAACACTTTCAGCTGTACTGAAATTGATTTCATACAGAAATGTGATAGGGACACTAACACAGAAATACACTGTGAACACATTTAAAGGAAACAATTTATTGCTCAGAGAATTCTTATTTATGTTGAGCAATATAGATAAGAATGTACAAATTATAAAGCCCAAGAAATATTAATTCCAGCAAATTGCTTTTGATAAATGTTCTTATTATGTATTTTTTTCACAAAATGTAAAAAAAAAAATCCTTACAGATATACTGTATCAGGCACAAATGCAAATAAAATGCTTATTTCACAGATCGGTCAAATCTTCAGCAGTGTGATTTCTGGCTGCAAAATCTATCAAACCATTAAGAATTCTTCTGAATCCATTAATGTATTACTTTTTTCTTTTTATGTCCTCCTCTGAGATTAAGAATGCAAGCCAACCTAAGCCTATTAGATAGTGATCCATTATTCATATAGTGCAGTAAATATGTTTTGTATTCAGACTTATGTTTAAGTAGAAACATAGAACCATCATATTGAAAGGGAACATTTAGGTCACAGGCTCCAACTCCCTGTATGGTGCAGGAATCCAAATTATAGCATTCCAGACAAATGGTTTGCTAACTTCTTGAACATTTCCAATATAGTAAGAGGGTGGAGGCACTATTTTTCTGGATAAGTGGTTGCATTGTTTAATTGCTTTTTACATTTTCTTCTAACTTACAGTTGGACTTTGTCTTCCTTTATTCTTTGTTCTACATTCTGAAGTGAGAGAAAGTATGTTCTGAATTTCAGATATAAAATGCTTTTAAGTATCTAAAGACTGCTAGAATATTAATCTTTTCTCATTCATTCATCTTTTCTTAAGGTTAAATATTCCCAGGTCTTTCCATCTTTGTAGCTCTTAGTTTCTAAGTTCTCCATTATCTTTGTCACTCTTTCCTAATCTGTTCTATTTTCTAATACTTACTAGAGACAGATGATTAAAACTAGGTATACTGCAAACTGATAATAAACAGTTAATGAGTACTTTTATAGTAAACGTTTAGAATTAGACATATATCCATTTCATTGACATGTCACCCAGCTCAAACTAAATTAGCTTATTTACATCAGCTTGTCATGGAATACTTTACCAAATGCTTTATAGAATTAAGATTTATGAGATCACCTGTGAAGATGGTTACCAGCATCAAATTCCTGGGCATGCAGCTAACGAATAAGCTGGCTTGGTTGCTCAACAGCACCTGCATTTTCTCCATCGCATGAGAAAAGCACATCTTCCTTCCCCTGTCCTGACCACTTTCTACAGGGGGACGATCGAGAGCATCCTGTCATATGGCATCACAGTCTGGTTTGGAAGTATCACTGCTTCAGACAGGAAGGCGGTGCAGAGTGTGGTGAGAATGGCCGAAAAGATCATTGGCAGCTCCCTCCCTCCCATCCAGGACATAGCACAGAAGCGTTGCTTAAGCAGGGTCCGTAAGATTATCTGGGACACTACACACACTCTTCACAACCTGTTTTCCTTGTTACCTTCTGGGAGGAGGCTTCATGGTATCTGTAGCAGAACATCCAGATTCAGCCATAGTTTCATTCCATACAGCATTAACCTTGTGAACTCTTATTTGTTACGTATATGTAGGGGTATGGGTCTATACATATGTTGTATATAGTATGTTTAGGTGTGTGTCATGTATGTGTTTCACTTTGAGAGTGGGCAACTAAATTTCATTCTTCGATGTGTGCCTCTGTGCTCACAGTAAAAAAAATGACAATAAAGGTTATCTTATCTTATCTTATCTTATCTTATCTTATCTTATCTTATCTTATCTTATCTTATCTTATCTTATCTTATCTTATCTTATCTTATCTTATCTTATCTTATCTTATCTTATCTTATCTTATCTTATCTTATCTTATCTTATCTTATCTTATCTTATCTTATCTTATCTTATCTTATCTTATCTTATCTTATCTTATCTTATCTCATCTCATCTCATCTTATCTCAGCATTCAAACAATCTTTTAAGTAAGTTACTTTATTAAAAATGAAATAAGATCAATCTGACAAGATTCATTCTGGGTAATCTCATGCTGACATCTGGTCATTATTTGTAAATGCCCTAATTTTCAGGGTGTTTATAGATCAATCTCAGTACTGTAACAAAATGGCCACAGGGAACATTAAACTGATATTTCTTATGATGAAGATGTGAAGAAAACAAGGAAAAAGAAAACTTCCATCAAAAATTTAAAAATAAAAAATGCAGACCAGGGCTTTTTAAGAGTTAAATTCCGTAGTGAATTCAGATATAGATGTGAATCAGGTCTGGTCAGTTTCACTACTCAGAAAATTGCGGTTAACTTCCATACAGAAAAGGGAAAGCCAAAAAACAACAACAACCCCCCAGTAAAACAACAAAAGAAAGCTAACATTAAAATCCAGCAGGGGGTTAGAGTAAACCAGTTTTCAGCCAGTCGGTTAACTTTCAAAAATAAGAATCAAATTAAAGGGGAAAAACCCTTTGAAATATGCAAACCAAAGAGTGCTTTTAAAAAAATCCCAAATAGCTGAGAGGAAAGATGGAGACCAGGACTCTTGACCGCCCCCTACCAGGAATTGCAATCTCTTCCCAGAAGTGTCCACAGTCATCCGAGAGTCATCTTGGATCAATCCTAACTGTTCCCATTCAAACTATGGAGTCAGCTGCCAAGGAACCCACTTTGACAGCAAAATCAGCTTTTTGTTGGCAGCAGAAGCAAATCTCCTCCACCACTCAGCACGCCATCTTGGAGGGAAATTCATCCCAGGGCCCTTTTTGAAGAATTGATGAAGTCAATCTTTTGTCAGGACTTTTTTTCTCATAGAACGCCCAGAACAGAGTTCCGGCACATTTTTTGGATGGAACTTTGTAGGATAGGCAAGGCGGGTTGTATGATATGTGTGAGTTCTGGCACCTTTTTTTTTTTAAGAAAAAAAGCACTGGTTGTTGTTATCTATCAACATTTGGCCTTTTCAATGATCAGCCATTATACTGCTTCTTTCCTCTTCCTTTTATTTTGAAAATAACTGAAGAAGCCCCTTTGTTTTTCTTTCCATGGTTTGCAACCTTAGATCATCCTGAAGTTTTACTGTGCAATCCCAAATCTGAAATTCTGGCTTATCTGTCTGATCTTTTCCTTTGAACTTTGTTACCATTCTATTTCCTTTGTATCTGAGTGGAACGAGACAAGCTGAATCTAAATTATCATTATCATTAGATTTACAGCTGGCTTTTATTTTAAATCCCAGTGAGAAGCAAAAAAATTTTTCTCCAGAACCTTCTGTCAATTTCTTTCTGTCCCAGAGATAACTATATAGAGAGAGACTACTGAAAGAGCAGGTCCAGGAACTATGAGTCTGTCTAGACACATGATTTTGGGATGCTAGGCCAGTAGAGGCTGTGCTATAGAGGTAAGCAGGGGACAGATATGGCTACTGTTCA
Source organism: Bothrops alternatus (assembly GCA_034064705.1). NCBI lineage: Eukaryota > Metazoa > Chordata > Lepidosauria > Squamata > Viperidae > Bothrops > Bothrops alternatus. The sequence goes on along the minus strand of JARGCV010000397.1, from coordinate 2,068,319 downwards.
TGAAATCTGGGCAACAGTTATTCACATCTGCAGCATCTCTCAAATCAGCTATTGCAATGTTCTCAAATTAGGATTGCTTTGAAAACTACTTAGAAACCAGAGCTGATGAATGGCATATATAATGCTAGTTGCTGTACCAGTTTCCCACTTTGAAATAGATTTCAGAGTATAATTCAGTGTTGATTTTAATCTATAAAACCCTTCATGGCTTGGAATCTGGGTATTTGTAACAACATCTCTCAGATAGAACTGTCTTGATGAGGAAATATATTGTAACTTCTATGGTGCAAATTGACATGGTATATATAGCATAGTGTTTCCGGTATCTGCTCCATCCTTGGGGAACATCTTCACCAGATAAATATAGATAACTCTTCTTTATGGGGTTTAGAAAGGCAGTCAAAATAGAATTTTCCTTCTGAGCTTTTAATGAGTAATTTTGTTGGTTTCATGAACAATTTTGAATGTAGAAGATTTTTGTTTCTTTTCTGCTGTTACTGGGATAAGATTCTTCTCCTTTCTTCATGGTTATGCTATTAAATATCTCTCAAAATAAAATAAAGAATAGAATTCAAAGTAGTCAACACCTTGTCATTATTACACACTCGCATAATCTCTTGTCCTCCAGTGTTCCATAAAGAATATTGCATGCCTAAAGATAATTTCACAAAAGCCCATTTACCATCATGAGGAAATAAATTAAGACACTACTCAACTAACAACTTCAGGGAACTGAAAGTCAAACTTCAGACTAATTTAAAATAAAACAAAGCTGATGTTTCATTTCTCTTTTAAAAGGCTGTGGTGACAATGATGCTATAGTTGTCAAAACATATGCTTGGATCACTTTTTTGTTTTAACTTAATTGCATTTAATTTCTGATAAGGAACAGAATTAACCTGAAGGATGCAAGGACTGCAGATGTATTTAATAAAAATGAGGACAATAAATTGCAGTGCTCTTATTAGAATTATGTACTAAGTAACAAATAGATATTAAAACACTTTACTTATTCAATTTTCAAAGTAATGATAAATCCCAGAGGAGCAATTGCTGGCCCGGATGAGCTGCTGCAGCAAACACAATGCAAGGTCTGCTGCTTTCTCAAACATGATCGGAAGAAACCAATGTTCATTTAAGTCAGAACTAAACCTTACATTCCATAGGACTTATTTTAAAATGAGCATTGCAGTCTGAAATTTTCACCTACACCAGTGTTTCTCAACCTTGACAATTTTAAGGCATGTGGACTTCAACTCCCAGAATTCCACAGCCAGCAATGCTGGCTGTGGAATTCTGGGAGTTGAAGTCCACATGCCTTAAAATTGTCAAGGTTGAGAAACACTGACCTACACTGAGACATAATAGCATACTATGGTAGTATGGCATAAGCTTTCTTGGAAAGAGGAAAGAGATGAGGCGACTGGGAAAATGAGTTACCATTAGGAGAATACGGTCATATAACTGTGTACTATCATTGTATAGTGAAAGGGAAATTCAGGCAAAATAAATATGTGTTTCATAAAGTAAAACCAAAAGACCAAGCAAAGCAAGATGTAACACTATTGTGTAACTCTTAACTGTATTTGAATGTTATTAATAGATTATGATGATTCTGCCCTTGTCTATTCTTGCCAAGCTATTAGACTATTGTGCTTTACATCAGTGCTCCCCAACCTTTCCAGCTTTGCAGGTTAGCAGCAATGGTGGCAGTAAGGGGGGGTTGCATGCACACATGCCGCTTGTGCAAATGGATCTTTACGCGATCACACACTCTCCTGCAACTTGTGCGGCCCGGTTCTCAATAGACCATGGACCAGTAGGGTTGGGGACCCCAGTTTTACATTATTTGTATCTTGAAACTTTCCTGCCTCATACATCCTATACATGTAGATATATCAGTAATGGCTCATCTATTACTGATGATTAAAAACTTACAGCAAGCAGAATTTGTTCCTATTCCTGATATTAAATGAAACTTTCCAAAGAACCCGAAATATTCATGTTGGCACTCAAATCTATTAAATTTACTTTAAGGCATCTACATTGTATCTGAAATGTGATATCAAAGGAATTTGCAGACTAAAGTAGGACAAATTGAGTTAACAGAAACAAAAACTTGTAAGGATTCATATCTGCAAAATATCAGGAAAAACTTTATGGATCCCTCTGTGCTGGATTGTTGTCAACGTCACTACAACATCACAGCAATAAGAGTGTACAGGTTTTCTGGTAAAAGGAGCCAACTATGAGCAAATACTCTCTTCTGTTATTAGCATGGAATATTTCCTCACAGATTTAGAACAGTTTTTGATCTTTAGTACCAATCTATACAAAATGTCTACACTTTCTTCAGGTTTTTAAAATACACTGTGCTGTAAATGATTATTTAAAATTGCATCATATGCCTGGTATCTCCATAGTACCTATTGACTAGCTACTGCACTACATGAAACAGCATCAAGAAAATTTATGCACTTCCTGTAAGATGAAGTGTTACTATGGCAGCCAACAGTTGAGTTTACAGGAGTTCCTTTCTGGTATTCATGAATCCAGTTTGTATTCATAGCATGCAATAATGAGTGAAAAATATTATTGTATTGTGTATACCTAAATCACTTCTGCTTCTACAGTGTATAGCAAGCAAGAATTGTTTTCCAACACAGGGATAATTTCCCTACCCATTACAATTTGCTTTGTTTAAGACATGATGAAACATTTTCACATGAAAGAGACTAATGTGAATTACTAACATTGCTGAGATTTATTAAGAAAATCTTTCATATCAGGCTATTTTTTCTCTTTTATATGGATCCAGGGAACTGCTTGGATTGTAATGTGTGAGTCTGCTGCAGCACTTTTAAAACCTCCTTCTGCAAGGATGTTCCTTGTATAAGTAGAAACACGAGGTGGGAATCATACTTCAGACTGTACCATTTTGCACCATAAGTAGAGGCAGGGTCACATTTAAAAATACTGTCATAAATAACATTTCCAAAACATAGAAAGTGTATAGCAAAAAAGTGGATCATCCAGGGACAGACAGAGACACACACACAGAGAGAGATACTTTCTACTTGCAGGCAATCTCTTTTATGAAGAAGTCACTGGGTAGAGATGAGCTGCTATAAAAATGAATAAATAAACAAAATACTATTCTCCATCTGCAGTCAGAAACTCTACAGCCCTCTTGTAACTTAACAAGTGAGCTCCATTTTCACAGTAGTTGTCAGGATGGCTCACGTATCAAAGGAACCCCAGGGGAAAAGGAAGTCTGAAAGGCATAATTTCAGTGAAATTAGGTTTTATCTGTGTATTGCTACAGTTCATTTTAATAAGCATTGTAGGAAGCATATCTTTAAAATTCTGCACAAACCAAACTAATCTATCAGTTAGGATATTTTGTAATGTGTGCAATTATGGAATGGTTTTCATAAAGCCATTGGAAAAGTTTATCCTTTATTTCCAAGAAAACATAATTTCACTAGCTGTGTAACAAAATGATTTCTTCTCCCAATTGAGAGGCTTATCTTCCATAGAAGGAAATAATTTGACTTTCCAAACATCTGTGTCTGAATATATTATCTTAATCTTTGATTATATTCCAGATGGATTACATTGGCCTGTATCAAATTGAGAACATCTTGGTGAGAAGGTGGTAAAAATCAAGATGGTGGTCATAATGCACAATCAAAGCCTCAATCTTTTTATATTGCACATTTAAAGAGAAGGGATTGATTACAGAGTTGGGATTCCTCTCTTGACTTTATCTTACAAATGCCTCTGTGACCAATAATGGTATTGTGCTAATAGAAACAATTTCTGCTTATACAACCAAAGCATTTTATTTTCAATAACACTTCATGTCTACTACAGTCATCTGGACTAGTATCCTGAAACTGTTTCAGAAAGTTCTATAATCTCAGAAATGTGTTCTTTAGGAATGATCAGAGAGATTGCAGTAGATAAGACTCTTTGCACAAATGGAAGTCAATTCAACTAATACTAGAGTGGTTAACATGATGTTCATGAGCATTAATGCAACCACACCAAATTTTCTTTGGCTTTATTTTTATTTTCAGTAAAATTTCTGATTGCTGTTATGTTAATGATTGACATGATATCTATTCTTGGAGTACAAAGTGACATATACATATACATCATATACATATACATAAGATCTTTTCTCCATAGGAACCTGGAATGTAAGATCCATGAATCAAGGCAAGCTAGACGTGGTCAAACAAGAGATGACAAGACTGAACATCGACAAGACCAAAGTAGAGACAACAAATAGATTTAAGGAATTAGATCTGATAGATAGAGTGCTTGAAGAACTATGGACGGAGGTTCGCAACATTGTACAAGAGGTAGCAACAAAAACCATCCCAAAGAAAAAGAAATGCAAGAAAGCAAAATGGCTGTCTGAGGAAGCTTTGCAAATAGCTGAGGAAAGAAGGGAAGTGAAAGGCAAGGGAGAAAGAGAAAAATACACCCAGTACACCCAATTGAATGCAGAATTCCAGAGAATAGCTAGAATATATAAAAATGCCTTCTTAAATGAACAGTGCAAAGAAATAGAAGAAAACAATAAAGTAGGGAGGACCAGAGATCTTTTCAAGAAAATTGGAGATATGAAGGGAACATTTCATGCAAAGATGGGCATGATAAAGGACATAACACAGGCAGAAGAGATTAAGAAGAGGTTGCAAAACTACACAGAAGAACTATACAAGAACAAGCTTAACATCCCCGATAACCACAGTGGGGTAGTCACTGACCTCGAGCCAGATATCCTAGAATGTGAAGTGAAATGGGCCTTAGGAAATCTGAGCAACAACAAAGCTAGTGGAGGTGACAGTATTCCAGCTGAGCTATTCAAAATCTTAAAAGATGATGCAGTAAAAGTGCTACACTCAATTTGCCAGCAAATTTGGAAAACTCAACAGTGGCCACAGGATTGGAAAAGGTCAGTTTACATTCCAAATCCAAAGAAAGGCAATGCCAAAGAATGTTCAAACTATCGCATCATTGCACTCATTTCATATGCTAGTAAAGTTATGCTTAAAATCCTACAAGTTAGATTCCAGCAGTATGTGGATCGAGAACTACCAGAAGTACAGGCAGGATTTCGAAGAGGCAGAGGAACTAGAGATCAAATTGCCAACATACGCTGGATCATGGAGAAAGTTAGGGAGTTCCAGAAAAACATCTACTTCTGCTTCATTGACTATGCTAAAGCCTTTGATTGTGTGGATCACAACAAATTGTGGCAAATTCTTAAAGAGATGGGACTACCAGACCATCTTATTTGTCTCTTGAGAAACCTATATGCGGGTCAAGAAGCAACAGTGAGAACTGGACACGGAACCACTGATTGGTTCAAAATTGGGAAAGGAGTCCGGCAAGGCTGTATACTGTCACCCTGCCTATTTAACTTATATGCAGAGCACATCATGAGAAAGGCAGGGCTAGATGAATCAAAAGTTGGAATGAAGATTGCCGGGAGAAATATCAACAAGCTAAGATATGCAGATGATACCACTCTAATGGCAGAAAGTGAAGAGGAACTAAAGGGCCTCTTGATGCGGGTAAAGAAGGAGAGTGCAAAAGTTGGCTTGAAACGCAACATTAAGAAAACCAAAATCATGGTATCCAGTCCTCTCAATTCCTGGCAAATAGATGGGGAAAAAAATGGAAGTAGTGACAGATTTTATTTTCCTGGGCTCCAAGATCACTGCAGATGGGGACTGCAGCCAAGAAATTAAAAGTCACTTGTTCCTGGGGAGGAAAGCTAAGGCAAATCTAGGCAGCATACTAAAAAGCAGAGACATCACCCTGCCAACAAAAGTGCATATAGTCAAGGCCATGGTTTTCCCAGTTGCAATGTATGGCTGTGAAAGTTGGACCATAAGAAAGGCTGAGCGCCAAAGAATTGAGGCCTTTGAATTATGTTGCTGGATAAGACTCTTGCGAGTTCCTTGGACTGCAAGGTGTTCAAACCAGTCAGTCCTAGAAGAGATCAGCCCCGACTGCTCTTTAGAAGGCCAGATCCTGAAGTTGAAACTCAAATACTTTGGCCACCTAATGAGAAGGAAGGACTCACAGGAGAAGGGCCTAATGCTGGGAAAAATTGAGGGCAATAGAAGAAGGGGACGACAGAGAATGAAGTGGCTGGATGGAGTCACTGAAGCAGTAGGCGTGAGCTTAAATGGACTCCAGAAGATGGTAGAGGACAGGAAGACCTGGAGGAATGTTGTCCATGGGGTTGTGATGTATCGGACACAACTTCACAACTAACAACAACAACATACATATACATATAAATGAGAACGGGAAGGAGAAAGAGAAAAGTTGTTTCTCTTGGGCAATGAGTAGTAACTTGAGAAGTATGTAGTAACTTTCTGATTTTGTATAATTTATTTTCAAATCCACAAAACTATAACACTAATGAAGAAACCAGCAGTTGCCTCTGAGCAAACTAATTTCCATAGGTAGAAGACCCATTACTGACCCATTAAAATAATGGATTTTATCTAGTCACCCACTTGAACTACATTCTATGAATTCTGGGAGCCATTTAAGAGAGTTGGAAAGTCAATTGTTTTGACTCTTTTGTCTTCCATGCAGCAGTGATAATAAAGTGAAAAGAGACCACATGCAGCACCTGACATTTTCAATTTATAATGTCTGTGGAATTTTGTGTGAGAAGAACTTTCTTAAGCCAGAATAAATTGCATAATAAAAGGAAGCACTGAATTCAGAAGAAAATGTAGTATTGTGTCTTGAAACTTTTTTTTTTTTAGCTAAAGGGTGTTCAGGGAACTATGATCTCCAAAAAAATGGCATCACTTTTCTAACAAAAAAATATTTGAAAAGTAAAAATGCTTCTTAATAATGAAGCTTAGACCTGAATAGAACCACCAAAAATTCAGTGCATAAAAACTAGAAGTTGATTATATGAACTGATTTGCAGAGTTCATTATAATAATATGTTTGTGTTTTTTAAAAAAAAAGTTGTATCTATTTGTAATGAAATCCAAAAAGTAGCTATTTCTTATGCGTCTTAAAAACTAGCAATTGCTTTATGACATAAATTTCTCTTTCTCCTAAAATGTGGGAAGCGTTCCTCTGAATTAGAAGTGTACCTATATTCAGAGCTATGAAGCAAGGATAAACATTTTTCTGCTGTAAAATCATGTCAGCTGATTTTTAATTAAGAAATTAAAAAACAATTAACTTGATTAGGGCTAGTGACGCAAAAATCTTTCCGCTATGATATACAACATTGTATTTTTGTTTAATCTTAAGAATTTCTGCATTTTAGATGGATTGGATTATTAAACATAATGTGATTATATTTTAAATAAGCATAGCCATTTTTTAATGCAAACTGGTATTCAAACTGGTGGCAGCTGCAGCTAATGGGGGGGGGGAGAGGAGATGGTTTTGCGTGCATGTGTGTGTGCACCACTTTCACAAATACAGCTTCACATGCAGGTGTGCCTGTGTGCTCACTCACCATTTCCATGACCTGGTTCAGAATGAGCTACAGCCTAACATTGGGCTGTGGATTGGTGATTGGGAACCCCTGCTATAAGGAAAAATGTTGTGAATCTGCAATACATTATACTATAGTATTGTGATTGTATAAGGGAACAAATAGTGGCAAATCATGAATAGAAAGAGATATTTGTGGTTTATTTATTTATTTGTTTGTTTATATTTTGCCTTTTTTTATAAAAAAAACTCAGGGCGGCACATATATTCAACATACATAACTTCTTCTATTTTCCCCATAAGAACAACAAAATGTGAACTATAAGTAAGTAAGTAAGTAAGAAAAACAAACAAACAAACAAACAAACAAACAAACAAACAAGCCCTTGTAAAAGAGGGATTAGCCCAAGATCAGCCAGTTGGCTTTGATGGCTAAAGTGGGATTAGAATTCACAGTTTTCCAGTTTGTTGCCTGGTGCCTTAATCACTAGACCAAACTGGGTGTGCTGTAAAATGTTAAGGAAAAATAATAAAATACTTTATGTGGAATATTCATATAGACCAGAGAGGGAAGAAAGTCAGTTAAGGAACAGTTGCTAATATTTTGATGAAAAAAATTCTTGCACATTTTGCAGCAAGTAGATCTTTTGAAAATAGAATAGTTTGTTCATTATTTATTTATTATTTGGATTCGACTAACAACTCACTGCAAGTTATCACTAAATTGTTTCTATAGACAAGGAGTTTTCAAACTTTTTCAGATTCTGTTAATTAAAAAAAAAGATCAAGAGGAAAAACTCCAATAATAAAAAAATATCTGTGTTCAAATTGAGGTGGAAGGATTTTTGCCCTTCAGCCTTTTATGAATTAAGGTTCTATGAAACCTAGTTTGAAAAACCCTGCAGCTCAGTTCTGAACCCTGGAAATGTGGCACATATTGTAAATGATTAAATAAGCCTTTTCTACACAGAGGACAAAGGTGTTAAAAGACTTGGAGAAATACAAAATAAATTGTTTAACAAAAAGAAAACTCAGAATTTCAATTGGTACTTTATATACTTTATATATTCCGTAGCTCACGTCTGAGGACAGTAAAACTAAGGGCAATAGAAGGGAATGACATGGAATGGCCTGGAAAAGAACATGGCAGCCTGGCTACAACTTTGAATGGAAGCACCCTGCATCATTTTGTTATCAGTCCTTTTGGAGTATTTCTACATAACAATGGAGGAAACAAAATGAATCATTCAATGCTGTCTCATCCACTGACCAGTCAGATTCCGCAAAAACATTCAGTCGGTACCTTATCCAAGCTACTGTAGATCGTGGCACAACAAAATTCCTTCAGATCAATGTATGAAGCAAATGAGGAAAACACACAGACATACACACACACACACACACACACACACACACACACCCCATGTTCTCAGTCTGATTATTTGCAAAAGAAAAAAAGTGGGCACCGGAGAGAAGAATAGGTTGAACCTGCCAGCGTCACTCTTCACATAGTAAAAGTCCCACTGAGACTCCTGAACTCTTGAGCATGTTAAATAGCCCCTTATTTCGAATACATTTATTCTGTATTTCAAAATTTTAGGAAATAGCTCTTGATATAGACTTGAAATTTCATTTATTGCAGCTTTGTGTCTTTTAGAGTACAGTTCAATCTCACAGTTTGCACTCCATTGCTGGGTCTTAATTATCTAGTATAAGACTGTATATCCCAAAATCCCCGAAAAAGAAACAACAAAAAAGAGTCAGGCAAAAAAATAATTCAGTCTGTGCTTTGTCATCTTCTCTTTGTAACGCTATCAAGAATTCCTTGTAATTAAGATGCCAGCCAGATAAAAGCAGACAAATTCTGCATTTCTGATCATAAGCCAATAAATAAACTTGAGGCACAATGAAAAGCAGACTAACTGTATGCATTTCCATCTTCAAGACTACAGATGGCTGGCCATGTGCAGATTACTAATTTGATTTAATAGGAGAAGAAAAAGGGGGAAAGGATTTGTTAGATTTGCTTTATGGCTACTGTGTTTCTTTTCACTTGTTCTGCTTTAGGGTTTATACTATAAACTGGGAGACCAGGAATTTTGCATTTGCAATGTGCAATGCTTTAGATGAGATTGTAGAACAACACTTAAATAATATGCAGGGCGTGACATTAGCAGCTATTTGCAACTCTTTAAGGTAACTACATCTTTTTCTGGGACCACATAGGACCTGCACTTAAATAGCTCCATAAACCCAACCTTACGACCACAATTGGGTTCAGAATTTCCATTCTTAAGCAAGGCAGTTGTTAAGTGAATTGTGCTTAACTTTGTCATCTTTTTGTGATCTGCAGCTATTGAGTGATTCATAAAGTTATAAAGCAAATTCAGTTCCCTACCTTGCTTGATTTTGCTTATTGGAAGTTGTCTGGGAAGGTTGCAAATGACAATCACACAACCCCAGATGCCAGGTGCCCAAATTTTTATCAAGTGACCACCGGGATGCTGCAATGGCTGTAAGTGCAAGGATCACTTTTAAGTTATTTTTTTCAGCACTGTTGTAACATGAAATGGTTACTAAATGAATAGTTATAAGTCAAGTACTACCTGCATTGTTAGTAAATCCATAAAGGGCACCAAAAATATTCAATATTCAAAAATGTATTGATTTTGATATTCTGGCATGAATGGATTGATCTGTTTACTTCCATTTTTCATTTTCTACTTCAGTACATTTTTATATTAAATCATTTTTTTAAAAGTTTACTTGAAAAAATGGTATTCAAATATGCATTTAAATACATTTATTTCTACATCTTTCACTATGTGTTTCATTATTGTTAATCTAAAAATAAGCACTTTCATTTCATATACAATAGTTTATTTGAGGGTTTTAAGGAATAACTACGATGAAAATTTTAGAAATAAATAAATAAATGCATTCTTTTCAGCATATTAGTCGGGAGAGGTACAAATAAAACTTTCCAAATACAAATCTTCAGACTACGGAATCTCTCTCCCATGAAGATTCTGAAAAGTTTTCAGGATTATACAGGTAGTCCTCAAGTTACAAATGTAATGGAGCCTGCCCATTCCATTGGTAACTTGAAAACTCATGGAAGTGAATCTCATAACTCATTAAGACGCATGTGGCTGATTAAGTGAACATGACATATCTCAGGTTGGGAAGGCCATGGAGGGCCTAATGATGGAAAGGCCATCAAGGCCTCCCCAACCCACTAAGATACCTCATGCTTCACCCTCCCTTCCTGCTGCCCCGGACTCTCCTTGAAAAGATCTGCCTCTTCTCTGCTGCGGTTCCTGCTGAGGAACTGGGGACACTTCTGTGTGCCTTCAGAGGCCAGATTCGGGCGTCTGATGCCTTTTCCAGGCCACTGCCACCTGGATCTGAAGCTCAGGGGTGCTTCTGCATGCTTCCGGAACCTGGATCCAAGTGCCGGAGGCCTTTTCCAGGCCACTGCCACCTAGATCTGAGGCCGGGAGATGCTTCTGTGTGCCCCTGGTGGCCAGATTTGGGCATCTGAGGCCTTTTCCAGGCTGCTGCAACATGGATCTGAGGCTGGGGGATGCTTCTGTGTGCTTAGGAGGCTGGATCCAGGTGCCAGAGCCTTTTCCAGGCTGCTGCTATCCGTATCTGAGGCCGGGGAATGCTTCCACATGCCTTCAGAGGCTGTATTCGGGCACCTGAGGCCTTTTCTTGGTTGCTGCCATCTGGATCTGAGGCTGGGGGATGATTTCGCGTGCTTCTGGAGGCTGAATCCAGGCACCAGAGGCACTGTTTCTGGGCAGAAGTGGCCTGGAAAATGCCTCTGACCCCCGGATCAGGCCTCCAGAGGGCTGCAGGAGTATCCTCCGGCCTCAGATACAGACAGCAGCAACCTGGAAAAGGCCTCTGGTGCCTGGATTGGGCCTCTGGAGGGCCGCAGAAGTGTCCCCCAGCCTTAGATCTGGGTGGCAGCGGCCTGGAAAAGAGTCCCCCGGCTTCGGTTTCGTTCTCTGTGGCAGACAACAGAAACCTAAAGTACCATGAGATCACGCAAGATCTTGAATTACTTTAGGCCTCCATTCTCTGTGAAAGCAAGATCTTGAATTACTTTAGGCCTCCATTTTCTGTGAAAGCACTAAAGGCCTGGAGCAGCCAAGAAAGTGAAAGATCTTGATCTTCGCAGGGTGAGTATTGAAGGCCTAGTGTCCAGGGAGACCCAGGGTGGGGGTGGGGAGGGAGGAAATAACCACTGCGGTCACTTGTAAGGGTGAACGACTGCCATGGTGCATCAACATTTGTAATTTTGGGACTTGCTTGTAAGCACTAGGGGGCGCTTATCATGTAACTTCGAATGTTCACTAAAGGAATGCTCGTAACTTGGAGTTAACTGTAGTAATAAATGAGAGATCCATGCTCCCCGCTGCCACTGACAGAAGCAGCATGGTAACATACCATGACATAAGACCCACTTCTTTTATATACATGTCATGCTTGGAGTTTGTGGTACAATAAATTGCCATTATCACAATTCTTATCAAGCAACTGGTAATTATGGATGCTCATGCCTAATTCCAGACTTGGTTCTGTTCCATTTTACACTTCTTGGATGAGAAGTGAAACATCTTCAAAGAAAAAACAAACAAGAAAGTCCAGTTGCCTTTTGGAAAAAGCACCTTTGGGACAACCATGACCTGGATAATTGAGAATCTCAGTAACCATCACCACTGTTTAGCAAAAATTACACTTGGATACATACTTTGCAAACTTGTGGCACATTGACATATAATATGTCTTGGCTGTTTCTTTTTCAATCCTTATCTGCCCTGGCCTTTTCCATTTGGTTCCAAAATTTGGAATAATTTCTGACTACATTGCTCATAATTTCCCTTCTTTCTCTTTCGCTTGTAGTTCCATACTCTAAAGTCAACAACTCATTACCAGTTGCTCATCTAAACTGAAGCCGATGAAAAAATATTATTTGATCATAAATATGGCTTGAATATATAGTAACAATATATGTTCTGTACTAAAATACAATGATATCTTTCTACCTACCATTCCACAAAAATAATAATTTTCCTTTGTAATACAATGCTGTCATTACCAGCACAGAGGGGTGTCTTTGACTAAATATCTTAGAGAACTATTATTATAGTATATTTTTCATTTCTTTGCTCATGCTATATTTTAATACATAAAAATTACTTTTTAAACAATGTCTTCCTTAGTACTGAAGGAAGAAAATGAGATAATTTAAGCAGCATTTGTGTCTATATGCTTGATAGTATTCAGCTGCAGAGATTTTGGAATACAAATGATGTGAGGGAGGAAAGTATATATTTGGATCTCCCCTATGAAATGGAAGTATTTTTTCAACTTTTTAGCAAATTAGCATCCTTTAAAACTCCCCAAATTGCTTTCTATAAAACAAAATGTTAAATCTTTAATGCTGTTTCTTAATCGTGTAATAATTTAATGTGTTAACGTCATTAGGTCCTATGGAGTCCTGACATTATTATGTCCTAGAATCATAAATTGTGGTGTATTATCTTCTGTGGAGAATATTCTTCTATTTGAAAGTACATTTCAGTTACTATCCTGAGGCTCAAGAGCTACTTATGGCATTGAATTCTTCATTGTAGGCCTCTTCCTATATCTTCTTTCAACCTGAGTTGAGATTGGTGTGTAATTTCTTATTCTTTTGAGGTAGGATACATCAAAATTACAATGTAAGTGTAGCAACTAAGTGTGTTGTATTGGCTGAAATTCTCAGCTGGGTTCAGTTCAGTTCCAACTTAATCCTGGAAGCCAATGCCAATTGCAATTTCTTGGCTCAGCCCTCCTCCTAAAGTCATGGAAGAGAGGGGAATTGAAGGACAGAATGTTCTGTAGGGCATCTTGAGCTTCTGGAAAAAAATAGGATATATGTTTATCATATCTATCATACAATACGACAACATCAAGAGTTAATCAAGTTTTTAAAGTTCAATTGTTTAAAATCATTGCAGAAATACATGAACAAATAGAAAATAGTAAAACAACAAAAACCAAGAAAAGTAAAGCCAGACTGATTTTTTTAACTACGTCTCATTCAATTTGAATGAATACAAATTCCTTCAAAGAAAAGAATTTTGGTAAAAAATCTTGTGGGTAAACAGCATAATGTGTTGTTCTTATGCTTGTGAGATCTCAAGGGGTATGTATTTGTAAATGTTCTGTCTTCATTGTACAATCTTAGTAGTAAACAGTAATCCTTTGATATTCCAGGCTTTATTTAAACCTAATGGATTGATACTGTGAAGGATTTTTTCAATGAAAAACACCATGAAATTTATCATTAGTAATGACGTTACCATAGCTAGAATAGCCCTTAAGAAATTTTGGTACATTTCACCTTCTTTTGAGAAAACTCAAAGAAATCTATCCCCATCCCATTCCAATATTTTTAGATGCACATATGTTGGGGAATTTCAAAGTTATTTTTGTTCCAAGACAAACTTTATTGATTATGAACTTGAATTTTTGCTGAAGTTGCAGCAAAGTTGGATGTAAAAACTATCTATTACAAACTATTGATGGCCTTCATTTTCTCCTGCTTGCTCATGACAGCTAACAGGCTCAAGCTCAACCCCGACAAGACGGAGTGGCTATGGGTTCTGCCTCCCAAGGATAATTCAATCTATCCGTCCATCAGCCTGGGGGGGGAGCTTTTGACCCCCTCAGAGAAGGTCCGCAACTTGGGCATCCTCCTCGATCCACAGCTAAATTTGGAACATCATTTTTCGGCTGTGGCGAGGAGGACATTTGCCCAGGTTCGCCTGGTGCACCAGTTGCGGCCCTATTTGGACCGGGAGTCTCTTCTCACAGTCACTCATGCCCTTATCACCTCGAGGCTCGACTACTGCAATGCTCTCTACATGGGGCTACCTTTGAAAAATGTTTGGAGACTTCAGGTAATGCAGAATGCAGCCGCACGAGCAGTGTTGGGCTTGCCCAGAAATGCCCACATTTCGGCATCACTCCGCGAGCTGCATTGGCTGCCAATTGGTCTCCGAACCCAATTCAAAGTGTTGGTTATCACCTATAAAGCCCTACATGGCATCGGACCAGGTTACTTACGGGACCGTCTGCTGCCCCATGAATCCCAGCGGCCAGTTAGGGCCCACAGAGTCGGCCTTCTCCAGGTCCCGTCAGCCAGACAGTGTCGCCTGGCAGGGCCTAGGGGAAGAGCCTTCTCTGTTGCGGCCCCAGCCCTCTGGAACCAACTTCCCACGGAGATCCGTGTCGCCCCCACCCTCTCCGCCTTTCGTAAATTACTCAAAACACACCTCTGCCGGCAGGCCTGGGGCGGTTGACATCTTGCCCCAAGCCAGTGTATGTCTGTGTGTATGCTGAATGATTGGGTTTTTTTAAAAAAAAAATTAAGAGGTTTTATATTTATATGTATTTTTATGTTGATTTCTACTGTGTTGTGAGCCGCCCTGAGTTCTCCGGAATAGGGCGGCATAGAAATCGAATAAATAAATAATAAATAAATAAATAAATAAATAACATTGTTTTTTTTAAATTATATTTAAATGGGCATACTGCACATACAGTAAGTATTTCCTGAAGTACACAGCAACTTTTTACACCAGATTTAAGCTTTTTATTCAGAATTTCATTCCAGTAAAAAAGTGGTGCAGAAAGATTTCACATGTGATCCCCTCCACCCAAATTAAAACATGTTACAATGAGCAAAAAAAAAAAATACAGGAATACTTGCCATTACTAAAGGTTCTTAGATTTTATATATTCTTAGATTTTTATATTAAAAAGGATACCATCTATTCATTAGCATAAAAATACAATAGTACTTTTAATACAACACAGTAGGGAGATAATACAAAAGAGAAATAATCAAAGACTGTCTCCAGTATCACTGATTAATGGGAAGAAGAAAACTATGGTATTTGGTATGTAATGAGAATTGAATTGTCCAAATCCTATAAACAGAGGAAAATTATTTCCTGGTTTATCTTCATCATCATGGAGCATGGCAATCTAGCTTCTGCAAATAACAAATAACAAATAACAAAGGAATAAATAAAAATGGATCCATATTGAAAGCCTGCTTAGAAGAATCAGGGTTTCAGAAACACAAAGGCATCTAAAAAGACAAGTATTTTTCATAATTGCTTGAGGGTATTAAAATGACAGTGCAAAAAAAGAAAGATTCAGAAGGAAGATGACCAACATTATCATGATTCAGTCTCCAGCTATGCCAAATGCTACTTAACGTGCTTTATGGACAAAACCAAACATGGTTAGGCAGAAATTGTGAAGCAGAATCACTTAGAATTACTTTCAAGAGATTGGGTAATTCCACTCTTGAATAAAAGACAGCAGCCAAGCAGAATTTATCAAGGGCAAATTTTATGGTCTGGGGCATTGTACAGGTTGTGATTTAAATTCCTCAGCAGGTAAGGAATATGGCAAGTTCAGGAAAAAGCGGATCCAGTGACACATGTTCAGAGATAATTTTCCACCCAGGGTTCAACTGATGTAACCCCGTTCTATTCTAGGTACATTTACTGTTTAATATCTATGTAAAGATTAGCTGAACTATTATAAATTCAAATGTAATTCTTTTTGGCAGTGGTGGAGAATATAATATTGTTTTAAAATAACCCAATAGGCAAATATTTATAATAAGCTGCCAGAGTTAATTTTAACTCTACAATTCTTTAAATTGAATATATATACTAAAAATCTCTATTTTCAAAATATCTTTCCTTGTTTTTTTTCTATTTTGGGCTAATTAGAAAGACCTTCATAGATCACAAGGGAATGTGAAATGTAACAGACAATATGATAAGGCAAACTGGACATTTATTTTATTTTTGTATTCCAGAGTATAGTAGTTCAAGGAAACAGGAGGATTTTCACATTCTCTTAATGATCAGCTGGGTCAGTGATCAGCTGGCTGGCTGGCATAGCAATCTCTCCATTTTGTGGAATTTGAGGTCAGCAAAAAGAAGAGATTAGTGAAAGTTATGGGGGGGGGAATCTGTTTTGGAGAGATTGGCAAGTGGAAATGGTAACACTGGAAGTATCTTTATATTTCAGCCATATTTTTGCAGAGCAACTAATAGCACCCAATGTAACATGATATCTCCACCATTGTTTGTCTATTAGATTTAATTTGATGGAATATTTCATTTTTGAGCTGAAATCTTAAACTTTTCAGCTTCCAAAATAGTTTTTAGAAACTTATAATTTTTCTAACCATTTGTCAGTGTAAAGAACGTGCATATTTTTATACAGTTTTTCTTTTTCTTTATTCTACTCATCAGGAATAGAGATCAGATGTCAGTAGCTGAGATCTTACTCCAGTCAAATCAATAGATGTCATTAATTATAAGCAGAATGAATAAAAGTAATCTGCCCTATCCAACTGCTTCAGATATTAACATTGTGAATATGAGTTAATTTTTAAAAAGCTGGAATATCTTAACTGCTACAGAGTAAAACACCAGGGTGTAATTATATCTTTTTTTGTTTTCTGGATTCTAGTACTGGACAAACACAAAGATCACATCTTTGATTTTGCAATATTTTAAAAATTATTTATTGATTAAAAGTAGATAACTTCTTTTCTTTTCCAACTAAGGATTCATTTCCTGAAAAAGTGCATTGTATTACTGGAACAGATGGAGTGTAGAAGAGGTATGGATAGAATCCCTCATTTATGGATTCTAAAAAGTGTAAAAATGTTGAATGTACTTGACAAGTAAGCTGCCCAATATTCCTGGTCATTAAGCTACTGCATTTCAGTACAATGAATTCTGCAGCAGCATCTAAAATATAGATATTTAGGAATGCCAGTTTTGTGTTTCTTCTAAGACAGTGGTTCTCAACCTTTCTAATGCCGTGACCCCATAATACAGTTCCTCATGTTGTTGTGACCCACAATCATAAAATTATTTTTGTTTCTACATTGCCGGGAGCCGGGGGGGGGCGTGGTCAAGTGGGTGTGGCCACCAAGTGGGCATGGCCAAGTGGGCGTGGCCACCAAGTGGGCGTGGCAAGAAAGACAGCCCCGGCCACCATTAATGCTGTGCAACCGCTGCATGTATTTTAATGCATGTTTATCCTGCCTTTAAATGTGGGACCAAAATTTACAGAAAGTTAGTAAATAATAAATAAGAACAGGCTGCTTTCATTTGAACCATAAATTATAGTGGGGACCTGGAGGGATTTTCTTTCAGTGAAGATAAAAGAAAGTATATGAAAGAGAGGGAATAAAAAGCAAAGCAGAAAGGAATAAGAAGAGTGAGAAATGGCATGGAGGTTATAGGTTTCATGGATCAGAAATAAACAAAACAATTAAATCAGTTTTAAGAGAATAAATGGCAACAAATGGAAGATTCAAACTAGTTTTAAGGGAATAAAAGGAAATAAAAGGAAGTATTAAATCACTTTAAACAATAAATGGAAGAATCAAAGCAGTTTATAAAAGGAAATAAATATCAGCAAACAAGAATGCTTTAACAAAATTTTTGTAGCCCAAATGTGATAGCCTCCTCAGAGATTACATGCATATTTGTGCAGTTGTGCATTAGAATAGCACAAAATGTTGGTTTCAAATAATTTTATTGTGCAATAAATGAATGAATAAATGAAGCAATTTTGTTCAACCCCCCTCCCATTTTCTAACAAAGTTAATAGCACGTGGGAGTCCACCCACCCCAGGGGTAGGCAACCCAAAATACTCAAAGAGCCACTTGGACCCGTTTCCCACCAAAAACAAAACACTGGGAGCCGCAAAACCCTTTTGATATCTAAAATGAAGATAACACTGCAGATATCCTTTTTTTACCTTTAATATGTGCGTGTGTGTGTGTGTGTGTTTGTGTGTGTATATATAAAATAAAGGTAAAAAAGGATATATGCAGTGTTATCTTCATTTTAGATGTCAAAAGGGTCTTTCTCTGTCACTTTCCTCTCTCTCTCTCTTTTTCTTTCCTCTCTTTCTCTTTTCTCTTTCCCTCTTTCCTCTAACTTTCTCTTTCTGTCTCTTTTATCCTCTTTCCTCTCTTTCTCTTCTTTCTTTCCTCTTTCTCTTCTTTCTCTTTCCTTTCTCTCTTTTCTCAATCATTTTTCTCTTTCCTCTCCCCCTCTTTCTCTTTCTTCTTTCTCTCTCTCCCTCTTTCCTCTAACTTTCTCTCTTTCCTCTTTTTCTTCCCTCTCTCTTCCCTCTCTCTCCTCTTTCTCTTTCCTCTCTTTCTCTTTTCTCTAACTTTCTCTCTTTCCTCTTTTTCTTCTCTTTTTCTTTCCTCTTTTTTCCTCTCTTTCTCTTTCCTTTCTCTTTCCTCTTTCTCTTATTTCTCTTTCTCTCTTTCTTCTAACTTTCTCTCTCTTTCCTCTTTCTTTCCTCTCTTTCTCTTTCCTTTCCTTTCCTCTTTCTCTTATTTCTCTTTCTTTCTCTCTTTCCTCTAACTTTCTCTTTCTTTCCTCTCTTTTCTCAATCTTTTTTCTCTTTTCTCTTTTTCTCTTTCCTCTCCCCCTCTCTTTCTTTCTCTTTCCTCTCCCTCTTTCTCTCTCTCCCTCTTTCCTTTTTCTCTTTTCTCTTTCTTTTTTCTCTCTCTCTTCTCTTTCTCTTTCCTTTTTTCCTCTTTCTCTTTCTCTTATTTTTCTTTCTTTCTCTCTTTCCTCTAACTTTCTCTTTCTTTCCTTTCTTGCTCTTTCCTCTCTTTCCTCAATCTTTTTTCTCTTTCCTCTTTCTCTTTTTCCTCTAACTTTCTTTTTCCTCTCTCTCTCTTCCTCTTTCCTCTTTCTCTTCTCTTCTCTTCCTTTCCTCTTTCTCTTTTTCCTCTTTCTCTCTCTCTCCCTCTCCCTCCAGGTGAAGAGAGAGAGAGAGAGAGCGAAAGGCAGATGGTGCCAAATGGACAGGGAGGGGGAGCAGGATGGCAGGCAGCAGTTCCCAGCCGCCACCCACGTCCACAGCCAAACAGATGGGGAGGGGAGCAGGACGGCAGGCAGCAGTTCCCAGCCACCCCCCCACGTCCTCAGCCAAACAGATGGGGAGGGGAGCAGGACGGCAGGCAGCAGTTCCCAGCCGCCCCCACGTCCTCAGCCAAACAGATGGGGAGGGGAGCAGGACGGCAGGCAGCAGTTCCCAGCCACCCCCCCACGTCCTCAGCCAAACAGATGGGGAGGGGAGCAGGACGGCAGGCAGCAGTTCCCAGCCGCCCCCACGTCCTCAGCCAAACAGATGGGGAGGGGAGCAGGACGGCAGGCAGCAGTTCCCAGCCACCCCCCCACATCCTCAGCCAAACAGATGGGGAGGGGAGCAGGACGGCAGGCAGCAGTTCC
Source organism: Bothrops alternatus (assembly GCA_034064705.1). NCBI lineage: Eukaryota > Metazoa > Chordata > Lepidosauria > Squamata > Viperidae > Bothrops > Bothrops alternatus. Next base: position 2,048,456 of record JARGCV010000397.1, on the reverse strand, counting down.
CAGCTGCCCCCCCACATCCTCAGCCAAACAGATGGGGAGGGGAGCAGGACGGCAGGCAGCAGTTCCCAGCCGCCCCCACATCCTCAGCCAAACAGATGGGGAGGGGAGCAGGATGGAAGGCAGCAGCTCCCAGCCGCCCCCACATCCTCAGCCAAACAGATGGGGAGGGGAGCAGGACAGCAGACAGCAGTTCTCAGCCGCTCCCCCCCATCTTCAGCAGAACGGGCGGCGAGGGCGAGCAGGACGGAAGGCAGCAGCTCCCAGCTGACCCCCCATGTCCTCAGCCAAACAGATGGGGAGGGGAGCAGGACGGCAGGCAGCAGTTCCCAGCTGCCCCCCATCTTCAGCAGAATGGGCGGCGAAGGCAAGCAGGACGGAAGGTAGCGGCTCCCATCCGCCCCCCCATCTTCAGCAGAACGGGTGGCAAGGGCAAGCAGGATGGGAGGCAGCAGCTCCCAGCCGCCCCCCCACGTCCTCAGCCAAACAGATGGGGAGGGGAGCAGGACGGACAGCAGGCAGCCAGCCTGGCTTGCCTGTGGCCTTGGTCAGTCTCTTCGCTGCTGCGCCTGCTGCCGGGAAAAATGCCCGGAAAAAGGCTGGGAGGAAGCTCACAACTATGATATCGACCACACCACCAAAACTACCAGCTGGGTCACCATGCAGGACAGGTGAGGAAGGATGGACCAGAGGAGGCTGAGCCAGTGGGCTGGGGAGGAGCCTTACAGGAATGCCAGCGACCGCGGGGTGTTTTGTAGCCGGTGGGCCGGCTGCAAAATTGCACGAAATGGGGGCAGGGTGTTCTGGGGCTGCTGGGGTGTCTGGTGGCCAAGCAAAGGAACCTCAGCAGCAGGCCAGAGACAAAACTTACTGTTTTTGCTTGTTCTCTCTTGCTTTCTGCTGCTTGTTCTCTCTCACTTTCGGCCGCTTGTTCTCTGTCTTGCTTTCTGCCACGTGCTCCGAAACCAAAACTTTCTTAGTTTATATTGGCTTTCAAATGCCAATAGAATAGAGTCTCTTGAATAGACTCTATTCTATTGGCTTTCAAAAGCCAATAGAATAAGCGGGAGTAGCATAACTAAGGAAAAGGGGGGGGGAAATGGCAAACTGCGTTGTTTGGCAACCCCCGTGAAATGGTCGTTTGACCCCAAATGGGGTCGCGACCCACAGGTTGAGAACCACTGTTCTAAGACATCTCATATTGGACTTACTAATCATTGGTCTTCTAATAGAATGAAATGGAATGGACTAGACTAGACTAGACTAGACTAGACTAGACTAGACTAGAATAGAATAGAATAGAATAGAATAGAATAGAACAGAACAGAACAGAACAGAACAGAACAGAACAGAACAGAACAGAACAGAATAGAATAGAATAGAATAGAATAGAATAGAACAGAACAGAACAGAACAGAATAGAATAGAATTCTTTATTGGACACACAAGGAATTTGTCTCTGTTGCATAAGCTCACAGTGTACATACAAGTAATAAATGATAAATCATGATTATAATCATAAAAACATTCATCATAAATTATAAGATACAGTACTCAGTGATGGTCATAGGATACTAAATAATCAACCAACATAAATCTTACTAGGATACTAAATGAAACAATTAATATAAATTGTAAGATACAAGCAACAAAGTTATAGTCACAACAAGATAAAGAATAGGTATTAGGAAGGATGGGAAGGATAATAGTAATGCAGCCCTACTTGGTAGTTTGACAGTGTTGTAGGAATTAGTTGTTTAACATGGTGATGGCATGGGGGGGGACTGTCCTTGTGTCTAGTTGCTTTGGTGTGCAATCCCCTATAGAGTCACTTAGAGGGAAGAAGTTGAAACGGTTTATGTCTAGGATGTCTGTAAATATTTTCACAGTCGTTTTTCTGGTCCTCAATGGAAGGCAGGTTGGTAGCAATTGTTTTTTCTGCAGTTCTAACTATCTGTTGAAGTCTGAGTCTGTCTTGTTTGGTTGCAGTGCCAAACCAGACAGTTATAAAGGTGCAGATAACAGACTCAATAATTCCTTTGTAGAACTGTATTAGCAACTCCTTGGGCAATCTGAGCTTCCTGAGTTGTTGTGCTTTTTTGATGACATTTTTGATGTTAAGTATCTATTTTAAATCTTGAGATATTATAGAACCTAGAAACATGAAGGTCTCGACTGTTAATACTTTGTTGTCAAGTATTGTAAGAGGTGGTAGAATAGGAGGGCTTCTCCTATAATTTTGGGTGTGTTCAGGTCAAGATTGTTCTGGCCACACCACAAGGCTAGTTGTTCAACTTCCGATCTGTATGCAGATTCATTGTTGTCTTGAATGAGACCAATCAATCAATTATTTTCTGACGAAGCAGAAATCAATAGTATTGATAGGATTCTCTATGGCACAAATGTCACTACCTGTAAACTTAATCCGTGTTTTCAGGCAGTAAAGGTTTCCTACCAAAATATGTATAAGAATGTAGGATTAAAATTGCAACTACAATTGTTTTCTAGAGGTTGTCCACCTAAATAGGTGTTTCCAATCAGCAGTGATGAGGAAAACTGGTTAAGCCAATGGATTCTCAATAGAGAATATGGCAAGATTCAACTTTCTTCTCATTACTATAACAGCCTTTTATTTCTAAGAGTTATCCATTCTTTTACCCATGTTAATACAGGTGCTTGATAATATAAAACCCACTCCGGTAGACCAAGACCTCCATTTTCCTTGGCATCTTGTAACATTTTCATCTTAATTCTAGCTTTCTTTCCTTACCAAATAAATTTCAAGATTAGTAAATTTAAGTTTTCAAAAAAAAAATTCTCAAGTTTTATAGATATTGTTTGAAATAAGAATAAAATTGTTGGTAGTATGTTCATTTTCACTGTAGCAATTCTTCCTAATATTGACAATTGCAAGTTTTTCCATTTTTCCAGATCCAGTTTTATTTGATTCAATAGTTTTGTGTAATTAACTTCTTTTATTGTTGAACATTTTGCTGTTAAATGTATTCCCAGATATTTGACCTTTTTAACTATCTGCAATGCTGTTTTTTCCAACATTTGTTGTTGTTTTTGTTTATCTGTAAGGTTTTTAACTATTACTTTGGTTTTTTCTCTGTTTATTTTCAGTTCTGCCATTTCCCCGTAGTGTTCTGTCTTTCCCGATAGTTTAGGAATCATCTCCTAAAATAAATATCAAATCATCAGCAAAACCTCATCAGTTTATATATTTCACCTTTTATTTTTAGCCCTTTAATTTCTATATCTTGTTTAATATTTCTATTTAAAACTTCCAAAGTAACAATGGAGATAATGGGCATCCTTGCCTTGTGCCTTTTCTCATCTCAAAGTTCTCAGTAGAGTCTCCATTCACAATCACTTTCGCTGTTTGTTTATTATATATTGTTTTTATCATGTTTGTAGAATTCTGTCCAAAGTCCATTATTTGTAATTGCTGAATCATAAATTGCAGGAAACATTATTAGATGCCTTTTGGGCATCTAGAAATATTAGTGCAAGTTGTTTCCCTGGATGTAATCTATTGTAATCTAATAAGTCCATTATCACTTTTAAATTATTTTTAATTTGACTTTTTGGCAAAAAACCATTTTGGTCTGAATGTATAAATTCAGTTAAGTATCTTTTCAGTCTCTCTGCCATTATTGAAGTAAACATTTTGTAATCCACATTCAGTAACGATATTGGTCTATAATTTTTTATCTGTGTCAAATCTGAGTCTTCTTTTGGTATTAATGTAATATTTGTTTCTATCCATATATTTGAGGGTTTGGCCTCCAACAAAAGTTTATTGCAAACGTCTTTCAGTGGTTCACTTAGTATATCTTGTAAAGCTTTATTTAACTCCGCCGGTAGTCCATCCGGCCCCGGTGTTTTCTCATTTTTTTGTCTTCTTATGTCCTCTGTTATTTCCATCATTGTTATTCTTTCCTCTAACATAAGTCTTACAGGTTTCGGGAATTTTTGGAAGGTTATTTTCTTCCAAATATTGGATCATATTCTCTCCTGAAATTTCTTCTATGTCATACAGTTTCTTGTAATATTCTTTAATTATCTTTTTTATTTCTTCATTTTTAAATTGTAGGCAACTGTTTTCATCCACTAAATTATGTATCATTTTCTTCTCCTTCTGTTTTTTAAGTTTATAAGCTAACCATCTACCTGGTTTATTTGCATTTTCAAAAAAAAATTTGTTTTGCTCTTTTTATTTGCTGTGCCAATTTTTCTGAATCCAACAGATTTAGTTTATGTTTTATTGTTTCCATTTCTATTTTCAAAATCTTCTTCTGCAGATTCATTTGCAGTTCTGATTCTAGTTTTCCAAATTTTTCTTTTAATAATACATACTGCTGTCTTTTCTGTTTGTTTTCTTTTGCCATGTATGTTATAGCTGTACCTCTAAAATATGCTTTAGCTATATCCCATATATGTTGTATCTTCTTTTTTGTTTTCTTTGAAGAAAAACTCCATTTCTTTTTTTGCTAATTCTATAAATCCTCTTTCTTTTAATATAGATTGGTTCAAAGTCCATCTAGATTTTTTTTTGTATTCCTCTCTACATCACTTTTAAAGGGTTATGGTCTGCCCATGTACTTGGTTCTATCTCAATTTCCTGCATATTTATCCTCAGTTCAGATGTCATCCAGATCATATAGATTCTGGACCAGGATTTTTGACTGTTTGAATAAAATGTATATTGTAATTTTCCTGGATTAGTTTCCCTCCAGAAACTAATTGTACTCCAATTTCTTCTATCATATTAAAAAAAGGTCTTAGGCAATCTTCTTCTTCCAGTTTTTCCTATTTTACTACTTTTAAAGTCTAATGTCCCATCCACAATTGCATTAAAGTCTCCTACTAAACAAATATTTTGGTACTCCATTTCTATTATTTTTCTATGCAGATTTGATAAAATTCTTCCTGGTTATTATTTGGTGTATAGATTACTACTAACAATGTTTGTTTTCGATGTAAGTATATTTCTATCATCACAATTCTTCCTTCTTCATCTGAATAAACCATTTTAGAATCTATTGTTTCTTTAATATATATAGCAACACCTCTTTTTTTCGGTTGTGCTGATGCATGATAAAGTTTCCCAATTTTGGGGTATTCCAACTGCTTATAATATTGTTTTTTTATATGTGTCTCTTGCAAACAAATTATATCTATATTTAATTTCTGTAGTTTTCTTTAAAAATGTTTCTTTTTGATGGGGAGTTTAGTCCATTCATCAAAAAAAAAATCCATTTTCTTTCTCCATTTCAGTTATTTATATTTAGGTCTAGTCCAGTGGTTCTCAACTTTACTAATACCGCGACCCTTTAATACAGTTCCTCATGTTGTGGATTTTCATTGCTACTTCATAACTGTAATTTTGCTACTGTTATGAATCATAATGTAAATATTTGATATGCAGGATGTATTTTCATTGTTACAAATTGAACATAATTAAAACACTATATGTAATTATATATTGTGAAATATTTATTTCTAATTACAAATAAATGAAATTTTGCCTTGAAGCATGGTGTAGCATGGGTAACAGTCTTAATATAACAACAGTAAACTACATTGCTACATTTTGCGACAGTATGTGTAAAAAGCCAACGTCAGTCAGGTTGAGATTGCTTCTTTCTCAGCAGATCAGAAATTCTTGGGGCCGTCTTTGCAAGAGTACAACGAAGATCATCTTCCACAACAAGTCTACTTCTGTATTTAGACTTGATAACCAACAAGCTGGAAAACCCTGTTTCACAAAGATATGTTGTTGGAAATGGAATGTTCCTTGCTTTGGAAAATAAATTGACCCTTTCTTCTGTGGCAGCCCACAAAATACTGGAATACTGCTATCATGTCTCCCACAAGTTCTTCTTTTCTTTAGACTAGCCAAACCCAAATTCTGCAACTAAGTCTCAACATCTTTTTTGTAGTGTGATGACCAAACTTGGATGCAGTATTTCAGGTGTGGTCCTGACTCAGAAAATTCAGACACCAGTCTTGCCAGCCCTCTCTTGGAGCCCTGGTGGGGAATAGGTGGGGCGGCTACCACTTTCCACCTCATGCTGAACAAAGGATCTGGGGATGGATTTTAAGGAAAGGACGGGTCAAAAGAATGGAAAAAGAGTAGAGGGAGTTTGATGCTGTTACCTTGGTATCTACAGTGGGCCCCTCCCGATAGCCGATTCACTCTTTGAAATGACTCAAAGCGGGTTTGGCTGGCTTCACATACGAAACCTGATTCTTTTTGCTCACAATCGAGGATTGAAGAGACAGCAGTTGCGTAGCTTGAATTCATTCAAAATATTTCATCAATCTCCATTTGCATCTCTGCCCTGTCTGCTTTCAAAGCCACTGCCAGAAGATCAATAATCACAACTGCTATATTTTCTTCTCTATCTTCAGGGATATTTTGAAATCTTAAGTAGTGTTCCACTTTTTCCATTTCTATGATCGCCACCATTCCTTCTAGATTTCGATTTGCTTTTTCTGATTTTTCATTTTCTTGCATTAGTATTTCCATTTTTAAGTCAATATCATCTGATTTATTTTCCGTTTTCTGGATTCTTTGTTCATTTTTGACAATCATTTGATGGTGAACTTCAAATTGTGACTTTATGTCCAAGATTGTTTGTTTAATTTATCAAAGTTATTTTTTGTCTCTTCATGATTTTTTTGCATTGATTCTTGAATCACTTTTAATGTAATTTTCGTCTCATTTTGAGCGGTTCTTATTTTCTCATGCTGCAACATTGTTTCAATAGATCCCTGGGTTGTTGGGCTAGGTGTTCCAACAGAAGGTGCAGAGGAAGTCTTTTTCATAAGTCTGGTGAGGTTGATGTATTCATTTTTCCAGCCAACTATCTTAGGCTAAAATCCAAACCATAAGAGCAGCAAACTACTTTAGGCTAAATCCAATATCTTCAGGAGAGAAAACAAAATAAGACAAGCAAAAAGAAAAAAAGCCAACTATTTAGGCTAAAATCCAACCAAAAAGAATGAGCTAACTACTTTAGGCCAAATTCAAATCTTCCAGTCGAGTCTCAGGTGTAAAACATTCACTGTCTCCAAGAAATTCCTGTTTTAGTTATATACAGAGTCAACAAATATAATTGTAGAAAGACTTTTCACTTGTAATCTCACACAAAGGCACTTTGTTTACACCAGGTGTTGCTTCAAGGTCAAATAGTTTCAGATTCTTTTATTAGTGTTGCTGTAGTATCTTCTTTCACACCTTATTACAAAGTTTTTCTTTTAAAGTTCTTTATATGTTATTTACTCTTGAAATTATACTTAATTTTTTTTCCACATCCTGTAGGTTAAGTAGTCTTATTTTGAATCAGTCTAAGTTCAATTTTTAGGAGTTCTTTTATATTCTTTAAAATCCTTTCCCCTTCTATAGTTGCTCACTGTCTTTAACTCTCTTCACCCCTAGTCCTTCTGGGATATTTACGTTATAGCTCTTCCCAATCAGGGGATCAACATTTTTAGGTCCAAAAGGAAAAGGAAAAAGAGTAGGCTCACCCAGTTTCAGCACACTGTTGACAATCAGCTGTTTAGTGGAGTGCCATGGCTCCTCACTTTTCTTCCAGCTGACAATGACTTGGGCTGTCTGGACTTACCAGGCAGCCTTTCCTCAGTCCTTTTAGAGGGTTTCTTCAGTCCATCTGGACTGACCGCCATCTGGTCCACACTCCTGGAGCATCCTTCCTTCTTCATTCCCCCTCCAGGGCAACTTGCCAACTGCCTGGGGTCTCCAGGCAAAACGAAATCGGGCTAAGAAGCCAGAGCCCCGGCTTCTTCCACCTGTCTTGTCAAACACCAAACCGGAAGTCCTAGAACAGTGATGGCGAACCTTTTAGAGACTGAGTGCCCAAACTGCAACCCCAAACCCACTTATACATCATCGGGTGCTGGGTGGGCATGGCTCTTGGGCGGGTGGGCGTGGCCCATTGGGTGGGCGTGGCTGTGGTGGTAACAGCAGACTGTGTGGGACTAAAAAGTTCAATCAATCAATTCCAAGTTTGTGAGATCTTTTTTTTCCACACGAGAAGTTGAAATTGATTGATTGATTGAACTTTTTTTTTGCAGAGGCCTAAAGCAAAAAGGTTTTATAAAATCCAGCTGAAGCGCCATAGGTTCGCCACCACGGTCCTAGAATTAACTTTTCTGCTATTCTAAAAATGTGTCTCAAAATTAAATAATTGCATCTTTTTTTTCTCAATGGAAATGATTGACAAAATCAATCATTTCCATTGAGAAAAATAACTTGGGGAGCAGGAGCTTACATGCAATGAAGCACATCAGAAACAGAGCTGCTCATCTAAAACTTACCTATGTTGGTTTGCAGAACAAACTTCTTCCCAAGACATTTCCCACTTTTGTTTCTAGCTACTGATTGGCAAGCAGTTTGCCATTATATGGAGGAGGGACTAATAAAATACGTAGCAGCAACCTAGAGCTCAAGACTTTTCTTGGTTTTCAGTATGAAAATACTTGTGTTGGTTGATTAAACAGTAAGGATGACAATAAACACAGCTATAATTTATTTGCTGAGTGCACCACAGAATTTGAAAAAAACCCCTTATTTTAGCCATCATCTCTTTCAGATCAAAAACCATCAAGAGGAAAGCAATATGACAGATTAGAAAAATAATATACTTTATCAAATGATTCTTAATGGCATCCATTGCTCTGTCTGCCTATTCTGACTGGCAGACTCAACAGAAAGGTTCTTGAAAATCTATTATTTGAGTATAATTCATTCTGCTTCTTTAAAAAAAAAAGGAAAAGAGATGCAAATTAATTTTAACAAACCATATTTGAGGAGGTGTGGAAATCTCATGTCTTACAATTTAGTAAAATTAGTGGCAACTCTCAAAAACAAAAGCAAGTTTTGCTGTATCTCATTATTGTTTTCTTTCACCCCCACTTTTATAAAAAGTTATTCAATTTTGGTCAGCAGGGATTATTTTGTAATTTGATTCTATGTTCATTTGCTTACTTATTTGATTTAATGTAATTTACACTTTTTCTATAATTGAAGCTGAAATAGATTTTACATAAGAACATTTTTACCCAAAACAAAATGAACCCACAGAATATTGCTACTTTCAACAGAGCCAAAGAAATTACATGTAACAACTAATCAAACTGAAACTAAGAAAGAAACAAAATCCATGAGGTTGAAAAATTGTAAAACTTTAATATAATTTAAAAGACAGAGGACTAGAAAGAATTTAAGATCCAGGTAAGCTAGTCTAAGTAGGACATTTCACAACTGAAGAATCACTACTAAATATGTTTTTTATTTTATGTACAATTAAGTCATTTGGATGCTTTCACAGGTAGTCCATGACTTATGATAACAATTAGGACCAGAATTTTCACTGTTAAGCAGTCACTAAATGAATGGCTATAAGTCAATGACTACCTGTATATTAATACATATGAATATGAATACTGCACATTCTATTCAATTTCTGAGGGCCAGATGGCTCCCCAAAGTATTAAATTTGCATGATTAAAACCTAATCCACTAACAGGTTACAGAAATGCTTGAACTTTAGAATGCTACACATCTATTCCTATTGAGATGAAAAGTTTGTACATCTCAATTTCTTGCAAGTGTGTATCTCTTGTTCTAATTATTTTAATTATTTCTCATTCTCATGGTTGATGAATATGTCAATATATGTTGATATAGGCCTTTCATTTATTTAATAATTATATTTCTTTTTTCTACTGAAAAGAATAGAATAAATGTTTAAAAACGATTGCAGTAAATGCTATGTGTGAAGATTTAAACTGATAAATAGCAAGCATTTGTTTTTTTTGGCAAAACTGTAAAATGAATCTGATTACTTAGAAGAAGAAAGGACTCCATTAATACCTAGAAAATGTCTCAAATTTAAAGTACAATATAATGAACAAGGTTTTACCTAAGCATTATTCCCAGTTTTTACAACTTCAGGTTCCAATGGAGACAGCTATTCATTTCTTGAAGAATCTTGTGTCTTTAATAATTGTATTCAATTGCTCAGCATGTGCAACTTGGCATGGAGATGATCTGATAACTTCTTTATTGATCTTTCACCTGCCTCCTTGCCATTAAGAATACCAGAGATGTTACCCCCAAAAAAGCATAAAAACAATTATTCTTTCTCAGTCTAATATATCTCACAGGGATATCATTGCTGGTAGAAAAATGGGAAATATATTATTTGACCCATATATAACTACACTTTCTATGTAGTGATGGTTGCTGCTGACTCTTTTTATAATCCCACAGTAATTCCTTTCTCAGGGCTCTTGGGGAAAACTGTTCTTTACCTAAAAACCTTCTGCTTCATGTCTCAACTCCTTGGTGAAAACAATTCTGAAATGGATCTTCACTTTGCTTATTTTCTAATTGTGTAATTAGAGGTTTTTTCTGTTTTGTTTGCTCTGATAATCAGCCTGTAACTAAACAACTCAGAAAGCTATTACAATTACTGGCCATTAACACAAATATGGGTAGCTCTGAATTCATGCTCATATTTTTTTAAAAAAACAACAATTATCTCTTCACATATGATGCTCGCAACTGAATGAGTTTCAGTGCCACCCAAAGTGAATGAATTACATTAGGAGGATGATCAGGGTGGTGGCATCTCAAGGTTGAGGTCTCCAAAGAAAACTGGATGTGGAAGGTTTCAATCCTGTACAGAGTTATCTGGGAGGGAGCCTCACTGAAAATAGATTGAATACATGAGTCTAAACCCAAAGACTCTTTTAGCTGCAGTTGCAGGTGTCTAGGACAACTTGGCATGGCCAGCTCATTGCTGCCAACTCATCACCACCAAGTCATCACAGGACAACTCACAGGCCAATTCTGAGACTCAATGCAGTACTTCCCCTACTATGTCACTACCGTGCCTGTGCAATCCCCTAGGACAAAATATTCCCTGCTTTATTATATTTTAGCTGCCACATGGCCCAAACACTGCCATATCACAAAAATGGCCCGCAGCAGTGGTGGCAGGGAGAGTTGTGAAAATGGAATGCACCTGGCTGCCACTGCTCTGCACTCTGCCACCTGCCAGCTTGCCCACCTGCCTCTCCCTCCAGACACCTGTGGTGTGTTGTCCCCATGATGAATTGGCTATGTTGAGTTATCCTGTGGTGACTTGGCACCAGTGACTTGGCAGAGGCGACTCGGTGATAATGAACTGGCAGCAGTGAGCTGGCTGCACTGAATTGTCCCATTCCACAATTGCAGACAGACACAGATTCTTTAGCTGTGTTACATATAAACTCAGTGCTATACAGATATAATAAGCAGAGAATATTTTGGTCTAGAGCAGACATGTCAAACACAAGGCCTGGGGCCCGGATGCAGCCCGCGAAGTGGTTTCATATGGCCCACAAAGCCATCCTGAAAAAAGTGAGGAAATGGCCCCCGCTGCCTTGGCCCTGGCCCAGGCCAGCCGGGAGCCAATGTACAATTTTGTTTGCATCTATGCTGAAACGCATTCAGTCTTAGCTCCACTGTCTGGAAACAGTGAGGAACCAGCCCCTGCTGCGTCGGCCTCACCCCCTGGGTGCATGCTGGGGAGGTGTCACCCTTTGTGAGGAATGAAGAAATGTACCATCGCCTGGAAGTGGCCAGCAAATATATTTGACCTCTGCTGTCCAGGGCTCCTGGCAGCCTGCACCACCACCCAGCCCCTCCCCCCTTGCATGGCCTGAGAGGAACAATGAGGCTCCTCCAGTGGACCATGCCTTGGCACTTGCCCTGGTCCCACCCCCTTCTGCCAGAGACCCTCTGATCTGTCCCACTCCTGCCCAGGCCCCTACAGGCACCCTTGACTCAAATGATGTAGAACTGGCCACACTCACCCAGTAGGTAACACCCACTCCATCCACGTCTACCCAATAGATTGCACCCACCCTGGCCACACCCACCCAGCCCTCCGAGGGCAGCCGCAATGCTGATACAGTCCTCAATGAAATTGAGTTTTACACCCCTGGTCTAGAGGATTGCACAGACATGTAGTGACATGGTAGGGTAAGTGCTGCATTTCTTTATTGCATGCCGGTTCTTGTACATTCAGAAATACTACTCTCTGTTAGGGATGCGGTGATGATTTTGAAGAATCAAGGGAGTTTATAACCTCGAGCTTTCCCAGTGACTTCCCATTCCTATACTAGTTAGGGCTAACATCTCTTGCAATGTAGTGCTTATTATGTTTTGTAGAGTAGCATCAGGCCTACTGTGCTGAGCACCGAAATGAGGCAAGTTAATTCTGATTTGCATTTGAATGGAAGACAGCCGGGCAATTCCAGATCTGTAGGCTAGATGTTTCAAAACATCCTAGTAATGTGAAAAAGAAAAGAGTAAAAGGAAATATGAAAGAAAAAAATAAAAGGTGCAAAATGAAAAATAGCAGAAAAATAGAAAAGAAAACATACAGCATTTAAAAAGTTACATGGTGACTCTCATCTTTCTAATCTATCTTATTTAATCATCAAAATCAGAAATCATACATTCATTTTATTTTTTATGCAAAAAGTCCATATGGATCACAGATCACCCAGGCAGCCCAGTAGCACCATGGTGGCCACACCCTCCACCCGTGCCCTGCAGCAGCATCTGTGCACAATGGGGCACAAGGGTGGAGTCTTGTCCCTGCAGCCTGGCTGCACTGCTTTGCATGGGCCATGCCCGGGGCAACTCTCATCTGGGGGGGGCTGCTGGTGAGGAGGGGGCTGTGAGAGGAGGCGGGGTTGGGGCGACGGTGCATGTGCTCACAGAGAGGGCTCCGAATGCCGCCTCTGGCATGCATGCCATATGTTCACCACCACTGGTATAGGTTCTCCTGCTTGAGCAGGGGGCTGGACTAGAAGATCTCTAAGGTCCCTTCCAGATCTATTCTATTCTAATGCAAAGCTCCACAGTTAATTTCCTTCTTTCTTTCTCAGGTGGAGGGATGACTTGACAAATTTTAATTATTGCAGGTCCTGTGGCACTTGCATCAGGGTAGTGCTCTTCATTTTTTGTTGATAGTATTTCTGAGTGTAGTTATGCAGTTAAACCAGAGCAGTTATGGATTTCAAACTGCTTTTGAAAGAATGGTGATTGAAAAATTCACTAGTGTAGATGCACTCTTTAATAGGTTAGTAGTCAGAGGCCAGATGGGAGAGATGTGAAATAAAATAGAATAGCCAGTAATAAGATCCTTCCCTGGCAAGATTCAGAAACAGGTGGTCTCCACACTATAACATTCCTGTTTCTAGTTCTAATCATATACAGTATAAGATCTGTGACCTTGGCTGCAACCATTACCAGAAACCTGCCATCTTCCTAGGGATATCAGTGTTCAAAAGCATGCCAACATACAAACCAAGTCCAACACAGTTCCCATATATATTCTCTGCCAATGTCAATTCACTGAGAAATTAAAAAGAAGAGACAATTAGGATGACCAGTATTCTAATGTGCAACAGATCAATGGATGAATAAGCAATTTATCTTAAGAACTTTTTTTAAAAGAGGAAATGTCATAACGAAACACCAGTGGGAAAATTCATTTGGAACATGTAGAACAAAAGGAAAAATAATATTGTTTTTGCAGAATTCTGATATTAAAGATGAACTGGTAGCCCATTTGACTTTTATAGTCATATGTTTAACATTCACAGTTAAAAGATTTAAAGCAATTTAAAAAAAACTTTCTCTGTGATGTTTCTTTAGATCAGCGGTTCTTAACCTGTGGGTCGCGGCCCCATTTGGGGTTGAATGACCATTTCACGGGGGTTGCCAAACAACGCAGTCCGTCATTTTTTTCCCTTTTCCCCTCGGCCGGCGCAGGGGGCAGCACCGCGCATGCGCAGGGTAGCACTGCGCATGTGCGATGCGGGCCATCGCGCGCGTGCCATGCATGCGCAATGCGGGCCGCCGCGCCACGCATGCGCGATGTGGGCCATCGCACACGCACTGCGCATGCGCGGTGCAGTCCGTCACGCCGTGCATGCGCGATGCGGGCCATCGCGCATACACCGCGCATGCGCAATGCGGGCCATCGCACTGCACATGCACGATGTGGGCCATGCGCGGCGCAGGTCGGAGTCACAGCCTGAAAAAGGTTGAGAACCGCTGCTTTAGATGATACTAGAAGAATATACATGTAGATATGGGTTTAAAAATCCAAGGGAAAAATAGAGAATATTATTTGGGGCTCTTAAGTGAAATAAATATTATTTTGCTTTAGGTTTGATCAAAAATTTAATCAAAACAAATACAGAGAACATAATCTAATAGTCTTTCAGTCCTCATTGTATATAAAACTGGGGGAAACACTTAGCCTTATTAAAGTTTCCGGGAAATTAGTAAGTTAATAACTAAAAACATTCTAAATATACTGTAAACATACTGTATTGCTAAGCTTTGGATGATATCCTTTTGTTATTGTTGCATTTACTTCTTTATTGTAATGTTAAGATAGAATGTTTCTTTGGAAAAAAATAAATTGTTGAAATTAATATATCTGTGGATCCTTTTAGTTACACTGTGAGAGTTCTCTTTCTATGCCATTTATATGTTTCCAGTCACTCGGGGAGTATATCAGGTGTAATGAGTTTCAACCCTTTTCCCTGTAGTATTTGCTCACTGAGAATTGCCTATCACAGTGCTCAGAACTTTTTTTTCCAGTATAAAAATGGTTTGGAGGAAGAAGAGAATTAAGTCTCTTATTCATACTATCTTTTGTAACCTTCATCAGGCCAAGGTCTGTGCAATCAGATTTAATTCACTGGAGAAGTTGGGAGGGGGGAAGGTGAGCAACTGCTAGATGTGGAATTCTGGGAGTTGAAGTCCACATGCCTTAAAATTGTCAAGGTTGAGAAACACTGTGCTAGAGCAATCTTTGCAGTCTCCCAGTCAGAATTTCCCTTAGTTCCAGATCTACAGAGACTTTCTTTTCCCCTTCTTTTTTCCCTGATGATTCTCTAACTCCAATGTCACAGTATCATACTTATCTTCTATTGATTTATTTTCCAATTTATGTCCCCATTTTATTTTTTTTATTTATTTTTTTTATTTTGTTTAGACTTATATGCCGCCCTTCTCCTCAGACCCAGGGCGGCTCACAACAATGCTTCCATGAAAACCATGTTCAATAAAAGATCATATCTATCCTGTACATTTGTTATTCTAGAGATGCCAGATTTTAATCCCCACCACATCTGGTCATTATGCAATCCTTTCTCCTATAATTATACTAAATCAAAGTAAGATTATTACAAATTGGGAATGACGGCTGAATAGAAACATCCCATGGGAAAACATTTGGATTAAAAGTAGTATGCTGGATATTCATCATGTAATGTTTATTGAAATGTAATATTACTTTCATAATGAAAATTGATTGAAAGACTATTCAACTTGAGGCAGGGGATGAAAGGTATCCATCAGGCAGTTGAATTTTGATGTTGGCTATCAAGCTATTGATTGTTCAGTTTATTATTATTGTATTTATACCTACTACCGGGGATTTTTAAGTCTATTTTAAAAGTTCTGAGACAATTCAGGGAATACTAAATATTTATAGATTAAATAGAAGTTGTCACATCAGAAATTCTGGTCTCTCTCACAACATGGATAAAATGTTAAATAAGTCAATAACTATTTCAAGTAGCTAATTATACCTTCTAGTCTCACATTAATTTTGGCTCTATTAGGGTTATACTTTTACTCCCCCCCCCGAAATCAGTAGCAGAATTGTAGACACATCAGTTTCATTGTAATGAATAAATATACATAGTTCTAGAGTATTTTTAAACTATTTTTACAATTATAGTTATATGCTGCATAGGCAAAATATTTAATAAAACCTAGCACATTGTAAAGATCCAAAGAAGGGTTAGATCAAGAGCTGAGGTAGGACATATTATTCATGACTAATTAAACCCCACAAATGTTTGGTGGTTGTATTCTCAATTGCAGTTCTCAGTTTGTCACTTGAATATGTCAAATGTACTTCATTAAACTGGAGAATAATTTGGAAAACTTTCCTCTAAAATAGAGATATATTCATTTACAGAATAATATAATAATGATATAAGGCACAGCTTCTTGATGCTTTCCAGATGTGTTGGTTTATGGCTTCCAGTGTTCCCAGCTAATCTAAAGGATTATACCTTGAAGATGGATAGGAGTTTTTAAAAATACTAATTTATGATATCTTTGTCTTCCTTTTTGAGGCATCCTTGTAATTAGAAATGGTGGGAGGGGAAAACTGCACAGAAATTGTTTTGATCTATTGGTACCAGATCTCATCCTTTCCATATATACTGGCTTTGTTTTCAGAGAATTAATTGCTTTTACTTTTATTATAGCTTTGATTGATTAATAATGTGCCATCAAGTTGGCATCAACTCTTCTTAATGACCACATAATTTTTTTCCAGATGAATCTGTTCTCAATCTGATACTTCAGGTATTATAAGAGTATAAGTAAATTCAACCATAATGTGTCCAAAGTGTAATAGTTATTGAGTTTGGAGAGAAAGAGAAAGTGAGAAAGGTGTGTGTGTGTGTGTGTGTGTGTGTGTGTGTGTGTGTGTGTGTGTGTGTGAGAGAGAGAGAGAGAGAGAGAGAGAGAGAGAGAGAGAGAGAGAGAGAGAGAGAGAGAGAGAGAGAGAGATGGTTTTTGAGTCTGAAGAGAAAGAGAGAGAGAGAACTTTAAAATTTATTCCTATCACTACTAGGACCATTTTGGTTTTTAACTTTCCACATTGTCTCCAGCTCTTTTTTAGGCGTTGGTAGTTTTCCAGTTTCTCATATTCCTTCTTGCTGTCACTTGACATCACTACATCCATCACCATTGCTTTCTTCTAGTCTTTGTTCACTACACGATGTCTGGTTGATTGGCTAGTACTTGCCTGTGTCTCTGAAAATCACACATGATCTTAGCCTTCTTATTATCCACAATCTTTGATGGGATTTCTCATCTGGACTTAGGAAGGTCTAGTCCATATTCTTTACAGATGATCCTGTACACAATGCCGGTATTTTGTTGTACTGTTCAGTTTATACTGTTCCTGCTTGCATCTTATATCCTGCTAGTTCTAGTTGGACTGACTCTGTGGCTTCTCTGAGTAGTCTCCATCTTGGGGTCTGTTTAGTGTGATAGACGGGGTCTCCTGTTTTTATGGATCTAGTGCTTAGTGGTTGTTTTTCTGCTGCAATCAGTGTGTTAGTGCTGTCTTTTAATCTAGCCCATTCCAGCAATTGGTAGGATTCTCAATGTCTGCTAGGTCAGTCATCTGTACATCCCATGCAATGTTTTGTCTTACCATGGCACTTCTTTTGCTTGATCTTTCTCCCATATCTACTGCTGCCTCAGACATTTTCTCAGCAACTCATCTTTGGGTCCCATCTTGCTGATGTATTTTGGATGCTCTGATTTTCTTCCATGACAATGGCTTTGACACTCACCAACTGACTACCATTTGGCTGCACTTCTCTAGTCTGAATGACATTTCATTGTCCTAACTGTAGATCTATGTCAGGTAGATCACTGAATCAATGTTCCATTAATTGTTAGCATACAACTTGATGTCATCCATATAGAGAAACTAGCTGATGTTCCACTCTTGAACTCATTTCCATATCCAATCTTGGTGATTACCTGGCTGAGGGGTTCAAGCCTATGCAAAACAGCAGAGGAACAGTGCATAATCTTGGTTTTTGATGCACTGGATGGTCACTTGTGTGATGCACTGGATGGTCATTTGTTCTTTTTTATTAAGTTATAATATATAATACAAAGTACAAAAGAAAATAGTAGGAAAATAAAGGAGGAAAAAGGGAAGGGAAAAGTGTGGGGCAAAGGGAAAAAGAAAAAATAGGAGTTAACTTCCAGCTCCCTTTGGTGCAGAATAAGATAACATCAAACCTCAACTTTTTACTTTTACATAATAATATAAACTAGCCGTTTTTATAACAACAAACCTATTAATTGATAAAACCTAAAATCAAAGTTTCTTTTTTTCCATCTCAAGCAAAAAACCCAGAAGCGGTTTCCAAGTATTGTGTGAGCTTTTTGAGTTGATTCCTAGTGTTGTCTTCCACAGTCCCATTGAGTTCTTGAGTAACGTTCTTAGTGTTCTGTTAATTACATATAGTGCCAGACATTCATAGATCCCTATATATGGTATTGAGTCTTAGGCTTTCGTGTAGTCAGTAAGTCCAGTACTCAGACTAGTCTAGATATTGAGTCTTGGACAACTGCTCTATCTATGAACAATTGGAGTTTTGATCTTATGGTGTTGTTCCCAATGTCTTTCTGAACTGTGTTCATGTACTGGTTCATATGGTCCTGTAGCTGGATGCCTGATAGGACTTTCTAAGCTGTGGAAAGGAAGGTCATTGGTCAAAAGTTTGCTAGTATTGTTTCCTGGTGGGTGGGATATCTTCCATGATAAGTGTTCTTCTTCGGTTAGCCAGTCTGGGTGGAAATCAAGAAGAAGCTAGGCATTAATGTATTGCTGTTAATTTCTTTACCCAGTAAGTGTGGATCTTCTCTGAGCCAGGCACAGTCCAGCTGTTCATGTTCTTAACCCACTGTTGGATGTCTGCTATTGTGATGGTGACTGCTTACTACTCTGAGAAATTACTGTAATCTGCTCTCAGATTCTGCAGCCATTTTACACTGGTGTAATATGTATTCTCTTTCTCCCATGTCCTTCCAGAACTGTTCAGTTTCACTGTTGGTAGCTCTTCTTTACTGTGTTATTTCATTGCAATTTATTTATTTATTTTATTTATTTTATTCGGGCTTGTATGCCGCTCCTCTCTGGAGACTCGGAGCAGCTAACAACATGTATATAAAACATCAAATTTCAATACAAGTCCAAACAAAAATATCTAAAAACAAACTAACACCCACTCATTTCCCCATTCAATCCACAATCATCTCCAGGCCTGCTGGCAGAGGTAAGTTTTAAGGTTTTTACAGAAGGCCAGGAGCATGGGAGAAACGCGGACTTCAGGAGACAGTTGGTTCCAGAGGGCGGGCGCCACAACAGAGAAAGTCCTCCCCCTAGGGCCCGCCAGCCGACATTGTTTCGCTGACGGGACCCGGAGGAGGCCGACCCTGTGTGCTCTCACCGGTCGTAGGGAAGTATATGGCAGAAGACGGTCCCGTAAGTATCCTGGTCCCATGCCATAAAGGGCTTTATAGGTAATAACCAACACTTTGAATTGCGCTCGGAGACCAATAGGCAGCCAATGCAGCATGCGGAGATTTGACGAAATGTGGGCACGACGGGGCAGGCCCACAACCGCTCGCGCAGCTGCATTCTGCGCTAATTGTAGTCTCCGAACACTCTTCAAGGGTAGCCCCATGTAGAGAGCGTTGCAGTAGTCGATCCTTGAGGTGACAAGGGCATGTGTGACTGTGAGGAGAGACTCCCGATCCAAGTAAGGGCACAACTGTTGCACCAGGCAAACCTGGGCAAATGCCCCCCTCGCCACAGCTGACAAGTGATGATCCAATGTCAGCTGTGGATCGAGGAGGACTCCCAAGTTGCGGACCTTCTCTGAGGGGACTATAGATTCACCCCCAGAGTAATGGAAGGACAGATTGAAATGTCCTTGGGAGGCATCACCCACAGCCACTCTGTCTTGTCAGGGTTGAGCCTTAATCTGTTAGCGCCCATCCAGACCCTCACAGCCTCCAGACAGAAGCACATCACCTCAACCGCTTCACTGATATGGCCAGGAGTGGAAATGTACAGCTGAGTATCATCAGCGTACTGATGGTATCTCACTCCGTGCCGGTGGATGATCTCTCCCAGTGGCTTCATGTAGATGTTAAAAAGTAGGGGGGAGAGAACCAACCCCTGAGGTACCCCACACAGGAGTAACCTAGAGGTGGACCTCTGACCCCCCACAAACACCGACTGCGACCGACCAGAGAGATAGGAGGAGAACCACCACAACACGTGCCCCCCACTCCCAAACCCCCCAGCCGGCGCAGAAGGATACCATGGTCGATGGTATCGAACGCCGCTGAGAGGTCAAGAAGCACCAGGACAGAGAACTGGCCTCTATCCCGGGCCTGCCAGAGATCATCCATCAGAGCGACCAAAGCAGTTTCGGTGCTGTAGCCGGGCCTGAACCCAGACTGCAGAGGGCCCAGATAATCGGCTTCCTCCAGAGACCACTGGAGCTGGAGTGCCACCACCTTCTCAACAACCTTCCGCACAAAGGGGAGGTTGGAGACCGGATGATAGTTGGTCAGAATTGCTGGATTCAGAGAAGGCTTCTTGAGGAGGGGGCGCATGAGTGCCTCCTTTAAGGGAGCCGGAAAGGACCCCTCTCTCAAAGAAGCGTTGACAATCTCCTGGATCCAGGTACGTGTCACCTCCCTGCTGGCAAAAACCAGCCAGGAGGGACACAGGTCCAACAAACAGGTGGCGGAACTCACAGTTCCAATGGCCCTGTCCACTTCATCAGGCGTAACAGCCTCAAACTCGTCCCAGATGATCGGACAAGAACATGCCCCTGTCCCCTCGACTGAATCATTATCAGTCGACTCTGCTTCACAATTGGAGTCTAGGTCAGCCCGGATCTGAGCTACTTTGTCTGCGAAACAGTTGTTAAAATCCTCGGCACTACCCTGCAAGGGAAGCCCCGGACCCCTCGGGTTAAGGAGGGACCGGGTCACCCTAAACAGGGCGGCCGGGCGAGATTCCGCAGACGCGATCAAAGCAGAAAGATACGAAGATCTTGCCACTTTAATCGCCTTCAGATAGGCTCTAATGAATGAGCTCAGTCTGGTTCGATCAGATCCGGACTTACTTCGTCTCCATCGCTTCTCTAGATGTCTCTTATGGCGCTTCATCCCCCTGAGTTCCTCGGTAAACCAAGGAGACCTCCTGGGGCCAGCACCACGGAGAGGTCGCAAAGGCGCAATCCGGTCAATAGCCCCCTTCGGGCCATATTCCATGCCGCTACCAGGGACTCTGCTGAATTGTGAATGAGAGAGCTCAGTAATTCCCCAAGCGCCATCTGGAAACCGACTGGACCCATCAGGTGTCTGGGGCGGAACCACCTAATCGGTTCCGCCTTCCTGCGGGGAAGGATTGGGGCCATAAAATTCAGTTGAAGCAGGAAATAATTGGTCCATGACAAAGGCAGAATATCTAAGCCCCTTAAAACCAGATCATTACCCAACTGTTCCAAAAGAAAAATCATATCTGGGGCGTGTCCATCCTCATGCGTCGGACCCGATACTACTTGGGTCAGGTCCATGGTTGTCATGGTGGCCATGAACTCCTGTGCCAACCCCGAGGATTTGCCAAGCGACAGCAAATTAAAGTCCCCCAAGACCATAAGCCTGGGGAACTCCACCACCAGCCCAGCAACCTCCTCGAGAAGCACAGGCAGGGCTGATGTCACGCAGCTGGGAGGCAGGTACGCAAGCAATAAACCCACCTGAACCCCAAGGTCCAGCGTCATAAAGATGGACTCGCAAACTGGAATTTCGGAAACAGTGAGCCTGCGTAGACTGAGGTTCTCCCGGGCCAAGACAGCCACTCCTTCCCCCCTTCCCTGGGGTTGCGGCTGGTGCCATACCTGATAACCTTGTGGGCACATACCCGAGAGGGGAACTCCCCCCCTCAGGGCCCAACCAGGTCTCAGTCACACACGCCAAATCGGTCTCCTCGTCCATGAAAAGGTCATGAATGAGGGGGGCCTTATTATTAACCGACCTGGCGTTAAGTAGCAACAGCCTGAGCCCAGGGCCCGAGCTACACCCATCACCAGAATCATGGGGTGAGCTAGATTTTTCAGAAGGGCCAGAACAAGGAACTGCTACGAGACAGCAGGACCGAGTTCCCCGAGTGCGACCTACCCTCCTGCTCCCGCCATATCTGCCTCTTCCCTGAATGACCGGTATACTCCAACCCTCTGTGACTCCCGAGTCCGCATCCCTCCAGTCCCCGGCTTCCCTTAAGCCCGGCAGGCCTGTCCATTCATCAAATCCACAACCACCCATCCATTCAACCCGATTCATTCCACAAGCATTCCCCCCCCCACATTAATTTATAAGTTAAGATAAAAACTAAACAGTATTAAAAATAACAATATTAAAACATTAATAACAATATTAAAACATTAATAATTCCAATTTACATAAAATTAAAAATATATCCCTCCTAAACCAGTCCGGGCTCCCTCAAAGAAGTCCTATGTATGCAGTTATAAATGTTATAGCTGTAGCCGTAGTTCATATAAACCTGATTTAATATAAACCAGAAAAACCAGCTATTGAAACAAAAATAAAAGCAAAAACAATGGAAGTCCAGAAGAGGTATGAATAAAAAAGCTGGAATAAAAGCTGGAACAATTGGGATAGCTAATCCAGCAGGTTTACTAAAACTCAAACTAAGGCCAGTAGTAGAAGAAATAATGGAAACAGGCATACCAGATGTTAATCCTGCCGAAGCAGTTGTAACTGGTCCCGTATTAGTCCCTCCTAAGATAGAACGTATAGTAGGCTTTGAACTAAAAGGTCCAAAACCAAAGCCCACAATAGGAGTAATTGTAAACGCAGTAGTAAAAGCAGTAGCAATTGCAGAAGCAGAGGTAGTTGTAAAAGCAGTAGTTGTAAAAACAGTAGCTGTAGCTATAGCTGTTAAACCCAACGTAGTAAAAGTAGTAGTAAAAGCCAACAAGCCGGCTCTAAAGAAGGCGCCCGCCGACATAATGGTGGCAGCGATGGAGAAGGGAAAGCCCGCCGACATAATGGCGGCAGCAACGGAAAGAAAAAAACAACTCCCGGGTACTTGCCGCTTCCACCAACTCCTAGCCAACCTACGCACGCCGACTCAACTCCCTGCTGGCCGTCGGAGGCTCAGTGATTCATAGCGGTTCCCAGCAGTTCCCAGCAGCTCCCAGTGGTTCCTGGCGGTTCCCAGCAGTTCCCAACGATTCCCCAACGGTTCTCAGCGATGCTGCCAGAATATGCCTTGAATAGTTCTTTGGAAAACAGGGCATTTATCTTCTTGACCTCTGCTTCCCTAGCATATGTCCTTAGCCTGGTGCCAGTGCTACCTATAAGCCTTTGTTTATCAGTCTCGATGACTTCAGATGGAGTCAGGTACTTGTATTTTTTCAGTAACCAAATCTTATCCTGATCTTCACACTTTTCTGCAATTCCACCAACCGATTAACCACTCTCTTAGTTGTCTTGATTTTAGATTCTAACCTTATTTTCTGGAGATGGGGTATGTACTGCTGTTCTTGATTATGCAGCCAAGCATCTCTAGGATTACAGCAACTGTAGCATATATCAGTTCATTGGTTTGAGTTATCATGGTATAGGGATTGTTGTCTAGCATACTATCTGATGGTGCTTCTCTGCTAAGCCTTGGTAATTGATTTAGAGAGTTGATTGTAGCTAGTTTATCTATGATCTGATGCATCATATCAGCAGATGTGCTTGTAATGGAAATGGTGGTAATGACATTCCAACTTCAAATATTGGCTGCACATCCAATTGTTCTTTCAGGTCTTCTTAAGTATGGAATATAATGTGTAATTGGCCTATCTCCAATTGTAATAGGACCTTCCTCTTCGCTATGTTGAAACATTGTGTAACAAGCTGTTTCTCAGTTAGTGTAGATGCAGGTCATCTGTCCATCTATAGTTCTCTCATACGCTTCATATATCCCCTGTCTTTACGTCTGCTGTTATTGTATTATTCCAACAATTCCAGATTATCTTGTCTTATCCATATATAGTTTATTCTAGTAGTCCAATTATCATCAGATTATTCTGTTTCTCAAAATATGACATGGATTTTGCTAATCTGGGTGATGTCCAAACTGGCATGACTCTCATAGTTTGTCTCACTTTCATATTTTGAGGTAGGAGGTAAAGTTTTAGGCATTCTTTGTCCAAGGATCTTTACTGATAAGGTAAGATACTG
The DNA here is from genome assembly GCA_034064705.1 of Bothrops alternatus. Taxonomy (NCBI): domain Eukaryota; kingdom Metazoa; phylum Chordata; class Lepidosauria; order Squamata; family Viperidae; genus Bothrops; species Bothrops alternatus. The sequence goes on along the minus strand of JARGCV010000397.1, from coordinate 2,024,461 downwards.
GACAGGATGTAAATCTCTGTATCCCGCAGAATTTTGTGCCTCTTGATGGAGGAAACCTTAACAAGAATGGAAAACTGAGTGCCAGTGACTATAACTGCAACATGCTGACGTCTGCATACAGTAAACCCTCACAATGTAAGTTTAAAACCATGTATTCCATCAACCCAGCACTTAAATCATGAGAGATTTGTCTTAAAATGTACTTGTGATGCCAAGTAGAAAAACAAAACACTACTAAGAATAGTGAGCTGCTTGAGAGGAGGGGTTAATTTGAATAACTGCCACTCACATCTCCTGAGAGCAAATCTGTCTACCACAAATGTCAGTCAGGAAGACAGTTTGGTGGGAGGGAATGGATCATAAAAAACAATGAAGCTGACTTGTCTTCCCACTAAGACTAGCTGGAGCACCATGATGAAGAACAATGATTGATTAAGAACTGAAACCATGGCAATGATTGTTGTAAATTACCATGAATTTTAAATATCTGGCTGTTTTTCCTATGGGAATCATCAAGTGCTAGTACATGTTTAAATATTCAGTGGATATGAAATGATTATAGGATTAGCAGGAAAAGGGAGAGTTGGCAGGTTTTATTCTCTCAGAATGGTTTAGGTTTTTTCTGTAAATTTCATATCATTCACTTAAGATACCAAACATATATAGTTGTGATCTCCCTATGCCATATGGATAAAAAAAAAAACCACAAGGTTTTCCATGGAAAAGACCAAGAAAGTTATAACAAGTCTTATTAGGCAATGATCTTAGCCATTTTAAAGAGAAAAATACAGTAATAAACATATTATGTTCATATGGATATTCATTAGCTCTTTTATAGTTTAATATGCATGACATCAGTTATATATTTGGAACATATGCACAACTAAGTAGCTTGGGTGTTCTTTATCAGTGTATGTTGTTTGTGAATTTTCTATGGTCAACTGTCCTAGAAGTTGGGTTTAACATCCATAGCTATGCAGGTTGAGGATAAATGTCTTTTTTATTCAAAGCTTATACAACCATTAAGAGTTTTTTCAGAGTGTATATATTATTTAAAGTGTAAAAGATTCAACTTTCCCCACAGCTAGATAATAATAATAGAGTCCTATTTTTTCGTTATTTCATTCTGGATTCAACAGTTAAGCTTGGATTAATTCTGAAATCACTGGGATTGGATGACACTATTTTTGGATCATGGAATCTGATTTATATAAAAAAATCTTTTGGTTTCTATAACCTTCTGCATTGCAAAAAAAATTGTCCAAGATTTAGGGTGTGAGTCTAAGAGAATATACAGGGACTGAGACTTTGTGTTCAGAGTAGGACATCACTGAACTCTATAGCTCTAACTCTGCCCCAACTGAGTTATATTTGACAGATATATTATTTTCTATGCAGTGAGATGCAACTTATGGAACTTCCTACCAATTTTTGTTAAGTATAATTGTGCCTCATTGTTATTTGGTAGTTGCATAATGTCCTTTTATTCACAATAGTATTTAATAACAACTTTCTGAATTTTGGAATGGTGAGACCACAATCCTCATAATCCCTAATTTCTAGCGATAATGATTGACAATGATGGTTACTACAGCTTCATGTTGTCAGAAAAGATGGGCTGAATCTGATATGAATGTTGCTGCTACTTGGGAGTACATTTCTATACTGTACCCATTAAACTGGAAATGTATGTCTAAGTAGACATGTATAGTTTCAATTGATGTAATTAATATGTTTTAATTATCATTGTATTATGTTTAGTATTTAAATTGCTATTAGGTGCTCTAGATACAGAACTTGAGAGATTATATTGTGACAGAAGCTCTGCCCTTTCATACTTGCATCACATTATGATTGTTTGGATTTGCTGTCACTTAATTTTACTCTTAAGCAAATGGATCAGTTATGTTATAATTAAAAACACTGTCATGAGCAGAATAAAAATGGCTAATTTTACAGTATTGAATGTGAATTATATGTAATAGCCAATAGCTATCCAATTTTGACTACCAAATTAGTTGAACAACAAATATGAAGACAAAATTGCAGTGGTCATAGATTCTATTTTTTAAATCAGTGGAGATAATGTGAAGTTATGGTTGTAACAGGTCCATTAGAAATTATTGCTACTGGCTGTGGAGGCTGCAGTTTATAAACTAATACTGGGAATTAAATAAAAAACAATGGATTTCCTCCAGACCTCTAAGTTAGAATTCATTCAAATATTGAGAGCTAATTCAAATGGGCAGATTATTCTGTAACCAATCAAAAGTCATATTTGAGTAAAATCTATGGGACTCTAAATTTAACATATCCTAGCAACTACTGCAGGGACCAGTAGTTAAAAGTATTTAAAATGTATAATCCAAGACTACAGATTGTCCAGTCGATTACTAACGCATCATAACTTCCCTGATCTAATTTTCAAAGAATCTAGGCAACTGTACTGACCTGTTAGTTGATAAATGGCAAAACATTTTAACTATTTGCAGAATTCAAATTAGATTTCATTCACAGTGTTACAATAAAGGTCAATATATAAATGTTTAAACTACCTGAGTAATTTTCAGTGCAGCCCTATGGATGTTTACATGGAAGTAAGCATACCTGTACTGCATTGGGATTTTTCCCAGGAAAGTATATAAAGAAACATAATGTTCTTAAATTTTAAAGTTAAATATTTAACTTTTTCCATTTTTTTTCAAAAATGGTATTTAAAAAAGACAACAATTACAACTATTGGTGAAGATTTCCTTTAATTCCTTTCTATGACTACAAATTATGAAAGAATCCTTTACTAATTCACTGCTTTTCCAAATAGTCATTACTTTCATATATTTTATTTATGTATACCACTTCTTCAAGGATCAAGGGAAGGTCATAGGCAGTTTAACAGTGTGGTGTAGAGAATTTCCTACTATTTCTAATGCTTGACAGAATTTCCTGTACACTGTTTTACTAAGGCTCTGCAGGCCACATGGTGAAATAGAATATATCACTAAAATATATCTCACACTGGGAATTCTTTGCTCTTGTTAAAAAGAAATATAGAAAAAGGTAAAACTATTCTTTTTCTAGAACTGAAAAATGAAATAAAGTTACATCACATACCTGTCAATTTTTCTGATAATTAACTTGCAATAGAAGCATGGTTTTGATCATATTGATGATATCTTTCAGGTTAGTTGGGAGCATTTTCCTGACTTCTACTTATTTTTAAAATGCAAATATTGATGAAGTGTTACATTGCTAATGGATATAATCTAGTCCATGGAAGTCTACAATTTTGGAAATTATGGTGCCTGTAATTTGGGTTACAAGCGACAAAGCGACAAAGATGCGTCAAATGTATCCCAATATACTTAGCTAGAATCCACCTTCAGAATACAAAAGATCGCTTTTAAGTTTGGATATGATATTTGGTATTATTACATTTATATCCTCTTGCAATCTAACCACTAAAATGATTAATTGTATTGAAAATTAATTCGGTTTAAATAAAAGTGCTAACAAATAATTTGTCTTCAACTAAGAGTCAGTTACCTCCCTTTCTTTGCTTCTTTTTTGATCCAGTTTTGTGTATGAGCCAGAGAACATCCTTAATATATTGTAGTTAGGATGGTACTTGTCCTCTGTTCACTGGAGAGATATCATCCTAACCACAATATATTAGAGATGTGAACATCAAAGGGGAAGATGTCAAAGGCATTGCCGTGGATAGGGTTCATTGGAAGAAACTTGCTGCCCTATATGCTTTGCTTGAAAGGAACTGATGATGATGATGATGATAGTACCTGTAATGTTGATATACTAGCAATTAAAACATTAATGTTGCAGATACAATTGAGGAAGGTTTGGGAGATATCAATAATTGCTATCATCACTAAGATATACCAAGCAGAGGAAAGAAAGAAGATGGGACAATGTATGTCTGTTCTTGACAGACATTCAGAGAACTCCATTATTAATAAGGCTTATGATGGTAGAACAGGCTAAGAACTTCTATAAATAGATATAGAACTACAGATATAGAACTTACTCTATATAAGAAAATATCTTTCCCAAATGCATATCTCAAGCCTAAGAGATTTGCTATAGACCATTTAAGCATGTAGATGCAGATGAGCAATGCTATTGATTAGGCACAAGTTTGTGAATATATTGTCATGCATATGTATATCTAGAGAATAGCAATTCCCAACCTGGCATTTTCCAAAACAATTCAACTATGTTTATTAACATCAAACTACCATTAACTCCTGTGATTCTGTAATCCAATTCAAGTCTTGAGGGCATCAGGATAGGGGTGTTTGCTCTAGAAACAAGTATTTAAAGTCTTCAGATTAGTTAACAAAAAACCCAACCCCATATAAAATATTCTCAGAGAAGCCACTTACTAGGAAGTGAGAGCTTTGGAACAATTGATTTGTTCCATTTTCCCATTTCTTTATGCCTCTGAGAGATAAAATCTTAGATGCTTGTTTTTAATGCAAATGCAATGATCTTCTCAATATCCGTCTAGTCTATTGATGTATCACACTGTTTCTGCTTGGATGGAAAGATTTAGTGGGTTAATAAGCATAAGTGACATCTTGGAATCACACAACTACAGCATCAACATTGCTTATGAAATAAAACAATATTGTCTAATGAACAGCTTCATTAGTCATCTAAAAGGAATGTGCCAAATCAATCAGCCTTACTCTGCTTCAATATGGGCACATAAAATAGGTTTAAACCACACATATTTAAGCAGTTTATAGATGCTCCTCACAAAAGACACATTTTCTAGAATTGTAAACTGAATAATTCCCACAATGGAAGTAATTGTCTAAAATTCAATTCTAAATCATTTGGAAGCTTTTTGTATAATGGAAATTGATACTTAAGCACATGCATACCTTTGTTCATATACAGTTTGAATTCTAAATGGGAATAAATTTAAGAGATAAATTCAAATAATTCCGTGTTCTAGCCTGTTGAGTGTGACATTTCAGCAACATCTGGATTAGTGGCAACTGTTTACCCTTAATAAAGGCAAAAAATATAATTGATTGTATTATTATTCAAGGAATGAATTTATCATCACAATAGCCATGAGGCTCCAACCAATTATATGAAATCTGTGACGTTTCAGACATGATTAGATCACAATTCTTATCATCCCAGACTACCGCCCATGCTTGCGGGCTATGCAAAGTGGTCATTTTACAAATTTAAGGCCATAAATGCTTCAAACTCAATTGTAGCTTCATCAGACTGTACAGTCACAGAGAACATTTTAAATATAAAAAGGCAGACTATTTAACAATATTTTTCTTTTTTATCTCTCAACATTTTAAAAATAGATCATACCAGACAAACCTTTGATAAAGTGACTAAAGTGGTGGATTAGGGAAATACTATGGATATAGTATATTTGAACTTCAGTAAGCATTTGACAAAGTAGACCACAGCCTACTTCTTGGTAAGGTAAAACAATGTGAGATAGTGCCACCACCAGAGGATTCACAGTTAGCTAACAAACCACACTCATCATGTAGTCCTCAATGAAGCTACATCTACATGGAGGTAAGACAAGGTTCTGTCTTGTGTCTGGTGCTCTTCAACATCTTCATAAAATATCTAGATGAGGAGATAAGCTGGGAAACTGATCAAATTTACAGATGACACCAAACTGGGATGAATTGCCAACACTTTGGAAAATAGATTCAAGATTCAGAAGGATCTTGACAGACTTGGGCACTGGGTCTGCCTAACAAGATACAGTTCAGTAGTGAAAAAAATAAGGTCCTAGGACAGGGAAAAAACCAGATGCATATGTATAAAATAGTAGTAGTAGTAGTAGTAGTAGTAGTAGTAGTAGTAGTAGTAGTAGTAGTAGTAGTAGCTGTCACAGGGATCTAGGTGTCTGGTGGAGTATGAGTCAGATGCATTCTGCAACTGCCAAAAAAGCCAATGCAATTCTAGGCTGCATCAACAAAGGGATTATTTCAAAACCATGTGAAATGATAGTACCATTATAAACTGCACTGGTAAGACCACACTTGGAATACTGAGTACTTGGTCACTACAATTCAAAATAGATGCTGGGGCTCTAAAGAGAATGCAGAAAAGAGCAACAAAGATGATAAGTTGCTCTTCTCACCTGGAGACTAAATTATACAATGACCAGCAAAGGGAACTAGTATGTGTTCCTGAATAATGTTGCAGGATCCAATCTGAATTAGTCACTAACACCAGAAGTTTATTCATCCGGCTTTCAGACTCACGCTGGAACCTATCTTCAGGGAACTTCTCATTCTCCATAATGAGAGAGACATATACTGGAGAATGAGAAGTTCTCTGAGGATGGGGTCCAGCATGAGTCCAAAAGCCTGGAAGAATAAACTTCTGGACCCAATGATGGGCTCACATTGAATCCTGGAACTAGGTATGTTTAGCCTAATGGAGAGAATACTCAGGGAAAGCATAATAATAGTCTTCCAATATTTGAATTCTGTCACAGGGAAAAGGGTATTGATTTATTCTCCACAGCATCTAAGGGCAGGACTAGTAGGTAGAAGCTTGTCAAAGAAGATGCAACCTGGAAATAAGGAGGAATTTTCTAATAGTAAGAATAATTATTCCCCCGGAACTGTGAGTGTTCCATTGCTGGAGGTTTTAAGAAAAGAATGGACAACCATTTTTCTGGGATAGCATAAGGACTCTTGTCTTGAACAGGGGATTGAACTAGAAGACCTCCAATGGTCTTCTAGCTCTCTGATCCTTAGATTCTATTCATTTGCTATTTTAATTGCTGAGGCTAGAATGGATAACTTTTCTTTATCCATGAGATTAATTATATTATAAATATAGTCACAGCACAGTAAATTTCTATCTAATTATATTTTGGATTATAACCTTATATCAATCACAAATTGCAATAGCAATTTCTATAATAACATTTTCCATGCTAGCCTTTTTACCAATTATTTTTCATAATCTACAATATGGAAATTTTACATTAGCTTTTTCTTTCTTTGACCATTATTTATATACATTCACAGCATAATGTGATGCATGCTTGCACCAGAATAAATTCAGTGTTTTTATTAAGCTTATTCTCAACTAATTGAGAAGTTCATAACAGTAATTAAATATGACATCTTAAGAGTGCTGAAACTGCTACAATTAGCAGCACAACTTTATTTGCTACACAGGTAGTGTAATAGCCAGGGGGATATTGGATATCTCCTCCTGTTCGGAAAGAGATGAATGTGAAAGCAGAGATCTATTAAGCTATAAAAGTCAAAGAGACTGGAGGACTGACGTACACAGCCCGCAAACTCCAAATCACCATTGTTGCTATAGAGAAGACCCATATTGGGAGCTGTGATAAAACTCACGGTTAAAGACCAAATGAGTGAGCAAAGGTTCCGCTGAAAAGGATTTGATTATAGGCATTTGCTTAAGACACTGGTGTCAAACTCAATCGCATCAAGTGATGTATCATGACATATCGTGATATTTTTTTGCCTTTGTGGAGCCGGGCTGAGTGTGGCCTACGTGTGACACATCCAGCCCACGGGCCGCCAGCCCTGGCTTAAGAGAACAGCATTTGTTTATGCCCAATCTACACTTCCTGCTGTCACTTGGTTGGCACAGGGATTATGTTTCTGTCATAAGTCTTACAGTACTGCAATTAAAATTTCTTGTATTTACAGACTAGTTTACTCTGCTTATTTGTTTGTTTATATTTTTTAGTATATGTAAATTTATATCCCATTAAAATAGGCTTTGGATGGTAAAACCTGGCCTTTTGGCCCACACCTTTCTTTTTTCATGAGATTTCAGAGCTATTATCTGAATGTTTGGACTGGATAGGCAGAATCATACTTGTCAAAGTGATCCCTGATATCCTGGCACTTCATTATATAACCCTTTATGGATGATAATCCATAGTGTGAATTGGCCTAGAAACCTGCCGATGACCTTTATAGCAACCTCAAGGATGGTATAGTTCTGCAATAGGAGTGTCCCCAGCCAGCCATATGGATGCTGCTTTCTACACCATTCTCAGCTTCCAAGTTGTCTTTAAAGGCAGACAATATAAAGGGTATTGTAGTAGCCTAGCTTTATGGTACATTGGTTGGTCATGGTATATTCCAAGACTTCCTGATCCAGGAAGGATTATAAATGTCTTACCAATGAACTTCAGCAAAATTCTTCCAAAATACCTTCTACTCATGTGGGAACCACAAATCCAGTTTGATCCAAGTTATGGACCAGAGGGAGTATAACTCCATCAAGAACAATCAGCAGGGTCTATGTTATAATACTGGCTAACCTAATTGTTTATAAAGAAATCACAACTCTAACTTTCTAGTGTTTAGTCTGTTATCCTAATCATGCCAGCTTCAAGGCATCAGTTCAATATTTTGCAGTGCCTCCAGCTCACCCCATGGTGACAATGTTCAAGTGTCATCAGTGTATTAATGACACCTTAGATTAATCCCACAGATGACATTCTACAATTGGTTTCACATAGTAGCTAAACAACATTGGGGAAAGAACTGGGACAATGCTATGTAATACTGAAGCAATCAGGTGCTCCATGATTATCCATTCAAGTCAGAGCTGAACCACAACAGAACAGTGGCATTCTACTGCCAATCCTTCCAGATGGTCCAGAAGTGAGTAATCTCAAATTCTTTCTTTGTTGGGACAGAAATTTTCAAAGAGCCAGCCTATTTTCTGGGTCTTCATTCTGCCCCAGTCATTGGCTCTGATTTTTGCAGACTTGTCTTTAGTCTGACATTTTTTTCTTGGAAGTCTCAGATGGGTCCTCAGTCTTTGAAAGATGTTCACATAAAATGACTAGAAGAACATCGTGAGTTTCAAAGTGCCAGGCATTTTACAGCTTTCTAAACTAAAAAAGTAAAACTCTTGTGTACATTCTCTAGAGTCTTATAAACTTGATACATGAAAGTGAACAAGTATCAAGGCTTCAAATCATACCAACCTAAAGAAAAATTATTACAAAAATAGCTATCACATTACTTTATCAGCAGTGAGAACTAGGAGCAGTTATTTATTTTAATTGGTCTCCAAGCATACATTTCCAATGCAAAAACATCACAGTAATGTATATATGACCTAAGAATCTAACAGGCTGATGTATAATCAGAAAAAAAATTCATCAGAACTGAAAATGTATCATACAGAAAAAATCATTCATCAAAGAACAGCCTTATGTTGTATGTAAGAAGGGTGTTGCTATTCCTAGTAAGCTTTTAGAATGATTTTTCTTGTAAACCACAGAGTCATTGTGAGCAGAATGGTGCAAAAGTCATCATCATCATCCACTTGCAACTGTAGACACACTCCTTTGGATAAGACACATGCATATATATTTGTATTCAATTAACAACAATAAAAACCTAATTATTTCAGACAACATATATAAGTATATGCATGTT